>CM042158.1:22107446-22282000 GCA_023376005.1 Doryteuthis pealeii | reverse complement strand
GAGAAATGACAGTTACCAAAGGGCGTTGACTTTCTTACGCTATTTTACTTAAAAAAAACTTTACTTAAAAAAATCCAGAACTAATGTCCAAAAAACAGAAGAAAATGAGGTTAATAATGAAACAATTATCCTGGTTGGACAATTGGATTTAAAAGTGATATTTCATTAATGAAACAAGAATTATATATATAATATATATATATATATATATATATATATATATATATATGATTGTCATTTCCACAGGACACCGTTGTTTTAAACCCCGTCATCACGTCTCTTAGTGTTTTAGACTTGGCATATATATAATATATATATATTAAATATATATATATATAATATATTGGCCAAGTCTAAACACTAAGGAGATCCGGATACGTTAAAAACAGAATGGAAGGGGATTTAACTGTTTAATACACCACATCGCTTATATATATATATATAACATATATATTATAATTATATATTAATATATATTATAATATATATTATATTGCCAAGTCTAAAACACTAAGGAGACGTGATAGTAACAGAATGGGAAGGGGATTTTTAACTGTTTTAATACACACATCGCTTTAAATAATATATATATATATATTATATATAATATATATTATATATATTATATAATATATAATAATATATATTTATATATATATATATATATATATATATATATAATATATAATATAATATAGTATATATATATATATATATATATATATATATATTATAATATAAAGCGATGTTGTGTATTAAAACAGTTAAAATCCCCTTTCCCATTCTGTAAGTGAAGACGCCTAATGGTTACGTGCCGGACTGCCACCAACCGATCGGATTTCAATTTCCGGCTTAGGTACTTACAAAAATGTCTAGCCACACTGAGGGGGGAAAACTTGATAAGTCGAAACACGTGTCTGTGGGATGACCCTATATATATAATTAATATATATATATATATATAATTATATATTAATGTATGTGTTTAATAGTTTAACACCATCCCTTTTACGGCACTGTTCAATGGCTGAGGGTTAACGAGTCGGGCAGACGAAAAGGTCAATCGGATCTCGCTCCTGGTCATGGGTAAGTTTGCTCTGTCTAAGCCACACTGAAGAGACGTGAAAACGTCGAAACACAGTTCTGTTTGGTTGATATATATATATATATTATTGCTGAAGATGACAGGCAGTGATTTAGTCTTTAGCTTTTATCAGCATTTCCTTGTGGTGAACGGAGATATCGCAACTGTGGTTGTAGGCAATTTAAAAAAACTTAATTATGTCACCCCTCAACATAAAATGTTCCGTGCATCTTATTAATTATTAATTAAATAATTATTTTGAATATTTTGCACACAAATTTACACAAAATCGTAGGTTATTTATTCATTGGTAAAAACTTTTTAGTTAACTTCTTGTTACTAAAAAAAAGAAGTAAAAGAGTAAAAAATAATTTTTAAAAAATGCATACTCAAATTTTGGTGTATATAGACAAGGTTGTTTTTTTCTATGTAATTACCGATTTTGAACAATAAATTAAATACTCATTAATAGACTTACGAAATCATTGAGAATATTGTGATCGTTAATGGACGTTAGTTTTTGGTAACAGACAGGGAAATACACCAACTACATTTTAATATATAATAGACGCAATCCCAAAAGATCATTGGTACGGTGAATTAGAAAAGGCTCCCCCGTTCGTTGGTAGACCACGGCCTTACGATTTTAAAGATTGTCTGCAGGAAGAGCATTAGATATGCCATATTGACACAAACACGTTGGGAGTAGACTGCAAAAAATAGAGCGGTCATGGCGCCTCACGTTAAACAAGGTACGGAGAGGGGTTGCAAGGCAGAGAGGAGATTTAGGCCTCGACAGAAAAGAGAGCCAGAAAGAGAGAGAAAAGCCAGCAGTCCCAGAAAAGCATCACAGGTGTGTGCATTCGTGACCAAAGACTGTCACTCAAAGAATTTGGCCTGCAGTCACTTGTGCAGATAAATTTTATTTTTATTTTGGACACTAAGCCTCGCCTTAGTGGACGGAAAGGATCCAATAAATACATGCACATTATATTCTATTTATGTTTATTCCTATCTAATGCAAAATTTGCCAAAAAAGTTCTCTGGTTTTTAAGTATTCTTGAGGACTGATAATCTATTAGTTTTACACACAGTTAATAATTGTTTTCAAACTAACTAATAATAAATAATCCTAATAAGAAATTATAGGCTTCAAAGTAACTATTCTTAATACAATTAATTTTGCACACAGTTATATTGTTTCAAGTATTCCTACTATTACAAATAATTTGCACTCAATTGTATTGGGTTCAAGAATGCCAATAGATAATAGGTCGTTACGAATACGATATTAATATAATAAATAATAATTAATAATAATAATAATAATTAATATAATAATAATAATAATAATCGGTAAATTGTAATTGGTGGCCTTGGAATGGTCCCCAAGGTTTGAAAAAGAATCTGGAGGAATGGAAATCAGAGAAGAATCGAGATTTATTCAAACAAACAACATTGTTAAGATCGAACTAGAATAACAGAAGAGTCCTGGAGGACCTAGGGGACTTTGCTGGTCACCCAGCCTCTAGGGAAAGACCCACAGGCTAACGCTAGTGTGAAAAAGGTCGCACGGGATTGTTGGTTAACAATTATATTGATGATGTATTATATTTTATATAATATATGATATTTATACTTATTATATTCATAATATAAATGCTCGTGTTCCTTAATTGGACGAACGTTATCATTCTGCACACCCTCTAGTTAAAAAAGAGACCGTCCAAAATCGTCCAAGATGAAACGCAAAAATGTAAATACCTGATTTATTGGTGTTCCTTATCCCGCTGAATTCTCATTTCAGCTAAGTAATGGAACCATTCCATTTTATTATAAAGAATAAAAGGTAAAGAAAATGGAACATTGTACACAGAAAAATATAATAAGAAAGAAAGGAAAAAAGAAAGGAAGAAAGAAAGAAAGAAAGAAAGTAGGAGAAAAATGGGAGAGAGGGGTACGCACGGAAGCATTTAACGCTAATCTGTTTCCAATCGAACCATATTGAAAGTTTAAAAGAAGGAAAGAAGAAAAATGGAGAGAGAGAGAGAGAGAGAAGAGAGGAGAAGGAGAGAGAGAGAGATGAGGGAGGGAAGAGGGAGAGAGAGTTAAATCAAGCTTATTATTACTTTTTACCATAATTGAACTATCGCAATGCGCTTAAGTTAAACATATAAACGTTGTAATAATTAGATTACATTTTTACTGTGGTATATCCACAGGTACTGCTAATAATAATAATAAAAAATAATAATTGATAATAATAATAATAATAATTCTGTTCCTTGAGAATGAAACGCATAAAATTCTCTTGGGAACATCGAGATAAAGGACAGATCATCCTATCCCACCAAGGTGACCAGACCCAAGTGCTGATTAACAACAACAACAAAAAAAAAAAAAAGAAGAGAGAACATGTCAAACTGGTTGGGCTTAGCAGTTTTCCAGTAGATCCACAGAGTGAAGTTTGAAGGAAAACGAAAAGATGGGCCAATACCCTGGACTTGCCAGAGAATTGGAAAAAGCTGTGGAATATGAGTGTCAAATGATACCAATTGCAGTTGGAGCACTTGGAACGGTCCCAAAAAACTTGGACCAAAAGACTGGAGGGATCTGGAAATCAGAGGAAGAATTGAAGACCATCCAGACTACTGTATTGCTGCAATCAGCTAGAAATTACACAGAAGAGTCCTCCGGAGAACCTTGAGGCGACTTGTTGTCACTCAGGGACTCCAGTGAAATACGTCAGCAACGCTGATATGAAAAACTCCAAAACTTAAAAGGAGTGATTTAATTAATTAATAATTAATTAAATAAATAATAATAATAATAATAATAATAATAATAATAATAATAATTAATAATAATTTCTGGGACTTTTGAAATAAAAAAACGGATCACCTTATCCCAGCAAGAAGACCAGACCTAGTGTTTAGATAAACAAAAAAGAAAGAACTTGATCAACTGGTGGATTTTGCAGTGCCAGCAGGATCCAGGGTGAAGCTAAAGGAAAATGAAAAAAAGACCACATATCGTAGACCTTGCCAGAGAACTTAAAAAAGTTTATGGAATATGAAAGTGGAAGGTGATTACCCAATTGAGTGGTGCACTTTGGAACGTCCCAAAAAGATTTGGAAAAGGGTCTGGAATGTTTGGAAATCAGAGGAAGTGTTTTGAAAACCATTCAGGAACACTGCACATGCTGCAATCTGCCAGAATACCCAGAAGAGTCCGTGGGGACCTGAGGAGACTTGCCTGTCCAAACTCAACCTCCAGCGAAAAAACCCATCAGCTAATGCTGATGTGGAAAAACTCGAAAGGAGCAAATAATAAAATAATAAATAAAATAATTATAATAATAATTAATAATAATAATAATAATGAGATGGACGCCAAAACAGTATCGTCTGGAATTTTGCCGTTTCTTCATTTTTTTCCGCGCCCAATAAACATTTTACGTCATCCGTAGAGGTCTCATATTTTATGGAAAAATGTTTTAGATCGAAATTCAGCAAAAACTCAACGATGGGGGCTTAACAATTGGTTAATCTTTAAAAAACACGACATGTGCCAAACAGAAGATGCCAAATTGACGACTTTAAAAAAAATCTAGATCAATTTGTTTATTTATGAGAATGGCGGAAATTTACTTCCTGTTAGAAAAACTGGTTCTTATCCCCCGCCACGGGATTAACCAGCTGGATCGTTTATCTCAAAAAATCTATAAAACTCACGTTTACTAATAATTAATTTGTTTACTTACTGGCAATCTTCCAAACTTCGACTAAACAGATAGTTATTGTTATTGTTATTTTAAGTTTTGCATGTCTGACTCAGATATTGCTTACAAGTACCTGCGTTTCGAAGAGGTCACCCTCTAAGTTACTGACCCGGCTCCTGGTTTGCTTAACACCTTAATTCAACTCAACAAATTGCCTTACAGTTCCCGCTGTTCCAAAAAAGGTTCACCTTCTAAGTACTGACCAGGCTCCTGGTTGCTTTACACCTTAATCAAGACTCCACAAATTGCTTTACAGTACCTTGCTGTTCCAAAAAGGCCACCTTCTAAGTACTGACCAGGCTCCTGGTTGCTTAACACCTAAATCAGACTCACAAATTGCTTTACAGTAACCGCTGTTCCAAAAGGTCCACCCTTCTAAGTTACTACCAGGGCTTCCTGGTTTGCACACCTTAATCAGACTTCACCAAATTGCTTACAGTCACCTGCTGTTCCAAAAAGGTCACCCTTCTAAGGTACTACGCAGGGCTCCTGGTTGCTTAACACCTTAATTCGACTCACAAATTGCTTACAGTTACCTGCTGTTCCAAAAAGGCCACCCTTCTAAAAAGTTACTGACCAGGCTCCTGGTTGTTTAACACCTTAATCAGATCCACAAATTGCTTTACAGTACCGCGCTGTTCCCAAAAAGGGTCACCCTTCTAAGTACTGACCCAGGCTCCTGCGTCTTAACACCCTAATCAGACTTCACAAATTGGCTTACAGTACCCGCGTTCCGAAGAGGTCAACCCCTTCTAAAGTGCTTGAACAAGCCCCTGGCTACTTAACACCTTTCTTCTATTATTTGATGTTTCGGGACAGTTGTCCTCATAAGTGTTATATTATTTACCAACCCCTTCCGCACGAGCAGGATTGCGACACCAAGGTCAATTTTCTTAAGCGGAGTTTAAACAGGTTTGAATTTAAAGTTTTCCTTTCTCCTAGACCGGTTGGCCAAAACAAGGTTAAAGAGCCCAGTCGCCCTACTATTTATCCATAAGCTGGAGGGAGAGTAGGATTTCATACCTATCCCAAGGGTATTAGCGCTAAGTTTGAAATGCAATTACCAACGTCCCAGGATTTTGAACTCGGGACGACGAGTCCAATTTCCCATGACTTAACCATTACACCACGCGCTTCCGGCATATTTGCATAAGAGTCTTGTAAACATAGCTCATGTCCGTTTACTGTACCTTCTATTTACTAAGAATGTCACCCCATCTCATTTTGTGTATGTGTATATTGTATCTTAGCAAACACCTGACATTTTTTGAAATTTTGAAATTAAACTTCGGTGACACCAAAATTAAAATAAAACCAATTTCCAAGTTATTGTTAATGTAAATAAATATGTTCTTTATCTTTTCTCTATATAATCTAAAATATAGTTTGAACATTTATATATATATTTAACTAACGTATACCCCTATTCCTCCCCCTTCCCTCGCCTTATCCAAATCTAACTAGCACCCGCACCTCCTACCTCCCAAAACTAAGACCCCCCCAAAAAAAAATTTAGAAATTTAAAAAAATTTAAAAAATTTAAAATCCGGTATTCTGTGCAATTCCTTCAGTAATAAACCATGATTTTTGCTCGTGTCTGTTAGGTATCAATTCTTTAAACTCATTTAATAAAACTTCATTTTTTATCATTTTAAACCCAAAATTAAATTCCAAACAAGAATAACTTACACCGGATTTTGAGTGGGACCTTGGAGTTAATGGCAAAGGAAGGTACTCCATGCTCCTCAGAGCTACAGAATTGGAACTATCACCCATTAGATGCAGTTTAACGTTCATACCCAGGAGAGGGTCGAATTGAAGTAAATAATATTACCAACCCCTCGCACAAGCAGGATTGTTGACACAAGATCAATTTCTTAGCGGTGGTTTGAATTTCAATAGTTTCCTTCTCCAAGGGACTGGTTACCTTAGTCAAAAATTAAAGAGCCCAATATTTGCCTTTCTATTACCATAAGCTGGAGTTTGAAAGTAATTTGGATTCATACCTTCCCTCGGTCCAGGATTTGAATTCGGTTCGTGTGTCCATTTCCTACGACGTAAACCATTACACCATGCGGCCTCCGATTGAAGTATAAAAACTCGAGTCCTTGTCGGGGCCGGATAAGGTTGGTTTGGTTGGATTTTTCATGACATGTCAACATTGTTGGGTTATTTGATTGCCGAAAGACCATTTGTTTCATTCATTCTTGATGGGTATTCTATTTTTTTTTAAACTGCAATCTTTTTTAACTCAATTTTAACACAATTTTAAAATTCGTTTTTTTACGGACGCCCGGAGTGTGTTTTCTGTTTTCTAGTATTATAAAAAAAAAAAGAGTTTTTAAAATTGTGTTAAAATTGAGTTAAAAAGATGAGTTTAAAAAAAATAGAATACCCATCAAGAATGAATGAAACAAAATGTCTTCGGCATCAAATAAACCCAACAATGGATTGACATGGTTCATGGAAATCCAACCAACCAACCTTATCCGGCCGACAAGATCGAGTTTATACTTCAATCGGAGGGCATGGTGTAATTGGTTACCGTCGTTAGGAAATGACACAACGAAACCGAATTTCAAATCCTGGGACGAGAAAAGGGGTATGGAATCCAATTACCTTTCACTTCCAAGCTATGGGTAAATAGAAGGGCATATTGGGCTCTTTAATTTTGACTAGGTAACCAGTCTTGGAGAAGGAAACTATGAATTCAAACACCGCTCAAGAAATTGATCTTGTGTCACATCCTGCTTTGTGCGGAGGGGTTGGTAAATATATTTACTTCAATTCGACCCTCTCCTGGGTATGACGTTAAACTGCATCTAATGTTGAAGTTCCAGATTCTGTTAGCTCTGAGGAGCATTGGAGTAACCTTCTTTTGCCATACTCCAAGGTCCACTCAAATCCGTGTAGTTTATTCTTGTTTGGATTTAATTTTGGGTAAAATAGATAAAAAATGAGTTTTATAAATGAGTTAAAGAATTGAATACCTAACAGACACGAGCAAAAATCATGGTATTACTGAAGGAATTGCACCAGAATACCGGATTAAATTTTTTAAATTTTTAAATTTTCTAAATTTTTTTTTGGGGGGGGTTTCTTAGTTTTGGGAGGGTAGGAGGGGGGGGCTAGTAGATTTGGATAAGGCGAGGGGAAGGGGAGAGGAATAGGGTATACGTTAGTTAAATATATATATAAATGTTCAACATATATTTTAGATATATAGAGAAAAGAATAGACATATTTATTTACATTACAATAACTTGGAATTGTTTTATTTTAATTTTGGTGTCACCGAAGTTTAATTTTCAAATTTCAAATGTCAGTGTTGCTTAGAATACAATATACACATACACAAAATGAGATGGGTGACATCTTAGTAATAGAAGGTACAGTAAACGACATGAGGCCTATGTACCAGACTCTTATGACAAATTATGCCGGAAGCGCGTGGTGTAATGGTTAAAGTCATGGGAAATGGACTCGTCGTCCCGAGTTCAAATCCTGGACGTGGTAATTGCATTTCACTTAGCGCTAATACCCTTGGGATAGGTATGAATCCTACTCTCCCTCCAGCTATGGATAAATAGTAGGGCAGACTGGGCTCTTTAACCTTGGTTTGGCAACCGGTCTAGGAGAAGGAAAACTTTAAATTCAAACCTGTTAAACTCCGCTTAAGAAATTGACCTTGTGTCGCATCCTGCTCGTGCGGAGGGGTTGGTAAATATATATAACACATTATGAGGACAACTGTCCGAAACATCAAAATAATAGAAAGAAAGGTGTTAAGTAGCCAGGGGCTTGTTCAGCACTTAGAAGGGTGACCTCTTCGGAACAGCGGGTACTGTAAGCAATTTGTGAGTCTGATTAGGGTGTTAAGCAACCAGGAGCCTGGTCAGTACTTAGAAGGGTGACCTTTTTGGAACAGCGGGTACTGTAAGCAATTTGTGAGTCTGATTAAGGTGTTAAACAACCAGGAGCCTGGTCAGTACTTAGAAGGGTGGCCTTTTTGGAACAGCAGGTACTGTAAGCAATTTGTGAGTCTGATTAAGGTGTTAAGCAACCAGGAGCCTGGTCAGTACTTAGAAGGGTGACCTTTTTGGAACAGCAGGTACTGTAAGCAATTTGTGAGTCTGATTAAGGTGTTAAGCAACCAGGAGCCTGGTCAGTACTTAGAAGGGTGACCTTTTTGGAACAGCAGGTACTGTAAGCAATTTGTGAGTCTGATTAAGGTGTTAAGCAACCAGGAGCCTGGTCAGTACTTAGAAGGGTGGCCTTTTTGGAACAGCAGGTACTGTAAGCAATTTGTGAGTCTGATTAAGGTGTTAAGCAACCAGGAGCCTGGTCAGTACTTAGAAGGGTGACCTTTTTGGAACAGCGGGTACTGTAAGCAATTTGTGAGTCTGATTAAGGTGTTAAGCAACCAGGAGCCTGGTCAGTACTTAGAAGGGTGACCTCTTCGGAACAGCAGGTACTGTAAGCAATATCTGAGTCAGACTATGCAAAACTTAATAAACAATAACAATAAACTATCTGTTAGTGAGTTGGAAGATTGCCAGTAAGTAAACAAATTATTATTAGATAAACGTGAGTTTTATAAGATGTTTTTGAGATAAACGATCCAGCTGGTTAATCGTGGCGGGGGGATAAGAACACCAGTTTCGTAACAGGAAGTAAATTTCCGCCATTCTCATAAATAAACAAATTGATTAGATTTTTTTTAAAAGTCGTCAAATTTGGCAATCTTCTGTTTGGCATGTCGTGTTTTTAAGATAACCAAATGTTAAGCCCCATCGTTGAGTTTTGCTGAATTTCGATCCTAAAAACATTTTTCCATAAAATATGAGACTCTACGGATGACGTAATGTTTATGGGCGCGAAAAAAAAATGAAGAAATCGGCAAATTCCAGACGATACTGTTTGCGTCCATCTCATTATTATTATTATTATTATTATTATTATTATTATTATTATTATTATTATTTGCTCCTTTTGAGTTTTCACATCAGCATTAGCTGATGGTTTTTCGCTGGAGTCTGAGTGACAGCAAGTCTCCTCAGGTCTCCAGGACTCTTCTGGGTATTCTGGCAGATTGCAGCAGTGCAGTGTTCTGAATGGTTTCAACCCTTCCTCTGATTTCCAAACATTCCAGACCCTTTTCCAATCCTTTTGGGACTGTTCCAAGTGCACCAACTACAATTGGTATCACCTTCACTTTCATATTCCATAACTTTTTTAGTTCTCTGGCAAGGTCTAGATATGTGTCTATTTTTTCATTTTCCTTTAGCTTCACCCTGGGATCTGCTGGCACTGCAAAATCCACCAGTTGACAAGTTCTTTCTTTTTTGTTTATCAACACTAGGTCTGGTCTTCTTGCTGGGATAAGGTGATCCGTTTTTATTTCAAAGTCCCAGATTATTATTATTATTATTATTATTATTATTATTCACTCCTTTTAAGTTTTGGAGTTTTTCACATCAGCGTTAGCTGACGGTATTTCACTGGAGTATGAGTGACAACAAGTCGCCTCAGGTCTCCAGGACTCTTCTGTGTATTCTAGCTGATTGCAGCAATACAGTAGTCTGGATGGTCTCAATTCTTCCTCTGATTTCCAGATCCTCCAGTCTTTTGTCCAAGTTTTTTGGGACCGTTCCAAGTGCTCCAACTGCAATTGGTATCATTTTGACACTCATATTCCACAGCTTTTTCAATTCTCTGGCAAGGTCCAGGTATTGGCCCATCTTTTCGTTTTCCTTCAACTTCACTCTGTGATCTTACTGGAACTGCTAAGCCAACCAGTTGACATGTTCTCTCTCTCTTTTTTTTTTTTGTTGTTGTTGTTAATCAGCACTTGGTCTGGTCACCTGGCTGGGATAGGATGATCTGTCTTTATCTCGATGTCCCAGAGAATTTTATGCGTTTCATTCTCAAGAACAGATTATTATTATTATTAATTATCATTATTATTATTATTATTATTATTATTAGCAGTACCTGTGGATATACCACAGTATGATAATCTAATTATTACAACGTTTGATATATTTACTTAAGCGCTATTGCGATAGTTCAATATGTAAAAAGTATAATAAGCTTGATTTAACTCTCTCTCCCTCTCCCTCTCCCTCTCTCTCTCTCTCTCTCTCTCTCTCTCTCTCTCTCTCTCTCTCTCTCTTCTTTTTCTTTCTTTCCTTCTTTTAAACTTTTCATTATGTTCGATTGAAACAGATTAGCGTTATGCTTCCGTGCGCTCATCCCCTCTCTCCATCTTTCTCCTACTTTCTTTCTTTCTTTCTTTCTTTCTTTCTTTCTTTCTTCCTTCTTTCTTATTATATTTTTCTGTGTACAATGTTCATTTTCTTACCTTTTTTCTTTATAATAAAAATGGAATGGTCCATTACTTAGCTGAAATGAGAATTCAGCGGATAAGGAACACCAGATAATCAGGATTTACATTTTTTTCGTTTCATCTTGGACGATTTGGACGGTCTCTTTTTTAACTAGAGGGTGTTGCAAGATGATAACGTTCGTCCAATTAAGGAACACGAGCATTTATATTATGATATATAAGTATATATCATATATTATATAAAATATAATATATCATTATATTATTGTTACCACTCCGTGCGACCTTTTCACACTAGCGTTAGCCTGTGGTCTTTCCCTAGAGGCTGAGTGACAGCAAGTCTCCTCAGGTCTCCAGGACTCTTCTGATTATTCTAGTCGATCTTAACAATGTTGTTGTTTGGATAATCTCGATTCTTCCTCTGATTTCCAATTCCTCCAGATTCTTTTTCAAACCCTTGGGGACCATTCCAAGGCCACCAATTACAATTACGCGATTATTATTATATTATTATTATTATTATTATTATTATTATTATTATTATTATATTAATACTCGTATTCGTACGACTATTATCATATTGCATTCTTGAACCCATACAATTGAGTGCAAATTATTTGTAATAGATAGGAATACTTGAAACAATATAACTGTGTGCAAATTAATTGTATTAAGAATAGTTACTTGAAGCTATAATTTCTTATTAAGGATTATTATTATTAGTTAGTTGAAACAATTATTAACTGTGTGCAAACAAATAGATTATCAGTCTTAGAAATACTTAAAACCAGAGAACTTTTGGCAAATTATTTGCATTTGATAGGAATAAAATAAAATAGAATATAATGTGCATGTATTTTATTGGATCCTTTCCGTCCACTAAGGACGATGGCTTAGTGTCCAAAATAAAAAATAAAAATTTATCTGCGCAAGTGACTGCAGGCCAATTCTTGAGTGACAGTCTTTGGTCCACGGAATGCACACAAACTGTGATGCTTTCTGGGACTGCTGGCTTTTCTCTCTCTTTCTGGCTCTCTTTTCTGTCGAGGCTAATCTCCTCTCTGCCTCACCCCTCTCCGTACCTTGTTTAACGTTGAGGCGCCAGACCGCTCTATTTTTTGCATCTACCTCCCACGTGCTTGTGTCAATATGGCATATCCTCATAGCTCTCCTGCAGATATCTTTAAATCGTAGGCGTGGTCTACCAACCGATCGGGAGCCTCTTACTTATTCACCGTACCAATGATCTTTTGGGATGCGTCTATTATATATTAATAATGTAGATTGGGTGTATTTCTGTCTGTTACCAAAACTACGTCACAGCTTACGTCACAATATTCTCAATGATTTCGTAAGTCTATTAATGAGTATTTAATTTATTGTCAAAATCGGTAATACATAGAATAAAAACAACCCTGTGTTATATACACTCAAAATTTGAGTATGCAATTTTTAAAATTATTTTTTACTCTTTTACTTCTTTTTTTTAGTAACAAGAAGTTAACTAAAAAGTTTACCAATGAATAAATACCTACGATTTTGTGTAAAATTTGTGTGCAAAATATTCAAAATAATTATTTAATTAATAATTAATAGATGCACGGAACATTTTATTTGAGGGGGACATAATTAAGTTTTTAAATTGCCTACAACCACAGTTGCGATATCTCGTTCACCACAAGGAAATGCTGAATAAAAAGCTAAAGACTAAATCCCTGCCTGTCATCTTCAGCAATATATATATATATATATCAACCACAGACACTGTGTTTCGACGTTTCATGTCTCTTCAGTGTGGCTAGACAGAGCAACTACCCATGACCAGGAGCGAAATCCGACTGACTTTTCGTCTGCCCGACTCGTTAACCCCTCAGCCATTTGACAGCTGCCGTAAAGGGATGGTGTTTAAACTATTAAACACATACATTATATATATATATATAGGGTCATCCACAGACACGTGTTTCGACTTATCAAGTCTCCTCAGTGTGGCTAGACATTTTGTAAGCTACCTACAGCCGGAATTGAAATCCGATCGGTTGGGTGTCAGTCCGGCACCGTAACCATTAGGCTGTCTTCACTTACAGAATGGGAAGGGATTTTAACTGTTTTAATACACACATCGCTTTATATATATATATATATATATAATATATATATATATATATATATATATATATATATATATATATATATATATATATATATATATATTATATATATATATATATATATATATATATATATATATATATATTATAGCCATATATATATATATATATATATATATATATGCCAAGTCTAAACACTAAGGAGACGTGATACGTTAAAACACGGTGTCTGTGGATGACAATCATATATATATATATATATATATATATATATATATCTTGTTTCATTAATGAATATCACTTTAATCCAATTGTCCACACAGGATAATTGTTTCATTTTAACCTCATTTTCTTCTGTTTTTGCATTAGTTCTGGATTTTTTTAAGTAAAGTTTTTTTAAAGTAAAATAGCGTAGACAAAGTCAACGGCCCTTGGTAACTGTCAGTTTCTCGTCTATACAATTTTCAAACCAAGTTAATGCCTTTTTACTCAGGTTGTGAACTTTTCAGCAACCCCTGTGTGTGTGTGTGTGTGTGTGTGTGTGTGTGTGTGTGGTAGGGTGACTTATATCTTTATATCAACATGCATTCCATGTATGATACTGTCGTGTTTGTACGACTTTTGCATGTCAACAGCTATGTTAGATGAGATAATACAAAAATCTAAAGTTACCCTTCAAGTAGGTGACTCAGTCCCAAAAAATGCGAAAATATCTATTTTTTTGAAGTAAAGAATTTATGCACTATCATTAGTAATAAAGTATAATGAATTTAATAGAAAAAAGCATGAAACACATATACAGTTTGTTTGGTTGGTTGGTGGTTTTTACGGCATATCAAACCTTGTTGGGTTATTTTTTATGCCGAAGGTGTTTTGTTTTATTCATTAAAACATCTTTATAAAACTCATTTTAAAATTCATTTTTCAAATTAAACCTATAGATGGGACCCTAACAAGTACTATCACTGCGGTTCAAAGTGGACCTGGGATGAATAGGTACGCCACACACCCCTGAGTTCCAGAATTGGAACTTCACCATTAAATGCAGTTTAACGTCATACCCCGGACACTAAGACCCTCAACCACCGATCTAGAACATATATGATAAAAAGGGTTGAGGGTTTGCAATAGGGGCAATAGGGACAGGACAATCATATTGTTGCTAGGGTTTGACATGACTGGCCGATTGGTCAGAGGGGTCTCTCCGAGCGCCCGTCTAGCCTAAGTAAGGGCAAAATGGAGTCTTGCATATCAGTGTTGCTCAGTCACCAGAAATCGGTCCTTAAGCATCACGGGTCGCCACCCACGGCTAACAAGTAGCCTCACTGGTATTTTTATCCATCTGCAGAAATGCAGTTGGTGTAGTCCACAGCCCAAGAGCGGATACTGTTTGGTTAATTGGTTTAATGGCGTATCAAACCTCGTGGGTTATTTAAGGCCACAGCCATCCTTGTATGTATCTACAAACCCCTCCGCATGAGCAGGGTGTGACACAAGGTCTATTTTTTAAGCAGAGTTTAACAGGTTTGAATTCAGAGTTTTCCTTCTCCTAGACTGGTTGCCATAGAAAAGAAATCAGGCGGTCGGAGAGGTCACTTCGGATTTAATCGGCTGGTCATATCAAGCCCTAGCACCAATACGATTGTCCTTATGGCAAACCCTAACCATTTTTTTATCATACTAATGAACACATGCTGGTAGAACACATAAGGCATCAACGTGTCAGGATAGAAAATTCAAAATAATTAATGCCTAGAAAATAGAGAATGTCCAAAAAAACAAATGAAAAATAATTGGGTCAAAATAAACACAAAAAATTGACTGAATTAATTGCATAAGAAAAGTCAAACAAAAACCAGAACTAACACACAAACAGAATAAAATAAGGTTAAGTCGGTTAAAGCGAATCAATTATAGCGTGTGGACAATTGGATGAAAGTGATATTCAGTGATGAATCAAGAATCTGCATTGACCATGATGATGATGCTGGATCTTAAACATAAACATTTATTATCTAAATATCTTTATCGTTAGATTATTAAAAAAAATTAAAAAATTAAAACACTCTTCCCTGATGATAACCACTGTTTGCATGTTCATTTTGGGTATTTCTATTATTATTATTGTTTTATTTTATTTCAATATTAAGAATAATTTTGAATAGAATACTGTGTGTGTAAACGAATTTTGGTCGAAGCATGTGTCGACAAATAACGATAATAAATTTCATCCATACCAATATATTTTTTTTTTTCTTCCAATTGTCTGTTCAACACACCTGTCGGATTCATTTCCATTTTTTTCTTACTTACATACTGTCCACAGAAAAACATAGATAATATTAACACCATCTAAAATGGATGACTTTTTTAAAAATTGACAATACAAGAAATTATTAATCGCAACATTTTCCGCAAAAAAACAGAAAAGACTTTTTAATAAAGTTTAGATTTTTAGATTATCTTTAGTTACATAATCTATGCGGTTGCATAAGATTATTGTCAATCCCCTGTATTTCTAAAGGGATGGCCCTTTTCATATCACGGTGGGACTTTCCATGGAATAGTACAGAAAGCCCGCCAAATTACGTGAAGTCACGTGGGACCTGGTTTGGTCCTCAGTTTTCAGTTGGACGTCCGGCAGTGAAGGTGTCCTGCCTTAACTGGAACTCACGCGCGCTATGTTAGTCAGATATTTAGTTACATGAAATGTATAGTTAAGTAAATAAAAGTTTAAGAAAAATAACACGGTCTTGTGATTAATGAATGTCTTGGTAACAAGACTGATTTAAGAGAAGAAATGAGTTAAGTGCGACCGACCACCAAGACGCTAGAAGTCCAGACGTTAGAAGAAGACGCTAGAAGAACTTAAGATGAACAGCAGAAGAACAATAGAAAGTAAAGAAGTAATGAATAGGGTATGCAACATTTGGACCATATGGGCTGAAAGAGGAGTCTGTGTTTAAAAAAATTGACATTTAAAAAAAATTCAATGCCATCAATAATGAATAAAACAACACACCTTCGGCATAACATGAAACCAACAAGGGTTGACATGCCATAAAATCCAACCAACCAACCAACAAACACATTGACTCCTCTTTCGGTTCAATTTTTAAACACTTCTATTTAACCCATAGATGGGACCCTAACAGGTACTACCACTCCGGGTCAGGGTAGACCACGGGTTATGGCGATGAAGAGGCACACCACATTCCCAGAGCTCCAGAACTGGAACTCCACCATTAGATTCAGTTTAGCGTTATACCTAGGACACTAAAACCCTGAGCCACCGCCATTAGCACATATGATAAAAAGAGTTGGGTATTTGCCATGTGGGCATTGTTGTTGGTATCCGTCCGTCCGTTTACGATAGACGATGGAGTAGTGTCCAAGTTATTTTTTTAACTACATAGCCTGTTCGGGTTCATATGGAGGGTGAGCTGTTGTCCAAGCAGCAACCCCCCCTCTTCACACTACGGCTGTGATCCAAAAGAAGGGTAAGGAACCAATGCAGTTTGGCAACAGGAGTTGCTGGGTGGCACTGGATTTCAGCATCACACCACCTTAGGTATTCCGGCTCCTGTTTTGTTTTCGGGCTTTACTCCCACTGGCCTTTCCTTGAAAGGCAGCGGAGGATTTGTGTCGGACTTTTCCTAGACTTATATGAGTTACCGACCAAGGATCAGGAGTCCCTTCTAACACATTTTGGGGATTTATGTGAGTAGTAAGTACCACGATTCTACTACTGTCAGTGTTCCTGAAAAATGGGCATTAGGGTTGGGACAATTATATAGGTGCTAGGGCTTGAGGTAGCCAGCTGATTGATCGGTGGAGCTTGACGTGACCCGTCTAGTCAAAGTAAGGACCAAAATGGAGTGCTGTAAGCCATGGACTCTCTCAGCCATCATGATTCCGTTCTTAATTCTCACGGGTCGCTACCCACGGCCAACAGATGGCCCGATTGGTGGGATTTTGCCCCTCTGCAGAAGCTCAGTTAGAGTATTCTACAGCCCTAGCCGACAGGATGGAGTTAATGTTTGTGAAAGAACTGTAAGAAATCGTCCGAATTTGGTTTACATACTTTATAGGTAATATACCCTATAGACTAATGGAATGCGCCGACGGTTACTATAAGTAACAGGGACAATTATAGCTTGAGAGTAAGCCAATGCGAGTCAGCTCATAACTCTATTTGTCGGATGTACTTCCCACTTCTCTGTACTGTAATTGTCTACTCTTTTGTTAATACATTTTCCTACATTTGTTACCCGTCGTTTTGTTCTTATTTGACCCCTTAAAACCCCACAACACATACAGAAAACCCAGTACACGCTCCAATGTGCCATTTTTGTTAATTGAGCTACGGACTTATTGATTGATTTCACCATCTATGATGGTTCCTTGAACAGTGGCAAAAAGTCTCCTCAGGTGTCCGGGACTCTTCTAAGTATTCTAGCCGATATTAACAATGCTGTTTGTCTTGACGGTTTCGATCATTCCTCTGATTTCCAATTCTTTCAGTCTGTTTTCTAAACCCTTGATGACCGTTCCAAGTGCACCAATGATAACTGGAATCACTTTCACTCTCATATTCCACAGATTGTTTTTCAATTCTCAGACAAGGTATTACGTTAAATGTCAGACTAATAACCTTGCTTGAGAAAGGTATAAAACCCCTCATCCCCCAGCTATGGGTTAAATAGTACCACTACTATTCTTCTACAAGGATAGATTTGACATTAAATAACCCACGAAGGTTGATATGCCATTAAACAAAGAAACCTTGGCATGAACCCCTATCCCTCATCTATGGGTTAAATAGTACCACTACTATTTTTCTACAAGGATGACTTTGACATTAAAAAAGCAGGACCTGTGCATATACAACAGTATGATAATTTAATTATTACAATGTTTGATATGTTTACTTAAGAGTTATTGCCATAGTTCAATATGTAAAAAGTATAATAATCTTGATTTAACTCTCTCTCATTTTTCATTTGTTTCTTTCCTTTTTTTCATCTTTTTATTATGTTCGATTGAAACAGATTAGCGTTATCGCTACCGTGCGCACGTCTCTGTCTCTCTCTGTCTCTGTCTCTCTCTCTCTCTCTCTCTCTCTCTCTCTCTCTCTCTATCTATCTATCTATCTATCTATCTATCTCCCCTACTCTTTTTCTTTCTTTCTTTCTTATTATATCTTTCTGTATAGCATGTCCTTTTTCTTTCCTTTCTTTCTTTATAATACAAACGGAATGGTTCATTTTTTAGCTGAGGTGACGACACTCATAGGAAATAAGGATTGCGCGGATAAGCAATGTTTACTTAAGAGTTATTGCAACTAGTTCAATATGTAAAAAATATAATAATCTTGATTTAACTCTCTCTCTCATTTTTCATTTGTTTCTTTCCTTTTTTTCATCTTTTCATTATGTTCGATTGAAACAGATTAGCGTTATCGCTACCGTGTGCACATCTTTCTTCATAGGAAATAAGGATTGCGCGGATAAGCAACATCAGAGAATCAGGATTTAAATTTTGCATTTCATCTTGGATGCTTTTGACGGTCTCATTAGTAACCAGAGGGTGTTTGCAAGATGATAATGGCCGTACAATAAAGAAACACGAGTATTAATATATAGATAAGCTCCGATGGTTGATATAGCATTAACAAAAAGAAGAAATCTGGTCATTGCCAGGTCTCAAAACACAACATTTTATCATCAAACAATGGAATTCCCGATGCTTTTATATCATATTTCTGTTATGTATTGGAAATACATAAACGAGAAGATTGAGTGGTTGTAATAATAATTTATTACAAATAATACAAATAACAAAATAAAAACGGCTTCCGGCCGGCAAGGTAAAAAAGTATCTTGGTAAGATTATTTATCTTGAAGTTGTCGCACGTGTGTTTGCAATCTGAGAATACGAAACAATGTTCGTGGTTGGAGATCAACTCGCATCACTCTGAGCTAATCCTCTGTTGCCCTTTTATACGTATCTCATTTGCATACGTGCGGGTTACTTCCCTTTAAACAATTTCAATATAGAAAAAGTATCCCCCCCCCCAAAAAAAAAGGAGTTTATTCTTGATGGTGAAGTCGACGTTATAAAATTTCGGTACATCATCAAGAATAAACTTATCTTTTGGAATACTTCGTGTTTTTCTATTTTTCTACGCACTGTTAGATTTCGTTGGTATCGGTATCAGCCAGATAGCGAGGGAGTCTATTCCCTTTTCTTTAGCTAGCGCTAGACCAAGGATATTGTTTTTGGCGTTTGAGGCGGAGAGCCACATCTACCATCAGCTCCTCACTTTACCGCGCAGATTCCTGTGCTACTTATACGCTGAGTTGGAGAGGGCCAGTATCGAACCAGGAACCACGTGGTTCTTAGTCGAACACTCTATCGATTGAGCTAATATAATAATATTTTAAGGATTGTTCCCTTTTTCTGTGGCCTTGTGTCAGACTAAGATAAATCAGTGACCATTAGAAATATAAGAATTCTCGATGTTTTTCTATGGGATTTTTGGTGGGAAAATAAATCATCGTTGATCTCTGAGTGCAGAGGGTTTTTCAGTACAGAGTCAACAACGATATTTTGCTTTCGGATTGAATTAAAATAAACAGTGAAATGCTGTAACAATTATAAACCAATACCGAAGAGACACGCTATCAACAGCTTGTACGTCGGTGCTTGTACAAAAAAAGCCCCACCTCTTCGAAATTGACATTAATTTTATTTAAAGTTAACTAAAAGTACAACGCCCTGTCGGCTGAGGCTGTAAAATACGCCGATTGCAAATCTGCAGAGGGGTAACCCCACACCAAATGGCACCATCTGTTGGCGACTTGTGATGCTTAAGGACGGAATCCTGGTGGCTGAGCAGTCCATGACATGCAACACTCCACTTTGGTCCTTACTTGGCAGGTCGGAGATGCCCCCTCAGATCAATCGGCTGGTTAGATCAAACTCTACCACCTATATGATTATCCCGTCCGTGTTGCTCTTATGGCAGACCCCAATCGTTTTTGTTATATTTGTGCTAGAAGGCTGAGTCTTAGTGTCTTATATATAATAATGATAAATGCTAAGGAAGCGCGTGGTGTAATGGTTAAAGTCTTAGGAAATGGACTCGTCGCCCCGAGTTCAAATACTGGACGTGGTAATTGCATTTCACTTAGCGCTAATACCCTTGGGAAAGGTATGAATCCTACTCTCCCTCCAGCTATGGGTAAATAGTAGGGCAGACTGGACTCTTTAACCATGGTTAAGCAACCGGTCTAGGAGAAGGAAAACTCTGAATTCAAACCTGATAAACTCCGCTTAAGAAATTGACCTTGTGTCGCATCCTGCTCGTGCGGATGGGTTGATAAATATATATATATAATGCTAAATTGCAAATATTGATGAGGCTCCAATTCTGGTGCTCAAGGGAGTGATGAGTACCCTTTCCTTTCCATTAGGTGGTAGTACCTGTTAGGGTCCTGTCTATGGGTTAAATAGAAGAAAATGAGTTGCCAAAAAAGAATTTTCAATACCAGTCAAGAATGAACGACAAAAAGCGTTTTTGTGACTGATAAACTCAACAACCACAAGTAGGTAATACAGTGATTAGTAATTCCAAAGATGGGGTGATATCCTACTGTACATTATATATACATATATATATATATATATATATATATATATATATATATATATATATAGGAAGCAGTGACAAACAGTTTGAAGAATGTGAAGAGGAAACGGAAAAGCTAAAGACGTCAGATTTCAATAGATATGGAAATATTCTTCTATTGATTCAACTCAAGCATCTGACCAAATGGCATGTGTATGCGTGGGGGGGGGGTTGAGCACGTGTCTATATCTGTGTGTGTGTGTGTGTGCGTGTGTGTGTGTGCACGCGCGGATTTGTAGCTTCTGTGCTTAAATATGTATGTACGGAGCACCGCTTATCCTAGTGCTGTGGTCAAAGAGTCCGTTTTATAAATAGCTGGGTTTTTTTTATGAAAGTGTTTCAATTCGAACTAACATACGCGCACACACACATATATATATAAACATATATACACACACACACACACACACACACACACATATATATATATATATATTAGATAAAACGTGACAGGTTGGGTCACCCATTGAGCTCGGGGTAAATAATTGGAATTATGGAAAAGTGAGTTTGCAAAGCTAACTGTTGTTTTTTTTTAATAATTAAATACGGCTGGAGAATTTTAAAAAGACATTAAAATCATTTTGTAAGATTTCTAAGAAAGGAAACGTTTGACCAAAATTAAATTTAATAAGAGCCAAGATATTGACCGGGTTGGCAGCTTATGAAACTTAACATACAAATCCGTTTCAAACACTTAACTCTCTCTCTCTCTCTCTCCCTCTCTCTCTCTCTCTCTCTCTCTCTCTCTCTCTCTCTCTCTCTCTCTCTGAGAAACTGACATATATAACGAGCCTAATGGTTAGCAAGCTAGCTTAACAGACCATTGTCAGTGAGTTCGATTCTCACTGGGTGCTCCATAGTTCTGGCCTTGTGCCACATCTAAGCTAATCTTAGTAAATAACTATATAACGAGGAGGTAATCAAGATATACATAGAGAGGGAGAAAATAACAGGCATAATGTGAAACAAGACGGGTCATTTTTTTACTTAATTAAAAATTACGACTAATTAGAACCAATTAAAATGGATTTTTTGCAAACATAACTCTATCCTAAAAGTAATGAATAATTTAGTATAACTTTCGTGTCATTAAACTAAACAGTAAAAAAGCCTTTAGGAGACAAACATTGATTCGCTCAGCTTTAATATAATAATAGATTAATATTTTGTAAATGATATAGGTGCTATATTTGTAGGTAGACACTGCTCAATATCGTTGAAAGAGAATTTATTCTAAATTTACGGTAGCGTGGTCATAGAGTCAACGGCGCCTGGCTACTGACAGTTTCTTGCTTATGCGATCTTCAGACCTGGTCTGAAGATCGAACAGGCAAGAACCTGTCAGTAACAAGGACTTGAATCCATGTCCACGCTGTCTTAACTGTCAATGTATTTCGTAAAATATAGGGCATTTATAGTTGTAGAAAACTATTGTTGTAGAAAACTCTACCACGGTTTCCGTGTTCAAGGTACACCTTCTTCAGGAGAACTAAAATGTAGTTCTCCTGAAGGAGGTGTACTTTGTAGAGGTGCAGTCGGTATATTCCACAGCCCCAGCCGACAGGGATATTATTGATTCGGGACTTGATACCAACCATTTATGAGTTCACAAGTTTATTATGTTTATTATTGTTTAATATGTAACGCCTTCCAACAAGATGGAAGTATTTTCTTTAGACAGAAATCTGAGATTGTTTCTCTTGGGGAAAGAAAGTTTTTTGTAAGACATACTTTCCTTTTATTTGAATTCAAAGCATATACCGATAAGGAAACATAATACCGATTAGGGGACATAAAAATCAAGTATAAGACTCAGAAAGTACAAAGAATTATTACCCTTTTGATCTACATACTTAATAGTGAGTAATTTGTTTGTTTTATGTTACGGCATATAAACCTCGGTGGGTCATTTAATGCCGACTAAGTTTTGAAATTCATTCATTCTTAATGTATACTCATTTTTTTATAAACACGTTGTTCTATTTAACCTGTAACGATTGTCTGCCCCTGTTTGGATCGATGTGGGGTCCAGAAGAGTTATCTCCCCTTGCCGCCAGGTTTTCGTCAATAGAGGGCTAGAGTATTCAAGTGGGAGCTCGGGAAATTCTCTCTTTTTCTCGGGCCAGCAACGACTTCACGTGGTTTAGGCGCTCCAACCAACAATCAGTAAGTGACCACTTACCTAGGACGTAAGTCTTACATTATTCATATATGTTTAGGTATCTGTTCACTATGTATTACTGTACCCTTGTCATGAGTATATGTACTCCTGTCTTGTATGTATTTCTCACGTGCTCACAAATTAAAGTCTATGTTTGTTATTACCTTATAACTTCTTTGTCGGATTAATTTATGTACAATTGTGTACCCACGTTGGGAGGTTTATGCCTTCCAACTTATTATAAGGACCTTACATCTTACAAACCCATAGGTGGGACTCTAACAGGTACAACCACTCCGAGTCAGAGCAATGGTGATGAAGGGGTACTCCACATTCCCCAAACCTCCAGAACTGGAACCTCACCATCAGTTAGAGTTTAACGTCATACCCAGGTCATGAAGGCCCAAAGCCACTGCCTTCTAGCACTCATGTGATAAAATGGGTTTGAACTTGCAATAAGATCAGTAGGGTCGGGACAATCATATAGGTGCTAGGGCTTGACGTGGCCTGCCGATTTATCGGTAGGGCGGGCTCTCAGGTCGCCTGTCTAGCCACTCCACTTTGGCCCAAGTAAGGGCCAAAGTTGAGTGTTGCATGTCATGGACTGCTTTTCCACCTTAAACATCACGAGTCGTCACCCACGGCCAACAGATGGTCCCATTTGGGGGGGGGGGTCTTACCTCTCTGCAGAGGAGCAGTCGGTGTATTCTAAAGCCCCAACCGACAGGGCTAATAGTGAATAGTAGCCAATAGATATTTTTTAAATCCTGGCTCATGAGGGCCATTTAATCTGACGTTTCCTGTAAGCAAGGGAAATCTTTTTGGGTTTAATGCTGAACTGGATAGAGCAATATTTATTGATTCAGGACTTGATACCAACCATTTGTGAGTTT
This sequence comes from Doryteuthis pealeii, assembly GCA_023376005.1. NCBI lineage: Eukaryota > Metazoa > Mollusca > Cephalopoda > Myopsida > Loliginidae > Doryteuthis > Doryteuthis pealeii. Next base: position 22,257,928 of record CM042158.1, on the reverse strand, counting down.
ACTAGTTTATTCTCTTTATTAACCTTTAATATATCACAACATCCGATACTTTGCAATAAGTGCTATTATCCGTCTTATACGGAAATATGATTCTCAGTTTAATTGTGAAAATATTTCGAAGGGATGAAAACAATCAACAAATTTTTGGACATGTAAATAATTTGAGTAATTATTTTGTAAATGTAACTGTAGGAGTTTGTAGGTTAAGTAAACAAAATGTTGCTCTCGGGTGGGGTATGGCATTCCACAAACTGAATTTGGGGGGGGGGAGAGAAGAAGAAGAAGAAGAAGAAGAAGAAGGGGTGGGGCTTATTTAAACATAAACACGCGTGCGCAAATTTGGCTAAGTTGAGCACAGGGAGACAATAAAAGTAAAAAGCCAGGAAGAATCGTATTCACAAAAACGGGCTCTTTAACCACAACACCAGGGAAGACGATGCTTCGAACATATAAACATAATATATATAAATATAAGAATATGAAACCTACGCATAAAAATACATTATATATTTGTAAGTGTTCCAGTAGCGCAGTGGCTAACGTGCAGGACTGTGAGATCGTAGTACAATATATATATATATATATATATATATATATATAATATATATATATATCGTTCTCGATAGGAGAGTCCACCAATATATATATATATATATATATATATATATATATGACCTAAGGTGTCAGAAACTATCTTCCTAGGTTTCACCTAACGTCTCATCAGGATAATTCAGAGTCAAAATTATCCTGATGAGTCGTATTGTGAAACCTATGTCGGTAGTTTCTAACTCCTTAGGTCCTTATAATTTTGCTCTACTTAATGTATCAAACACCTTTTTATATATTTAGCTTTGCCAACTCTTCCAGCGTTTGTCTTTTCTTTTGTCCATTCATCACGATACCGTCGATTATTTTCAAACAGTACGGGTGCTTTTGTCTTTTCTTTTTTTAATGTTTTCCCCAGTTATCAGCTTGTACATTTCTTTATTTACAAACTACACCATCTGGTTTTATCAAGCCGTCAGATTATATATATATATATATATATATATATATATATATATATATATATATATGCATGTTTGCCACTACGCCACGGGGACTCCCTCCTTTCAAACATGGAATCTATATGATATTTAAACGTACCGGGTTTTGCGTGCTTTTTGTACTTATTGTTGAAGAACTGTGAAGAGTTCCACAAATCGATTGATTTTTAATATATCATTGAATAAGTAAAAATCAAAAACTAAACTTTGTATTTTCCATATTATAAAAATATTAAAGAGTATGCCCGATTTTAATGCTCAGTGACATCTCTTTTGTAAGTTATAATGGGGCCATATGAGTTAAGAATTTTCTAAAATAGTAATTAGAAAGATTAATTTTTCCTAGAATGCAAAGTCGATGGCTATTTATTAGTTGTTTATGGTTTATACTAATAACCAACACAAAGTACCGTAATTATTTGTGCATAAAACAGATTGTTCAAGAGGGTTTAATGATATGACACTACAGCCGCACAGCTGATTTTTTTTATTAGGGTACCGCTTCCAGGATTTGTTGAAGACAGCACGCAGCATCCTTGGGTAGTTGATATCTAGCTTTTTCTCCAAACGTTTCGTTAGAATCCTAATGGTGCAGCCATACCGTAGTACTGATACAACTACAGCTTTGCAGATTTCTCATTTTATTTTTATCAGAGGCTATTTGAATAATCTAACAAAACGAAGATGTGTATTAGATATACAAACCAGACCAGGCTCATTGTTTTACACTTTGTGAAAACGTATGACATTTTATTTATGTTTTGAGCACGATGAACAATAGATTGAAGTCGTTACAGAGAAACTGACAGAAAAAATGCGAAAAACTTTTCCTTTGAGTGCAGCCATACATTGGTAATGATACGGCTTGGAAGAATTCTCGTTTTATCTTATCAGAGAGATCAGATCCCCATATGATCGATAATCTATCAATATCAGTCCATACCTTTCATATGTGTATAATGACATCGCTTTCTGTAGAGGAGATATTGCTAAATCTTATAAATGTGTGCAAATTATTAGTATTAGATAGAAACACTTGGAACCATATAACAATGTACAAACAAATAATTATAATTAAATAATCGCCCGAAACGTTGTGTATTAGCAAAAACAACTGTATTATTTAGATTTTTCGGACTGTTGTCATATCTATTGTTATGTACACAATATTTCCACCGATGTGCACTTGGAGCTTCTTCAGGTGTTTTTTGTCGAACTCGGGAACCTTCATGGAACTTCGAACCGAACCCCTTATTCAATCCACCGGGGTAGACTGTTCTTATTCCATGACCGGTTACAAGTGTTAAGTTATGTTAAGTATTCTATGTTATTATCATCCGTAGACAGGATTGAACTTGCAATCTACAGCCGAAAATAAAGATGAGGATAACAGTCCAAAAAATCTAAATAATACCATCCATAAAAGTGGCAGAGTTTATTATCGTGTCTAAATCAAGCCTCATGTAAAAAAAATTCAGATAAAAAACACCTGAAGATGGCCGGTAGGCACATTGGCCGAAAGGTTGTGTATATAAGAATAAAGGTGAGAATAACAGTCTGAAAAATCTAAATAATATCAACGACAAAGCCTCATCTAAAAAATTCAGAAAAATTGATGGCGTAGAACGTGGAAAAAAGACTGACTGAAGTGGAAATCCAAAGAAGAATCGAGACTATCAAGGCCTACTAAAATCCCTTAGGATACTGAGAAGAGTCCTGGAGACTTGGTATCACTTGGAGCCAAGATAGAGCCGTTGCGAAAAAATCTCAAGGAGTAAAATAATAATATCACGTTTTTTCGAGTTATTTTCTGTCTGTCTGTCTGTCTGTCAGTCCTAATCTTTCTACCTCTCGGTCCGTTTCCTTCTCACTCTTCCTTATTATTTCCTTCTGTTTTTGTGTCCCCCCCCCCCGTGTTTGTTATTTAATAAATGTGGCAGATAATTGGAGCATCTTTAAACGATTTCAACGTCGTTTTTTGGCAAAATTATATTATCGGGTCTAAATCAGTCATGCCAAAATACATATTGGTTGGTTGGTTGGTTGGTTGGTTTTTAATAGCATGTCTACTCTTGGGTTATTTTATGTCGAGGATATTATTTCAGATGATACCTGGATATTCGGTAGAGTTGTATGGATTCGATTGTTGCTATCTGCTGAAGTCACCCTGCAGAGGGCTTGAACATCCGAGAGAGAGAGAGAGAGAGAGAGAGAGAGAGAGAGAGAGAGAGAGAGAGAGAGAGAGAGAGAGAGAGAGAGAGAGAGAGAGAGAGAGAGAGAGCGTTGGCCTATGAACTTACATATTTGATGGGAGGCCGATTTTTTTTCAGGAAGTTGAGTATGTTATTAGGCTCGATCTCAAACCCACACACAAACTAGCGAATACAAACACATACACACACCACACAAACACACACATACAAACAACCATACACAAAACACACATTCAGAAACAAGTAAATACACAGACATGCACACATACACACGCATACACACAAACAATCACACACAAACAAACAAACAAACAAGCGTATACACAGACACTTCCTCACATATACACTAATATATAAAGAGAGGCAGAAAAACATACTGGCGTTAACAAATTGTAATATGGCCCATAAACAATTACATTCTCATCATTTCTTTTAAATAAAAAGTTAATTTTTCTTCTGAACTAAAGATACAAACATTTCATTATTTCTGGTGGAACATTATACAATCAAAACAGATATCATTAGGTGTTATTTATTACCAAGCTCAATAGCATTGAAACTCTGTAATCAAAAATGAGTCAGACACAATCTACCTAGGTTTCATCCGAATGGTTCTTCAGGATAATTCTGACTGAAGGAGGTTGTCACAAACTTTTTTTTTATTGCTGTATCGGATATTTAACAAACTATGGACCATAAACCATTACATTCTCATCATTTCTTTTAAATAAAAAGTTCATTTTTTTCTCTCATTGAACTTAACTTTGAGTTAATCCATTCTGAGCGTTAAAGTGGTCTCCGGGCTTTCAATTTCTCAATCTCTCCTAACAACCGTCCTGGTTGTTAGGGGAGATTGTCATGGATATCCGTGCTGCTAGCCTGACCCGATGATGATGATGATGATATACTCCCAACCCTGGTACGTTGAGTTTTCTGGAGAAAATTCACAGACGGCCGCCGATTACTCTTAGATTGCAAGGCTCTCATATAAAACGGATGGAGCTCTCTGGTGGCCTTGACATATATACATATGTATGCATTTATCAGTTAAATTCTCCCTTCCGCTTTTGGGTGTGCTGATGGCCTAATGGTTATGGACTCTCAAATGAAAAATCGGTCGCGTTTCGAACAGGGGCCACAAGAACAAAAAGAGGTTAAAGTTTGGAAGTGTAAACACTCAACGGGTGCCAGCCATTGACTGACCAATGACTTCTGAACTAGATTTAAAAATAAAAACGGAAGTCCCAGGTTTTCTGCAGAGGAGCAGAAGCGGATGTGACCCTCCGACCATCAGGACTACAAACGGAAGATTCGGTCTTTTTCGGCAGGGCCTTCGTTAGGGGCAGAAGGGGCTTTCACATAGTAGTACCGAACATGATTTACGATAGAAAAGCTTGATCTCTCTCTCTCTCTCTCTCTCTCTCTCTCTCTCTCTCTCTCTCTCTCTCTCTCTCTCTCTCTCTCTCTCTCTCTGAAAAAGAACCCACGAGCATAGAAAGAAATAAACAACCCCTTTTTGACTATACGACTTTCGTATGCTGTTACTCTGAACTAACGACGGCTTCTACTACTAATGACTCCGACTACAACTCCACCTTGGCCCTACGCAACAATGTCTCCACACAAAAGCTTAATACAGAGACGATATTATTCTTCATAACGACGGAAAATATAAAGGTCTTTGCAACACCAATTGGCATCGCTTAAAATATGCTGACTGTACACCCCCCCCTCAAGAAAGATCTGGCATGTTTGTAATACCACTTCATTGCCATTACTCCCAGGTCCATTCTGATCCGGGTTAGTAGAACCTGTTAGGGTCCAATCTATGGCCAAAAAAAGTTTGAAAATTATAAGTATCAAATAGAAATACTTGATACCATATAACAGTAAATCATTTTCATTAAGAATAGTTATAAGCTATAATTTTTTACTATGGATTATTAGTTACTTGAAACCATATAACTGTGTGCAAACAAATGACTATTATTAAATAGAAATAATTTTTGAAACCATATAATTATTTGTATTAGATAGGAATACTTGAAACTATACAACTGTGTGCAAAAACTGTTAAGAAACAATTATACAAAAACTAGGGATATAAACGTACAATGAACGCTATAGACATAGAATAATCCTAGATAGGTTGACATGCCGTTAAAATCAATCATATAAACATTTTTTTTTTTTTGTTTTTTTTTTTTGGGGGGGGTCTCGATTCTTTACTGTCTTCCATTATTAGTCGAGTTATATTGTGAGATGCCGAAGAGGAACTGCATAATTTGGTATATTATATACTCTTGATCCATTTTCTGAATTTTTCTAATGCTCGCTCCCATATGGAATTAATTTTCACGCTTCGCTTACAAATAGGATTTTGGGTTATAGTCGGTTTTAGTGTCCGAAACAAGTTTCGGATGACAAACGTGGAATTACTACACACACACACATACACACACACACATACGCGCGCACACACACACATATATAATATATATATTATATATATATGATGAGAATATATATATATATATATATATATATATATATATATATAATATATATTGCTTGAAGCATTGTGTATGTATTGGTTAGGAGGTTGATTTAGAAGGCTATCACAATGCAGTTTGGAATAAATAAAAAAAATAATAATACGGTAACAATGGTGTTGTTTGTTGACCTGTATTTTTATTCTTTCTTGAATTTTCGAGGTAATACCTCTTTATCAAAAGAATTGAACTGTAGCAGTCCAGCTATGGCATTTCTTCCAAAAAAATATTCAAGAAAATTCAAAAAAGAATAAAAATACAGGTCAACACACAACACCATTGTTACCGTATTATTATTTTTTTTTAATTCCAAACTGCATTGTGATAGCCTTCTAAATCAACATCTAACCAATATATATATATATATATATATATATATATATATATATATATATTTGGGAAACTAATTTTAGGTTATTTTAAAAGCATGAAAAAAGGAATAGCAGTCAGTCTATCATAAACCTGTGAGAAAGAATAAGGTACCTCGAAATATTTGATAAATGAATAAGATTTACAGCACAATATTCATCATTTTTGTTTCCGAGCTTCATTCTTTTTTTATGCAACCAAAAATTATTTCCCCAACAAATGTATATATATTTACCAACTTCTCCGCACGAGCAGGATGTGACACAAGGTCAATTTCTTAAGCGGAGTTAATATATATATATATATATATATATATATATATATATATATATATATATATATATATATATATATATATATATATATATATATATATATATATATATATATATATATATAGTATATATATATATATATATATATATATATATATATATATATATATATATATATATATATATATATATATATATATATATATATATATATATATATATATATATATATATATATACCGGGTTAGCTCAGTCGGTATAGCGTTAGGCTAGAGACCACAACGTTCCTAGTTCGATACTGGTCCTCGCCAACTCAGCGTATGAGTAGCACAGGGATCTGTGTGGTAAAGCAAGGAGCTGATGGTAGGTGTGGCGCTCCACATCAGATGCTAAAAAACAATCTCCTTGGTCTAGCGCTATTGAAAAGGGGATAGACTCCCTCGCTGATTGGCTGATACCGACTTCAGGCCGCCCCGTCGACTTTACTTACTTATATATGAGTGTGTAGGATATTCACCTTTCATATATATATATATATATATATATATATATATGAAAGGTGAATATCCTACACACTCATATATAACTTATCTCATATATGAGAACCATATATATTTCAGGCCCAGTGAGATAATGTCAGGTACTAAGAATAAAAGTTGAAATATAACCGTTATTAACTGTGTTTATTTCAATGGGATGATAGGATATATTTAACCAAAGATGTCCAACCCCTGGAGCGAAGTTTGATTGTTTACTGCTTAATCCTTCTTTTTTTTTCTTTTTTTTGTGAGAGGGGTTAATATCTTGTCTTCTCTATAAGGATGCCTACAGATTAACTCTCAGACTCATCCAATAGAAAGTGTGACTTACAATATAGCAGCTTCTATATTAATCTTTATTACAACAATCACACAGTAGACGGGGTCACTTCCGCCGGTGTGTTTGGAACAAAAGCCCTCTTTCAATATTATACCCAAGATTCTACGAGGATGTTAACTTATATACAGGATTTCTTAAGGGCAATGGGGCTAAGCGTTTAAAGGGGTAATATGAGCAAAACCAGTGCTTCTCAAACTTATGGAAATTGCGGACCGGTTGACATTTTTTGATCAATGCACGGATCGGTGTATAAAATTAGAGAATGTAAACTTCAAATAAAGAGTATTTATGCAGTCAAGTTTATTTAATACAGAAATCATTTTTATCACATTCATTGTTGAAAAAGCAGCCTCGCATAGGTATATTGATGGAAATAGGAGAAGCATTTTGAGAGCGATTTCAGTCAGTTGATATTTTTAGAAATATATTTCAAATTTTAGTTTATGTGTACGGTTGCCGTACACCAAAACTGTACAAATTTTTAAAAAATCATGTGTGACACTTGTCACTGTACTAAACCATTTTATCATAATCATCCTTTGTCCTGGGTATGACGTTAAACTGCATCTAATGGGGAAATTTCAATTCTGGAGCTTGGGGAGTGTGGAGTACCCCTATTACCAGGTCTACTCTGACCTGGAGTAGTAGTAATTGTTAGGATCCCACATATGGGTTAAATAGAAAAAATGAATACCATCAAGAATGAATAAAATAAAACGTCTTCGGCTTAAAATTGCCCAAAAGGGTTGAAATGCCGTAAAATCCAAACAACAAGCCAGAATGGTTTTGTCTATTTATTTTTTATTTTAAAAAAAGGTCTATTTAGCGGTAGGCCCAGCCATGCCAATGAATTATCAAAAGTCATGTGAACCTGTTTTTAACACCTACTCTGAATGTTGATTGACTTTAGTGATGTACAGAAGCCGAGGTCTGCGTTGGCAAAACTCTATTTAAAGCCAGTTTATCTGCTAGCGTTGAACTTAATAAACAATTACAGCTTCAAGTAACTATGGTTAATACAAATAATTTACAGTTATATGTTATCAAGTATTCCTATCTGATACAAATAATTTTCAAACAGATCTATTTGTTCCTTAGATCTGACGTGAACAGGTACAAGGTCTGGTGAGAATAGAGTGTTTTGCACTTGCAAAATCACGTTTCACCAAAAACTGATGTTCAAAAACGTATCGAGACTGGCTTTATTCTATTTCATTTTATTTCAAATTATTACTGACTCGCCTGGACTCTATATTGACTTGATATAGGCGTGTGGATCATCATTTTATTATATAAATTTTCTCAATTGTACAAACGTCTTCATTTGATTTTTTTTTAATGAGATAAGTTCAGAGCTAATTTCTATTCTGTTTATAATAGACAATTTTATTCTGTCCCAACCCTTATGGCAAGCCTGCAACCCTTTTTATCATATATGTGCTAGAGAGCGGTGGCTGAGGGTCTTAGTGTCCTGTGTATGATGTTAAGCTGCATATAATGGTGAAGTTCCAGTTTTGGAGCTCTGGGGAGAGTGGAGTACACCTTCATTGCCATTACACCCAAGTCCACTCTGATCCGGAGTGGTTGCACCTTTTAGGGTTCCATCTATGGGTTAAATAGAAAAAATGGGTCTTAAAAATGTGTTAAAAATTGAGTTTAAAATAAAATGTTGAATACCCATCAAGAATGAATATAATAAAACGTCTTCAGCATGAAATAACCCAACAGGGGTTAACATGCCATAAAATCCATCAAACCAAACCAAACCAGATAGTATGCTAATTCAAAGCTAATCTTTATTCTATTAATCACGAACATTAAAAACTGAACCCTTTCATCCCCATCGAGACATCTTTTTCTTACTATTTTATCATCTATTCAAATCTACCGAGCTTTCTGAATTATACTTTTTTGATCGCACCTCGTAAAGCAAAATGAATTTGACGAAAGAATTATTTGCTTTTTTGTGTTTTTCTTTCTTTTGCTGTTTTTATTTGCAGCCTGAAATTGCAGAGTTAAGGAATGCGACAAAACAAGAAAATCTGTTTCGGATATTAGATTTTGTCTAACTCGGCAAAATTTTTCTGTTTCAACGACGAAAACCTATTTTAAACTGACAATATTATCCCGTATCATTCTTGCTGGCCTCATGAGAGGCGTAAAAAGCAGAGAGAAAAAATGAGTTTGAAACTCTACAAATAATAATAATAATAATAATAATAAAAATATATATATATATATATATATATATATATATATATATATTACATGCATATTTCACAAACAATTACTGTCAAAAGTAACATTCCCAAGATGCCTCACAATTACTAGCAAGCAAGTTTATCGCACAATCTATTCATTACCCAAACTCTCCGTCACGGGCAGGCTGTGACACAAGGTCAATTTTTAAATGGAGTAAAGCTGGTTTAAATTCAGTTTTCCTTCTCTTTTACTGGTTGCCTAACCAAAACTAAATAATCCAGCCCACCCTACTATTTACCCATAGTTGCGGGAGATAAGAGAGGGATTTATGCCTTACCCAAGGACATTAGTGTGAAGTGAAATGTAAACAGCTTTGTCCAGAATTTGAACTCGAATATATACGCACACACACACACACGCGTGCGCGCATATATATATATATATAAGAACAGCGCTCACTTCCGAAAGTTAAGAATGTAACCGGTACAAGCGAAGACGCCCAGAACGGTCAAAAGTGGGACGTGTTTCATAGAGACACCATAGATTAAAAGACGGGAAAAGTATGAATTATGTGAATTTAGTATCCCCAAACTTACTTTTTTCGTCTTTTAATTCATGGTGTCTCTAAGAAACACGTCATACTTTTGACCATGATGGGCGTCTTCACTTGTACCGGTCACATTCTTAATTTTCGGAAGTGACCGCTGTTCAGAATTCGGTCATGGGCCTTTCTACACACATACGCGCGCACACACACACACACTCACACATATGTTGCAACTGTGGTTGGAGACAGTTTCTAAAAATGTCAAAATTCTTTGTTTGTGTAGTCCGTGTACGGGTACTTTCGACGGCCGAACTTGCAAATTGGTCGGAAAATTAAAACGGAAAGTTTTTTGGAGGTCCCCCATGACAGTTTAACTACAGTCTATGAATTAACTTTTTGCGAATTGGGTTACGGTTTGGGGGTGTGGGGATGAAGGTTGTTTTTAATTACGTATTGCTTTAAAAAAAAAATTACTATACATTTCATTAACCATTGAAATTAATTATTGAACCAAACGGTAGACACATTAGTCTCAGTTGTTTGTGTTAGTATTGCTATGTATAATTTCAATTAAACTTGGTTTAAAAAATATTTTTCAACATTAAATGTATAGTAATTTGGGTTTTTTGGGGTTTTTAAGCAATACGTAATTAAAAACAACCTTAATCCCCCAAACCCTAAACCGTAACCCATTTCGCAAAAATGTTTATTCATAGACTGTAGTTAAACTGTCATGGGGACCACCAAAAAACATTGCGTTTTAATTTTCCGACCAATTTGCAAGTTTAGCCCTTTCAACCATATTCCGTTATTTTCCAGGACGTAGGTGCTCCATGTTGTGGGGTACTGGATTGATTCTGTTCCAAGAATTTGGGTTGGGGGTGTGATGTCATGTATGAACGCGTAGGTCATTGGCACAGGTTTGAAGTGTATATATAGCAGCTAAGAATCACGTGACTTGTTGATCCACTTAGGCGTAGGGACTGTATCTATATCAAATGCATTTTAAAACTCCCGCTCTCAAAGTAAAAGAGATTCTGTTTAATGTATTGTATACCCGTTCAACAAATTGGGTATATAAACGGGAGAGAGAGAGAGAGAGGGGGGTAGAGTAGAGATGGGATGAGGGACTCTTACTTGTAACTCTTCTATTTGTTCCTGCTGCTAATTCGTCGGCCGCCATCTTCTCAGGGCTGATCCAGTGGGTTGTTTCTCCGTGTTGGTTCTACTTCTTGTTGGGCTGGCCATCTCTTGTTTTTAATAAATTAACAAGACTTATTAACAACAACGCCAGACCAGAATTCAACCGCGCAGTGAGAGAAGTGACATCTCAGAGCGAGACAGATTTTCGAGTCCGCTCGCTCTGAATTTCTGGCTACAACTGATCTAAACTATCTCTTGCGGAGGGTCAATAACCGCCAATAACAGTCTCAGAAGCAAGGACGAGCTCATATGCGACGTTCTCCTGTGGAAGCCAACACATGGACATGTTAATGTGGGCCACTCACCAAGGATCTACATTGACCAACTATGCAAGGATGCTGGTTGCTGCGCAGAAGACCTCCCGGGTGCAATGAATGATAGGGAAGGTTGGTGAGAGATTGTCATGGATATCCGTGCTACTTGCGTGACATGATGATGAAGAATTGACCATGCCTCACATCCTACTTGTATTTTCGTCTTTTGTAATTCCTGGTATAAAAAAAAATGTTTTTCAAAATTTCTATACCGATTTCCTCGATAAAGACCCTTCAACATGAAACGATCATCCTGGTTACAAAAGTGGACGAGAAAAACTTAAAAAGACAATTCGCCCTGTCGGCTGGGGCGTTAGAATGCACCGACTGCAACTCTGCAGAGGGGTAAGACTCCCCCAATGGGGCCACCTGTGGGCCGTGGGTGGCGACCTGTGATGCTTAAGGATAGAGCCCAGGTGGATGAGCAGTTCATGACATGCAATACTCCACTTTGGCCCTATCTTGGGCTAGACGGGCGGTCGGAGAGGCCCCCTCCGATCAATCGTCTGGTCACATCAAGCCCTAGCACCTATATGATTTTCCCAACCCTTTGCCCTTATGGCAAGCCCCAACCCCTTTTTATCATATGGGTGCTAGAAGGCGGTGGCTGCGGGTTTACATGTCCTGGGAATGACGTTAAACTCTCTGATGGTGAGGTTCCAGTTTTGGAGGTTTGGGGAATGTGGAGCACCCCTTCATCACCATTGCTCCCTGGTCCACTCTGACCCGGAGTGATAGTACCTGTTAGGGTCCCATCTATGGGTTAAATAGAAAAATGTATTTATAAAAAAATTCTATTATCCATTAAGAATTGATTTATTTCAAAACTTTATCGGCATTAAATGACCCACTAAGGTTGATATGCCGTAAAACAAAACAAACCAAACCAAACCAAAAAGACAATCGTTGTGAATTATATTGCGTAAAGAGGTGTGAAACTCCTTGAAGTTTGGTTTGGTTTGGTTTGGTTTACGGCATATCAACCTCGGTCGGTCATTTAATGCCGACTAAGTTTTGGGTTCATAGCGGTAATTTCGTAGAAAACAATGTATATATGTATAGATTTTAACTATTGTTCAGTTGTTCATATTTTTTAACACAATCCCACTTCTTTTAGGAAATGTAAAATCCTGGATGGTCTTATTTTCGTGAAAAGTTTTTTCAAATTATTTGCTTGGTAGTATTTTGTTCGCACTCGATCAAAGTCTACACACTCTAGCAGTATATGCTTCACTGTAAATCTCACTTAGCATGTAGTGCATATTGGGTTATTTGTGCCCTCTTGTAAATCATGATGGGTGATGTAGGTGTGGCCTATGTGAAGGCGGGTCAGCACAACGAGACTCCTTGAAGATTACAATAACATTTTCACAAAAGATGAAAAAGAGAAACAATTTGTTTTACAGAGTTGCCAAAAAACCGTAAAACGTAACCAACTGCCACTAAATTCTCTGTTAGTAAATGATAATGTTCAGTGTTATGTTTTTGATTCTATGTATATATTAATACTCTCGTTTCTTAATCTACCGATCGTTATCATCCTGCAAGACCCTCTGGTTAAAAATGAGACCGTTCAAATCGTCCAAGATGAAATGCAAAAATGTAAATCCGGATTTTCTGGTATCGCTTAATCACCGAATTCTTATTTCTTATGACTGTCGTCACCTCTGCTGAACAATGGATCATTATGTTTTTATTATAAAGAAAGAAAGAAAGAAAGGTAATGAAAAATGACATGCTACACAGAAAAACTATAATTAGAAAGAAAGAAAGAAAGAAAGTCGGCAGGAGAAAGATAAAGGGATGGGTCGATAACGCTAATCTGTTTCGAACATAATGAAAAGAAGGAAAGAACGAAGAAAAAGTGTGAGAGAAAGTTAAATCAAGACTATTATACTATTTACATAGTGAACTATTTTGCAATACAGCTCTTAAGTAAACATATTAAATGTTGTAATAATTAAATTATCATACTGTGATATACCCACAGGCCCTTCTAGTAGAAATTGTAGCCGTAAATAAAAATGCGTTTGTCTTGTAAAAGTTGTGTGATTTATCAAGAAAACCTAATATTTCTGAAGTTTTTCATGTTATTTCAGGAATGTTTCCAATTAAGAATTGGTAAATTTGATTCAGAACGTTTTTAAACATTTGCTGGGGTAAAAAAGTAAAGTCGTCAGGGTGGCCTAAAGTCGGTATTAGCCAATCAGCGAGGGAGTCTATCCCCATTTCACTTGCGCTAGACCAAGGGGATTGTTTTAGCGTCTGAAGTGGAGCGCCACACCTACCATCAGCTCCTTACCTTACCGTACAGATCCCTGGGCTACTCATACACTTAGTTGGCGAGGGTCGGTATCGAACTAGGAACCTTGTATCGAACTAGGAGCCGAACGCTCTACCGACTGAGCTAACCCGTAGCCTGGGTCTATCTACATCAATTTCGCTAGGATGAAAAAAGAAAATGATATTTAATGTATGGATATATTTATTTATCGTTAATTGTTTTATTTTCGTAATTACATCTGGACATACATACATACACACCAACTGTCCATTATATATATATATATATATATATATATATATATATATATATATATATGTGTGTGTGTGTGTGTGTGTGTGTGTGTGTGTAAATAAATGGAAGTTAATCCGACAGAATGAATTTAACATTTTGAAAAAAAATTAGTAATTATAATTTGCTGACAGAATCTGTTTCGACCGCTCAGTAGAGGGTCATCATCATCGAGCAAAACATATGAAGGAAAGAAGGGATAAAAAAAAAACCGTTGGAAGAAATAGGGGGTACAAACACACGCTGGAATGCTTGAATTTTTTTCAAATGCGCATTCTGTATCAAAAATAATTTGAAAAAAATTCATATATATATATTCATATATATATATATATATATATTCTATATATTATATATATATATATATATATATATATATATATATAATGTTCCCCATCTCCCAGGGGGTTGAGCACTTTGTAGGGGAATTCGCTGACGACCGCCAACTAAAGCGTAAACGCAACGCTCTCCTATAAAAAGAATGACGGCCTTTACATACATACAGATATGTATATTTAACAGTTAAAATCCCCTTCCCATTCCAAGCGGTTAAGCAGCCCGATTGATGATGAATCGATTGGGTTTATATCCCGACTGTAGGTAGCTTACAAATGTCTAGCCACACTGAAGAGACGTGATACGTCGAAACACGGTGTCTGTGGATGACTATATATATATATATATATATATATATATATATATATGTGTGTGTGTGTGTGAGTGTGTGTGTGTGTGTATTTGGGCGGCATTCTTTCATTTATACATGTAGAATTAAACAAAAGACACATCTGTTTAACAATTTTATTTTTGATCTTTTCGAGTTTTCTGGCCAACTTTTTAATGTTTGGGTGGAATTTGTGGATAAGTCCACATATATATATATATATATATATATATATATATATATATATATATAAAGAGCAGTTGGTGTGTATGAATGTATGTATATATATTGAATATAACAAAGGATTATATGAAGAGACTGTATCTTGATTTGGGATTGCTACGTTGTGACGGAAAAGCATACAAATTTTGTGCTACATAAAACCAATTGCCTCTAAACACATTTGTTCGACATTACGTAAAAATTCGTAATCAATATCAACAATTTTTGACTGTAATTTTGTTAGGCGGTTGTTAGCTTGGTTGATTGCTTGGTTGGTTTTATGGAATCTTAACCACTCTTGGGTTATTTAATGCTAAAGTCAGTACTTTTTAAAGCAATTATATAGCCAGTAATGATGATCAATTAGAGGGTACCTCACGTCGTGTAATGCTTAGCAAGCTAGATTCGCAGACCATTGTTGGTGAGTTCGATTCTCACTGGGTGCCCCTTCTCGATATCTTCAGGCATTTCAATATCCTTATATGATGCAAAGATCAGTTGATGCGATTCCCAAGCGGTTTGAGGGGTGGGAGCGGCCTTTATAGAATTTTAAATAAAATTTCATGTTATGTGTGTTCTTTTCATATTAATTTTTTGTAAAAATAAAGATTCAGAAATAAATGATAATTTTAAAATAGGGATTTACTTTACAATCATCCTGTATAATAAAACAATACTGAATTCATACATCGGACATACTACCACTACCCTCTCCCCTAGACTAATTTGCCATATATCCTACGTGAGTACTGTTTTCACACACATCAACAAACACATTATAGAAGACCAGAACATTCCCATAAATATTTGGCAAATTCTAGTCGTCAATACTAAATTATTTTATAGCATTAATTGTAGAAAACAACTCCGAATATTGGAAGCGATACTTTTAAAGAATAGACAGTCTACGTATGTTACATAATTCATAGGTAGCTAATGAATTATGAGAACATTTTTGAATCAGAGTTTGTTGGATTCAAAATAAAGAGGGTTCAGTGGAAAATTAACTCATGCCTAGTCCGTCTCACTCGGATGGTTTGTGAGATGGGGGGCAGGTGGCCATACAGCTGCTTCCTTGTGGGATGCTGTTTCCACGACTTGTTCAAGACTGCACACAGCATTCTTGTGTAGCTCCCGTCTAGCTTATTCTCAAGGCGCTTCATTAGGGTCCAAGTGGTGCAGCCATACAGCAATTCTTAAACGGAGTTTAACAGTTTTAAATTCAGAGTCTTCCTTTTCCTGTTTGCCCTGTCCTACTATTTATCGATAGTTGGTGGGAGAATAGTTGGATTCATACTTTTCCCAAGGGTAGTGGCGCACCATTGTGGTGCAATGGTTATCAAGCTAGTCTCTCAGTTCCATTACTACTGAAGAGCGAGTTCGATTATCACTGGATGCCTTATATTTGTGACCATGTGTTACAACCTATGGTGAATTGGTTGAGTAAATACATATCTTTCCAAGCACTATGTGTAATTCAGCCTCATCCAGGATTTAAACTCATATCGCCGTGTCCATTTCTTACGACGATAACCATGACACACGGACACCTCCACACAGTAAAGAAGTAATAGTAGAAGTTGGTAATGACAAAGTAATTTAACAATTATTTATTAAGCTTAATTAGTGAACAAACTCGCTACATACGCTTAGAAAATTAGTCTACAAGATGAGATTATTAATCATCACACCAATGTAGGTGCCACCCTGTCGACTGGAAGTGTAGAATACGCCTACTGCGCCACAAGTAAGATGCGACACTAGGTCGCAACCCGTTCGCAACGCATAGGATTGCCCTGTCACCTGGGGCTGTAGAATTCAGAGGAATAAGACCTCCACCCAATGGTGCCACCTGGAACCCTGGTAGCTGAGCAGTCCATGACATGTAGCACTTCACTTTAGTCCTACTTAGGCTTGACGGGCGGTCGGAGAGGCCACATCCAATCAATCAGCTCGTCACGTCAAGCCGTAGCACCTATATGATTGTCTCGACCCTCTTGTCCTTATGGCAAACTCCAACCCTTTTTGTCATATATGTGGTAGAAGGCGGTGGCTGAGGGTCTTCTTGTCCTGGGTATGACGTTAAACTCAATCTTATAGTGACGTTCCAGTTCTGGAGCTCGGGGAATGTGGGGTACCCTTCATCACTATTACTCACAGGTTCACTCTGACCCGGAGTGGTAGTACTTGTTAGGGTTGACATGTCGTAAAATCCAAAAAACAAACCAACTACGAATAGGATGTGACTCAAGTTCGCAAGTAGAGGTCATCACAGCGGGGATTGAACTCCATAGTCAGTAGTAATGGATCTGCGAGAATAGCTTGCTATCCATTACACCACGATGGACCGCCCAAATCGGGAAAGTGTGTAATTGTTTACCCAACTCGTTCGCCACGGGTAGGATGTGACACAAGGTCAAAAGTATGGAGCATCCAGCAACAACCGAACTCGTATACAATGGTAGTGGATCTGCGAGACTAACCATAATGGGACGCCCTTTTCCAAAATACTGTACAGACATTGTCATGCGGGTAATAAAGAGAGAGAAAGAGAGAGGGGGGGAGAGGAGAGAGGGGGTACGGAGAGAGAGGGGAGAGAGAGAGAGAACAAGAGAGAGAGAGAGAGTGGAGAAGAGAGGGAGAGAGAGAGAGAGAGAGAGAGAGAGAGGGGGGAAGAGCGGAAGAGAGAGTAGGGTAGGAAGAGGGTGGTAAAGTAGTTGGTTGTGAGTGTAGCTCACCCTTATCTTACTGGCTGGGGGATTGGGCATGAGTTAAACAGAAGCTGTAAGCGATTGTCTGGGGGAGGGGGGCAAACATCCTGCTGTGAAACTTGGTGATATGGGCCACATTCCTGGCCCCTGAGAAAAGTTGAGAAATCCAATCTGAAATCCACAGAATAATTGAAGACAGATTTGTTTGTTTTTTGGGGTTGTTGTTGTTGTTGTTGTTCATAAGCTGATATCAGTCATATGAAAATGCGACTGTGGAGTGAATAACACACACACACACACACACACACACACACACACACACACACACGGTGCACGTGTCGTAACGGTTATCATCCTGAGGAAATGGACCCGGCAACCCGAGTTCAAATCCTGGACGAAGCTGTTTGCGTTTCACTTCGCGTTAATGCCCTTGGGAAAGCCATGAATCCATCTTTTCTCTCCCTACCCAGCCATGGATGAATAATATTTATTTACCCAACCTTCCGCCACGAGAGGATGCGACACAAGGTCAATTTTTAAATGGAGTAAGGCTGGTTTTAATTGAGAGTTTTCCTTCTGGTTGCCTTATCAAGGCTTGCTAACTCAGTCAAAAAATGGGGAGTGTGCAGTACTCCTTCATTGCCATTACACAAGGTCAATTTTAAATGGAGTAGTAAAGTAAATAAGTAAAGTCATCGGGGCGGCCTAAAGTCAGTATCAGCCAGTCAGCGAGGGAGTCTATCTCCTTTTCAATAGCGCTAGACCAAGGAGATTGTTTTGGCGTCTGAGGTGGAGCCCACACCTACCATCAGCTCCTTACTTTACTGCAAAGATATCCCTGTGCTAATCATACGCTGAGTTGGCGAGGACCGGTACCGAACTAGGAGCCTTGTGGTTTCTAGCCGAACGCTCTACCGACTGAGCTATCCCGGCCCCTAAAATGGAGTAAGGCTGGTTTGAATTGAGAGTTTTCCTTCTTCTTGACTGGTTGCCTTGTCAAGGCTTGCTAACTTGATGGTAAGGCTTCAGTTCTAGATATCTGGGGAGTGTGCTGTACTCATTCATTGCCATTACTCCCAGGTTCATTCTGATCTGTGTGATGTATTTCGATCTATAGGTTAAAAAAAGATATGTTTAATAATTATTCCTATTTGATAGGAAGATGTGTGTAACTATGTGTGTGTGTGTGTGTGTGTGTGTGTGTGGAAGCGCGTGGTGTAATAGTTAAAGTCATGGGAAATGGACTTGTCACCCCGAGTTTAAATCCTGGATGTGGTAATTGCATTTCACTTAGCACTAATACCCTTGGGAAAGTTAGGGATCCTACTCTCCCTCCAGCTATGGATAAATAGTAGGGCAGACAGGGCTCTTTAACCTTGGTTGGGCAACCGGTCTAGGAGAAGGAAAACTGTGTGTGTGTGTGTGTGTGTGTGTGTGTGTGTGTGTGTGTGTGCAAACAAATCATTATTATTAAATAGAATTATTCATGTTCTTGGTCAGATAAGGAGGTTAGGTAAGTGATATTCTTTACGACATTTTGAAATTTCAGTTTTTACAATAAATAACTTCTTCCATTTAAGTTCTCTATATCTAATTACAATTTTGTCAATAAGTCTGGTGGTATTTATGCTGCTTGGAACGCCCTTGAATGAGTAGTAACGATTAAGCTCCGAAACTTCGTTTGAATTCATGGATAATCATCTGAAGATGGTTTATTTTAAGGTAATTAAGATAATAAATGAATAAAAACACCTAAAACAGAACCCGAGGTTACAGTGGCCTAAACGTTGTGTTTATACACAAAGTAAAGATGAGAACAACAGTCCGAAATATCATAATTATTTAGAATTTTAATGTTAGATAGGAATACTGGAAAATAACAGACGATACAAACTATTTGCTTATTGCTTCAAGCTATAATTACTTACTAACGATTATTATTAGTGTCATATAGTACCTAAATAATGAGAATGGAATCGTCTGTTTTTCTTATAATTAATATCTGACGAAACCTCGGAAGAGAGAAACATCGTGATTTCACGGACTTGTTAATTAAACTTAGCAATTGCTAATTATACAGTTCACGTTGTATTTTGTTAGTAAACCTTTTATCCTATCCATAATATTTATTGTTTCTTCCTATTATTTCTCTGTTAACTCTGATACTCAAATTACAACAATTAGCAACTTGAATCCATGTAATTGTGTAAATTAACAATCACTATGTCGATGGGGTCTAGAATACACCGTCTGTATCCCCTGTAGAGAGATAAGATCTCTTGATCTAACTTCCAGAGCTCTAGAGAGCATGGAGCCACCCCTTTATTGCCATTGATCGCAAGTCCACTCTGACCTGGAGTGATAGCACTTGTAGGGGTTAGATAGATCTGTTAAAAATATTTATAGTTCCAAATACTCATATATATATATATATATATATATATATATATATATATATATATATATAAAGAGGGGGGATGGGAAAAGAGAAAACAATCTTACCACAGCCTGTTCTTCCTGGTAGTGAGACTAAACTCGATTAATACATTTAAGGAATCATATATAAGAAGAACTCCATTGCCATTGGTTGGGAGTCACATGACCAGTAATATAAAGCGACGGTCAACAGGAGGCGAGGTTAGTGAAAGCCTGTTGCTGAGGGGGGAGAGTCGGGGTTTTTATCAGCACCGATTGTTCTCTTGAGGGAGGAAATCCAATGTTGAAAAACCAGAAATTCCCAGTGATCCCAGGTATACATCACTGACGACTACCCCCTCAATCATCTAATAGATTTATTTTGTGAAATATATATATATATCATCATCATCATCATCATCATCATGTCGCGCTGTTGGCACGGATATCCATGACAATCTCTCTTCATCCGCCCCTATCGCTCATCATTCTCGGGAGGTCCTCTGTGCAGCATCCTGTATCTACACAGAGCTGATCAACGTACGTCTTTGCTGGTCAGCCCACACTGGCGTGCCCATGTGCTAGCTTCCACATGAAGACGTCGCTTATGAGTTCGTCCTTGCTTCTCCAGCAGTGTCCTGCGTGTCTTGTCCGTCTTACTCGGATGGTTTGGGTGATATGTGGCAGGTGGCCGTACAGCTGCTTTCTCGTGAGGTGCTGTTTCCACGTCTTGTTCAGGATCACCCGCAGCATTCTTGTGCAACTCCCATCTAGTTTATTCTCTAGTCGCTTTGTTAGGGTCCAAGTGGTGCAACCATGCAGCAGCACTGACACGACAACGGCCTGGAAGAACTGTCTCTTTATCTTGCCTGTGAGATTGGACCTCCATATGATCGATAATTTATTTATAGCGGCCCATGCCTTTCCTATACGTGCATTGTGTGTGTGTGTGTGTGTGTGTGTGTGTGTGTGTGTGTGTGTGTGCAGGGTACGATGAGAAAATTGTCGTCTAAATTACGCAAAAATGAAAATACAACCGGCATCTCACTTTATCAGATATATTTACCAAAATTACATGAAAATATCTTATAAAATATCTTATATACAATAGACTAAAAAGATATATGTATATAAGAAAGCAAACGTGAGAACTCAAACTCATCAAACATTTTTTTATTCTTATATTCAAAAAAATGTTTTCCTAATAGAAAAAAGTATCTTATGAACATGTGTCATCGATATATTTTCAACTTAAAACACTTTCAAAACACTATTAACTAATGTTTGAGACATTTACTCTTGTGTTAGTGAGAGGTGGTGGTCTCCCGCTGCATGAACCAGCAGTAATCACCCATCATTTCTGGGGTGAAGCACCCATGTTATCTATTTTCCATATGCATAATATCTTGGTGGAATCTTTCTCCATCCTCATCACTTTCCCCGCCCAGACTCGATAGGGAAAAATCGAGATGAGAATACAAGAAGTGAATTTTAAGGGACTTTCTACAATAGGGTAGGTCGATTTGGGAACTCTAACGTCTCCCACGTGGCGAAAGTTGCAAATTAACATAAAAAATTACCACACAAAATATTTTTCTTCAAAATTTGTTTGAGGAAATAGATTTCAATCTTTTAAAATGTTATCACTATTACAGCTTAATCATTAGCTAAAAAGCAACATATTGAAGGTGTCGGCGGTGATGGGGATATATTTTGAATTTGAATTCTAGTTATAATATTTTATTCCTTTTGTTTAAAATGACAATCTTTTTTTATTTAAATATTGAAATTACTAAATTTTCTAACCAATTTATGAGCCAAATGTTACGAAAACGAGTTTTTGGTGCATTTTCGTAAATGATCTTTAATGCTATTTCCTCAAACAATGGTGCAAGTAAGAGATCTAGTTTTTTGTTGCAGTACTCATTATTTCAACACACAACTTTCACTTTTTGAGAGAATTTGATATTTTTTTAAAGTGAAAAATCAACCTACCCTATTCTACAATCCATTTGTTGATAGACATTTAGAATTATGGCCGCGAATTTAACCTTTTTCAGCTCTACGGTTCACAAGGAAGGTCCGCACAACCAATCACTCTGTCGGCTGAGACTGTAAGATACACCATCTGTACCTCTGCCGGGCCACCTGTTGGCCGTGGGTGGCAACCCATGATGCTTAAGAACGGAATCTTGGTGACCGAACAGTCCCTTTTGGTCCTTACTTAGGCTAGACGGTGGTCGGAGAAGCCCCCTCCGATTAATCAGTCGGTCACGTACAACCCTAGCACCAATATGGTTGTCTTAACCTTATTGCTCTTATAGCAAGCACCAACCCTTTTTATAATATATGTGCTAGGGTGGTGGCTGAGGGTCTTAGTGTCCTGGGTATGACGTTAACCTGCATCTAGTTGTGAAGTTCCAATTATTATTATTATTATTGGTAGTAGTAGTAGTAGTAGTAGTAGTAGTAGTATCATCATCATCATCATTTTCTTCTTGTTTTGCCCACCAGTTTTAACTGCGATTTTTCACTTTATGTTAGACCATAAAATGCCCTTGAAACATTTGCATATTAAGTTATGTATCCAATTACGTTAGGGTAACACCGTGTAACCTAGTAAAATTGTATACTATTTATAGCATTTTACATAGCGCTAATAAACTCGAGAAAGGTATGAATTAAAAAATTCTCTCTCCATATATGGATAAATAGTAGGGTAGACTGGACTCTTTAATCTTACTATGACAACTGGTCTAAAAAAAAAAGAAGGAAAACCCTAAATTCAAACCAGTCGTAGACCTAGAAAGAGATGGATTATTCCTGTCCGAGACATGTTACATTGTTACATAGCGCCCCCTCCCCCGCCCCTATTTAGATTGAGACGTATACTTAGCCTCTTCTATGGATCTGGGTAGCTCTGGGTAGTATATAAGTAACCGGATCTTCTATCTTTATATCTTGGCCGGTAACTGGATCAGTCTATCTCTGGATTAGATTTCTGTTTTTCTGAATCTGGGTTGGATTTTCTTGTGTCTTGGTCCATTGTTTAGTTCTTAGTTACGAACACAATACTTTCTTTTTTGTTTTATTTTAGAGCTCTTTATTATTTAAGATTCAGATCAATCAAACGCGCGTAGATTTTGGTTTCGATGGACAGGTCACCATTGCCACCCGTCTGTTCAGCGCCCAGCCAAAATCGGATTTTTCTAAACTAACTTTCTCACGTTTACACTGGTGAATCTGAGAAAGAGATCAAACACAGCTTAAAATCCGTCAATCAAATAACCTGTATTTTTCCACAAAACCGTTAGAATTAACTACACTATCGTACATAATTGATAGGCTACATATCAATTATGCAACAATATATATATTTACCAACCCCCTCCGCACGAGCAGGATGCGACACAAGGTCAATTTCTTAAGCGGAGTTTAACAGGTTTGAATTCAGAGTTTTCCTTCTCCTAGACCGGTTGCCGAACCAAGGTTAAAGAGTCCAGTCTGCCCTACTATTTACCCATAGCTGGAGGGAGAGTAGAATTCATACCTTTCCCAAGGGTATTAGCGCAAAGTGAAATGCAATTACCACGTGCAGGATTTGAACTCGGGGCGACGATTATGCAACAATATGAGTAGCATCCCCATGACCAAACCAGGTACCAGTGAATGAAAAAAAGGAATATAGTTTAAAGCCGGCATGTCAAACATGCCCTGCGACCCTCAGCAAACTCAGGTGTGGCCTGCACAGAAATTGCGCTCTCATACGGCGCTTTTACAGTAGTACCCTTGTTTTTTAAATTTTCCAATATTCCTGGGCGAAAATGGTCGTTATTTTCTTTAGGGCAATGTGCTGTTAAGAACCAGAGTCTGTTATCAATGCATTGTCTCTCGTCACTTCCTTTGAGTTGTGAAAGGAGGAGTCTAACTCAGTCAATGAAAGTGAGTGAGTCCTTCCTTTTGGTTTCTCCTCCTTTCAATCAACACATGGCTATAATTGAAAGTGTCAGTGACACTTGTACGTTTTAGTATTTGAACTCGGCCAGTAATATTCTTTTTTCCCTTCTTTTTAACAAAAATGTTTTTTTTTTAGATATGTATTCAATGTTTTTTAGTTGATAATAAAGAAATTAATGATAGTAACCATCACTTTGTTCTATTAATGCGCCCCTCATGATATACATATGTAATCCCATGCGACCCTAGGGTGCTACTCAGTTTGATGTATTTAAAGTATTCCTATCTATTACCAATAATTTGAACATAGTTATAGATGCGTATTTAACATGATTGTTGTTTTATTTATTTCAGTAACACCGTGCGAACAGAAGAGTGTTCAAGACATCGGTATTCCACCCCGGTTGGAACCCTGTGGGGGGACAATCGATTGTGGGGACAGTCACGTGATCGTGGTGCGGAATGTTACCAATGATGAACATTTGTTGGAAACCTTCCAGAATGTCTGCAATCGCAACCATTCTTGTGATTTGGCAGTTGCAACAGACAGACGCGAATGTGAAATAGAATATTACTGTCTGAATGGTAAGTACCATCTCTAAACCATTTTTCTATATCTTCCTGTTCGTTGGAGGCTCGAGGGGGGGGTCGAGGGGGGGCTATCTCGAAGAAAATTGACACAGCAAGCCAGGTTCAAATTCTGGACAAGTCTGTGTTCGTTTGAACCCATCTTTTCTCACCCACTTTAGCTATAGATAATATATATATATATATATATATATATATATATATATATATATATATATATATATATGAAGAAATTAACAGATTGGTAAAAATCCGACAGTTTAAGTAAAAGTTTGTGTTTGTAATTAACTTTTCCTTAACTTTTCCTCGCGCACGCACACTGACATACTGACATACACACACACACACACACACAATATATATATATATATATATATATATATATATATATATATGAGTATAGATAAAAGGATATAAAAACAAACACAATATGCTGTTAAAGTGAAAACATTTTATATCATATTCATAGCTAATATTGAACAATATTTCGATTTATAAAAATCATCTTCAGAGCTTGTTTTTTTACTCCGGACTTATCGAGAGCGGAGACGAAAATAATTTTTTTTTATTTTCGTCTCCGCTCTCGATAAGTCCGGAGTAAAAAACAAGCTCTGAAGATTATTTTTATAAATCGAAATATTGTTCAATATTAGATATGAATATGATATAAAATGTTTTCACTTTAACAGCATATTGTGTTTGTTTTCATATCCTTTTATCTATACTCATACCGTCGGATTAATTTCCTTTCTCTTAACTAATATATATATGTATATATATATATATATATATATATATATTGATATAAAATTAGACCATAGGACTAATATAGGATGGAGCACCGGAAGGGATAGCCATGGCCAGTTTAGCACCATCATTGCGAAGATGGTCTAATTTGCAGTGTCTGCAAACGACGCTTGGTAACATTCATTTTCTCGCCAGTTTCTCACATATGCGATTTTCAGCCCAAGCACTTGGTCTGAAGATCACATGAACGAGTAACTCAGTTACCAAGCGCAGTTAACGCTATGTCTACGCTACCCCCCCTCTCTCTCTCTTTAAAATATTTCTCTTCTTTTTGCAGATACATTCAGTGAGACGTGCACCTATGAATATTTCAGCGGCATCTACATGATGTTTCCTCTGTCCGACGATCCCTTCCCCCAATGCTACAGATCTGATGGAGAAGCCTCTACGGGTGATTGTTCCTTTTATCCACCCGATGTACCCCGAAACAACTGGTTACTGCTACAGGCATCCCATCCGGTGACCATCGACCAAGAATCAAACGTCACAGAACCAATGGAATCATTCCGGAATTACAATTTCCCACATAATTACAAGACAACAACTTTAGGTCGCGGAATTAAATTTAACTGCCATGCGACAATTTGGCTTTTGTATATGGGTAGGTAAAAATGTTTATTTAGAATTTTAAAAACCTGTTGGTTAGTTGGTTGGATTTTACGGCATGTCAACCCTTGATGGGTAGTCAATCTGGATGATCTATATTCTTCCTCTAATCACCAGTTCTTACAGTCTCTTTTTCATGACTTTGTGGGATGTTCCAAGTGCACCAACTACAATTGGTATCACTGTCACCCTCACGTTCCGCAGCTTTTTCAGCTCTCTGTCAAGATTATTATTATTATTATTATTATTTCACTGCTTGCAAGGTTTTTAGCCATGGCCGCAAGTCTACTCAGGTCTCCAGGACTCTTCTGAGTATTCTAGCCGATCTTAATAATGCTGTTGTTTGGGTGGTCTTGATTTTTCCACGGATTTTCATTTTATCCAGACTCTTTTCCAAACCCTTGGGGACTGTTCCAATAGCACTAATTACAATTGGTACAATTTTTACTGTCATATTCCACAGTTTTTTCTTCAGTTCTCTGGACAGATCCAATTTGCTACATTCGCTTAATATATGGTTTACAGTCTCATCTTTGTCACCACTGTCTAAATTTACTGTTCTGGTGTGTCTTATCAATTTTCACTTTGATATAATTTAATCTTATGGCATTGTTTTGTGCCGCAATTATTAGCGATTCAGTTTCTCTATTAAGGTTTCCTCTTCTTAACCATGTCCAAGTCTTTTCATGTGTAATCTCTCCCAATTTGTCATTTTAATTATCCATATAATTGTTTTTCTTCCCATTTCTGTTTTCTTGTTTTCATTGTTTTTCTGTTTGTCCATATATTACATCTGCTGTTGTTGGCTGCCATATGTAATTTGTCTTTGATCTTTTTTGTGTATTCTTCATCTTTATTATTATTAGTAGTAGTATAGTAGTAGTAGTAGTAGTTTTTCACACCTGCCGTAGCCAGTGTTCACTGGAAGCTAAGTGACAGCAAGTTCATCAGGTCTCCAGGACTCTTCTGGGTATTCTAGCTGATCTCAACAAGGCTGTAGTCAGGATGGTTCCGATTCTTCCTCTGATTCCCAGTTCATCCAATTTTTTTTCTAGACCTTTGGAAACCGTTCCAAGGGCACCAATTACAATTGGCACGACCTTCACCTTCATGTTCCACAGTTTTCTCAGTTCTCTGGCAAGGTCGAAGTATTTGTTGTATTTTTGCTTTTTTCATTTTCACTTAGTGGTCGTCTGGGACAGCAAAATCAAGGAGATGACAGATTCTCTTCTTCTTGTCAATCATTACTAGGTCCAGTCTCCTGGCCGGGATTAGGTGATTGTTTGTGCCTCGTATAATTATTGAGTTTTTTCACACCTGCCGTAGCTGGTGCTTCACTGGAGTGTGAGTGACAGCAAGTCTCCTCAGGTCTCCAGGACTCTTCTGGGTATTCTAGCCGATCCCAGCAGTGCTGTAGTTTGGATGGTCTTGATTCTTCTTCTGATTTCCAACTTAGATGAAGTTTCTACTTTGAAATCGATAAGACAAAAATAACATCTTTTTGTTTTTATTTTTTATACGCATTGTAATTGCCTTCAAATCATTAATATATTATAACATACTTATCAATGCTTCACGCACATTACCAATTTAATATTATTTATTTTATATAAATATATATATAAATATATATTGTGTACTTTTTTTTTTTTGTAGTCTCAAGCAGCTGCGATGAAAACTTTGACGCTTTATTCCTGGATCCGGATGAATATGACAAGTCTCCAAGTATGTATACCGTACCGTCAGATGATGGTACCATCTACAACACTGTCTCCTCGACATCTACGTCTTTGGGTGTGGCTTACTCTGAGAATGGTAGAGGCAATAGGTGGATGACTTCCAGAGGTAAAAGAATGGCACTTTCCTTTGACACAAGTTTAATCAATGACACTTATATTAACATTATTACACAACCAACAACACCTTTTTAACACTTGACTATAACCATAAGAAAAATAACACTTAACAATTCGGACCATATTACCTTAAGGTACCCCTTTTGGATTTTGTGTTATTAGGTCATTTTTTTCATTGACACCATCAAAGTCGGTAGAGCTTTCGGCTAGAAACCACAAGGTTCCTAGTTCGATACCGGTCCTCGCCAACTCGTATGAGTAGCACAGGGATCTGTGCAGTAAAGTAAGGAGCTAATGGCAGGTGTGGCGCTCCACCTCAGATGCTAAAACAATCTCCTTGTCTAACGCTATTGAAAAGGGATAGACTCCCTCGCTGATGGCTGATACCGACTTTAGGCCGCCCTGTTGACTTTACTTGTTAGGGGTTAGGGTTAGGGGTTAGGGGTTGTAGCCCTAACCCTAACTCCTAACAAACAACCGGATATTGTAAATGAAGAAAATGGCCTAATGACATAAAATCGAAAAGGGGTGCCTTAAGGTAATATGGTCCAACAATTCCTTCAGATAATTTAACACTTAACCATACTGATATTTTTTACTGAATTTCTAAAATGAAGAATTATCAGAAAGAAAATAATGAAAATGTTTACTTAAGAGCTATTGCTAAATAGTTCAATAAGTATAATAATCCAAACTTGCATCATGGAATATTTTCTTTCTGAGTAGAATTCTCATTTTTTTCTTTTTTATATTCACAATGTTTTCGCCTTTGTACCTTTGTCTGATGTTGGTTGACTGGTTGTTGTATTTTACAACATAAAATACCTTTTTGGTTCATTTAATGCCAAATCAAGTCATTTTGATAAACAAAGGACTCAGGTTGCTTACAGTAGCTGTTGTTGCTTAAGTGGTCACCCAATTAAGTATTGAACAGGCTTATTGCTACTTAACTTTGGTGATCTAGTGGGAACCGGTGTTTTTCAGTGTGACTTGACTGTAATGAAATACATAGATAGATAGTTATAAACAGATTGACATAGATAATTGATTGTTTTGTTTTATGACATATCAACCCTTTTCAGTCATTTAATGCTTAAACAAGTCATTTTGATAAACAAAGGACTTGGGTTGTTTACGGTACCTGCTGTTGCTTAAGTGGTCACCCAATTAAGTATTGAACAGGCTTATTGCTGCTTAACTTCAGTTTGATAGCGGGAACTGGTGCTTTCAGTGTGATTTGAGAAAGAGAGAGAGAGAGGGAGAAAGGAGATTAGGTTGTTTTGTTTTACAGCGTATCAACACTTTTCAGGTCATTTAATGCTGAACCGGTGATTCAGCATGACTTGTCCGTGATCCTTTAATTGAGAATTAAAAAGAAGAAAAACACTCTTTCTTCAATCAGTTCAAATAACCTGTTCTCGTTCCATTGTCCAAGCACAGAGTAGAGCACATACAATATCACTCATAAATAAGTGAACTTGTGCCAGACTAAGCATTGTAAACACTTGTGGTCTTATGCATAAATTAATAGAAGAGAGAGAGAGAGAGAGAGAGTTACATAGATGGTAACAATCAATTAGTGATAAATTCAAGAGAGAAAGAGGAGAGAGAAAGAGGAGAGAAAGAGAGAGAGGGGGGGAGAAAGAAAGAGAGAAAAAGAGAAAGAGAGGGGGAGACAGAAAGTTACATAGATGGTAACAATCAATTAGTGATAAATTCAAGAGAGAAAGAGGAGAGAAAGGGAGAGAGAGAGAAAGAGAGAGAGAGAGAGAGAGAGGGGGGGGAGAGAAAGAGAGAAAAAGAGAAAGAGAGGGGAGACAGAGAGTTACATAGATGGTAACAATCATTTAGTGATGAATTCAAATTAGGTTAGGTCAATTTATCATTTTGAAATATCAAATTACATGAAACACCAAAAGTTGTGTATTGATTTATCTTTTTAGTACAAATAATGGTCAATATATGTGAAATAATAATAGAAAAAATTGTTGTCATAGACGCAGTGCCACATTGGGATATTGATCTTGCTATGAAAAATCAGAAATCATCAATAACTTAAAATTGGTTGACTTTAAAAACGTTTTTGATAGCATTTTTGGGTTCATTGGTCAAAAATGCTTTTATAAACCAATTTTAGGAGTAGGGAAGCTCTAGAACTCATTTTACAGACGAAAATAGGTTATAAAAAGTTGCCACTTTTCGTTCCCCCCCCCTCAAATTTGGAGAGCTAAAAATCAATATAACTCTGCCAATTTTTGGAATTGGAAGCTCAAATTTTGGGGATTGACTAACTTTATCATAGTCACACTTGGACAAAATTTCAGAAAAATTGAAGGGGGTGGGTGACATGGCCTGGATGATTTGATATGGAATTACCCAACAGATTTTGTTGTCAGACATTTTAGAACCATTCTTTGGCAAAAGACATTGTGGTATTTGCAGTTTGGTGCTAATAGTTTTAAAGTAACAACATTAACCCTAAACCCTAACCCTAACATTCATATTTCTTATTAAAACCCAAACTAATATGTATTTAAAGTAAATATTTATTTGAATGACTATATTTTGGTAACACTGGTCTGCGATGTTTTCAAGGCCAAATATATAATAGCTGATTTTAAGGCAGTTTTATTTACACTGAATCCAAAAATCATACTAATTTTTTCTTATCAGATCAAATTCTTAAAATACAAGCTCTTACTTGAAATGTATAGAACTATTATACCTGTGACAAGTAGAGTTCACATCTTAAAAACTAGACCTAACTAAACACAATGAATGGTATTTTTGAATTCAGCATAAAATGTTGACATATATATATATATATATATATATATATATATAATATATATATTTATTTATTTGGTTGTTTTAGAAGCATGAAAAAATTGAAGATCAGAAACAAAATGATGAATATTGTGTTCTAAATCTTATTTATTCACCAATATTTCGATGGTACGTCTCTCTTTATCAAAGGTTTGTGATAGACTGACTGTTATTTCCTTGTCTGGGGTCTTTTGGGTCAGGTGGTATTGTGTCTAGAATATTAATTAACTTACTGAGATATCCTACTGATTATATCTAAACCAGACCTGAAGAAGGCTGAAGAGTACAGCAGCCAAAACATTGTGAATATAAAAATCTAAGATGGGGATAATAGTGAAAAATACGTATACATAAACATAACTCAGAAATATAGACAAAAGGACATTTGACAAATGCTGATATTTTATTTAACTTAGTTTTAAACATAAACTTATGTTCATGGGTAGGTAGATTTTTTAAAATATCAAATTACATGAAACAGCAAAAGTTGTGTATTGGTCTATTAAGTACTGACACCAAAAATTAGATCTTAAACTTGTACCAATTTTTGAGGAAATGGCACCAAATATCATAAACAAAAATGCACTGGAAAATCATCAGTTTTGCAATAATGGGGAGAGGGTATATTTTTAATTTGGACTTTAGTTATAATTTTGTCATTTAATTTCATTTTGATAAAATAAAATAATATCTTTTCAGCTAGTATATTAGGTCTGAGACCTGTCAGATGTTCCTTATAAATATTCATTTTAAATCCACAGAATATTTAATATCATTCCACAGATTATCCAACTTTGCCTTGAAGGAGTTTAGAGATGGGGCATTCACTACTGATGAAGGTAGTTTATTCCATGTATTCACCACTCTGTAGCTAAAATAATTTTGTCTTGCGTTTGCTTTACAAGATTTTTTAAGGAGTTTTAATTTATGTCCCCTTGTATAGATATTTTGAGCAATGTTTAGTAGGTCAGAGTTCGTTGAATAAAAACCATGCGTGTATTTGTAGGCTTCAATCATATCCCCTCTTATACGTCGGAAAACCAGACTTGGTAGGTCAATGTTCCTAAGTCTTTCTTCATATGAAAGGGATTTTAAATTATTCACTAATTTAGTAGATCTCCTCTGGACTCCCTCATGACAGCAGTCCCTGGTTTAAATACTGAAATATTTTCTGATCATTTTTTTTTTTGAAACTGTGTATTTTAACCTAATAGGTTGTCACCTAATTGGCTGTCACCATGGAACTGTACATGACTGAGAAGACCTGCCTTTGATAGGCAAACCTTGGCACACACACCACATATATGGTCAGGCTTAAATGTAGGAAATGTGTCCTGGACGTCCAATATGTGCCGCCTCCATATAGCCCACTTCAGGAGTGTTCAAACCACCTTGCCTCAAACCTCCTACAGTCACCATAAATAAGTCTACTCCAAAACAAACAATTTGTAGCTGTCCTCTCATAGTCCTCAATATTTTTACCAAGAGTTTTAAGTTTGTTTTTGATGACATCTTTAAAACGTTTCTTGGGCTTGTGTCTCAGGCATTTCCCACACTGGAGTTCTCCATAGAATAGTTGCTTCGGGAGTCTGCCGTCTTCCATCCTAGCAAGATATCCAGTCCAGCGCATCTGGCTTCATATGATTTGAGTTTATACTTGTTTACTTGCATGTTAAATAATAAGTTAAGCATTTTTCTGAATGTTTTTTTTTTACTTAACACTAACAATGTGCATGACAGCATTAACTAACTATGCATAAATTCACGTTCATTATATATATATATATATAAACATCCAAAATCTTATACCGGGGCATATTTACTCAACTTCCGCGTACCTCATATGGTAGAAGCATGCTAGTATCATTGACAGGTTAATTTTGCAGGGATTGTATGATTAAAGTCACAGACTTTGCCTGCTGGACTAACATCGCTGATGAGACTTAATAAAGTTGAAACAGACTGTACAATGTTCTAGCATCGCATAATCGTTTGCCAAATTCACTTGTCATGGTTATTTTCTATAATTATCGCGCATTGTAATAATGTTCATGAATAAGTGAGTGTAGATGTTCAAACTAGACTAACATTTAAAAAAATACAAATGACTTACCAGTTGTGTTAGAATTGATATTGTCAGTAATATTGAAGTTGGGAGATTAATAGTAATTTTTATATTGCCAATTTTTTGTAGTTAATGGATTTTTATTGGAAGATGGTTTATGTGTTAAAAATATTTAGAAAATTTACTAAGGAGGATGACTAAGTGATTTAATATTTTAACTTAAAGTAAATTGGATAATTCTTAAATTGTGGCAAGTTGTAGGTAAATTGAATTTTTGATTTTTTGTATGTGGGGTAGTCAGGGGGGTTAGGCATTGGTGTGTAATTTGTTTTTGGGGAAGAATGCAGGGTGATTGCGAGGGGTTATCTCGTTTAAATTGTGTTCACCTGAACTTTTTAACAATTAAAGATAGTGTATGGTATAAGTTGTGTTTTGTGTAGGATTCATTCCAATAGAGCCTTCATCAGATGATGACTATTGAATGCAGTTTCAGGGCTTTAGCATCATTACCACTACCCAAGTTGCCCCTAACAGTGTATGATATACCACCAGGCTTATTGGATTGGGGAGGGAAACTACTTCCTAACATTTGCTTGTAAGTGAATTCTATAGAATAAATGATTGATACTTTTGTATCTAAGTGCAAATTTGATACAAAAATATTAACCAGTTTGGACAGAGATCTTTTGTGTAACATTATATGATTGTTTCTCTGAATGTTTGAGATGAGGCTTGAAGATTAATATTATCTGTGTTATTCGGACTATTGTCCCCATCTTCATTGTTATTTGTACAACATTTAATTAACACAACTCCTACCCCAGCTATGGTTAGCAGAATGAGAACAGGATACCCCCGCGGACTAAATAAAGGGTTAGGTTCAAAGTTCTGTAATGGCTCCCAAATATGACAAGAAAGTTCCCGAGTCCGAGAAGGTTCCCGAGTCCGACAAGAAATACCTGAAGAAGGCCGGAGGGCATATCGGCTGAAACGTTGTACAAATAACAATGAAGATGGGGACAATAGTCCGAATAATGCAGATAATATTATATGATTGATTATGTTGGAATTCTTACAGCCATTTTTGTCATCAACCAAAAGTCTAACATATTCAAAAGTGTTGAAAAATGAAATGATCCTTTTTTCTCAATGTGACAAAAACATGTATATATTGAACAAATCCTGACAAAGAGTTATATCAAACAGACTTTATTGTTGATATATCCGGGTTAAGGGATATATTCTGAAGTTCGTATTTGGTATATGAGAAAGGAAATGATCCTTTTTTCTCAATGTGACAAAAACATGTATATATTGAACAAATCCTGACAAAGAGTTATATCAAACAGACTTTATTGTTGATATATCCGGGTTAAGGATATATTCTGAAGTTCGTATTTGGTATATTATCGCAGTAGTAATTGGTACATCGGTTAGTAATCCATCTCTGAGGTGTCGTGGTATCGTCTAGCAAGTAAAGTAGCTTGTAGGTATAAGGTCGTCGGCTATCGAGTAAGTGTAGGTTATAGGTGTAGAACCAACAGTGTCGACTATTTATCCATGACACTGTCCAATGAGATTATAGTGAGGGATACCAAGGTATTTACATATTCATTATATCAATTGTCAAAGCAAAGTTCAACAAGCAGTGATTCTGTGATTCAGAATATTCAATATAAATTGAACTTATAATGAATTACTTTCAGAGACAAACACATTTTAATAACTTAGATTATTTTCTAATCCTAAAAGTATCAGATAATAACCCTTAAAAATGGGCCAGTATAAATGATATTAGAAAGCAAAACAGGAGGCAATTCATTTTGTAATTACGTTAGTTGGTTGATTGGTTGGGCTTTATGGCATGCCAACCCTTGTTGGGTCATATTATGCCAAAGATGTTTTTGTTTTATTCATTCTTGATGGTTACACAATTAGTGTTAAATTCATTTTTCTATTTAACCCATAGATGGGACCTTAACAGGTACTACCACTCCGGATCAGAGTGGACCAGGGAGCTATGGTGATAAAGGGGACCTCCATCAGTTAGAGTTTAACGTCATACCCAGGACATGAAGACCTTCAGCCACCGCCTCTTAGCATATATGTGAAAAAAAATGGTTGGGGCTTACCATAAGGGCACTAGGGTTGGGACAATCATATAGGTGCTAGGGCTTGACATGACCAGCTGATTGATCTAATCTAAGTAAGGACCAAAGAGGAGTGTTGCATGGACTGCTAAGCCACAAGGGTTCCATCCTTAAGCATCCTTATGAGTTGCTACCCACAGCCAATAGGTGACCCTGTTGGGGGGAGAGTCTTATGTCTCTGCAGAGGTGCAGTTGGTGTATTCTAAAGCCCTAACTCACAGGGTTAAATTAGGTTAGTACCCTCCACCCCACAAAAAAGGGGGTTATGATAGTAAGCTGCTACTGAACTTTTACAATGGCTTCATAGATTTTAACACATACCAAATATTTTAAAATTCATTCATCATTTTTACTTTGCAATTCTGGGGTAGAGCTTTTCGGCTTCTGAAAATAAAACAGAGCAATAAAAGCTAAAAATTATTCATAATGGTTCAAGTCAGGATGTTGATTGATTGTTTAATTTTAATGGTACTTTAATGGTACTAGCAAATATATGCACCCTCCGGGTGCAAGTATTTAAGTTTTAATATAATAAAATATATTAAATTAGAAAGGCTAATGAAATTGAATAAGAATGCAGATAAAAAGATTGAACAGAGGGGTATAATAAAAATAGAACAACTGAAACTTACTCTTCCATCACTCTCGTCTTTCATCGTTATTTTTTCTAATTTAAGTATTTAGTTAAAAGAGGAAGTAAAGAATAAAATTACAGTTATTTTATTCTTGTAATGGATTTCTTTAAGATTTATGAAGAGTTTTTGCTTATATTCATTAAAATAAACCAAACAATTAGAAATCAATAATACTAAGCACATATTTATTAAATTCATTTTTTAATATCAATATGCAAATTAGCCTTCCCATTCACACTGTAAACCGCTATTTGGTTGTACATATAAATACAATTGCATGTTATTAGTATGTAGATATGGTAAACAATATTAATAATGTAAAACAATTTTATTAATAACTGAGATTTAAATAAAAATAAAATCATGGAGAATGTGATGTAAATAATAAAGGGAATTGTGACTTTAGCAGTAATATAGTTTCAGTTACAGACAGACAAACCCACAATCTCCATTATAATAAGATGTCATTTGGCCGGCTGAAGAGGCAAGTCTGATGCAACAGAGACATTGCTTTGAAAACTAAATGTGCAGTATACAGTGCCATAGTTCTCTCAACCCTCCTGTATGGTGCAGAAGCCTGGACAGTATACAAAGTGGATGCCCACAGACTACATGTCTACTATATGCATCACTTGCGCAGTATATTAAATGTCAAGTGATGGCAACATGTTTCAAACAGGACCATCCTGAAGAGAACTGGACTATCTGGTATGCATGAAATACTTGTCCAACGCAACCTGAGCCACTTAAACAGACTTGGGGATGACAGACTGACAAAGCAGATTCTGTACTCTCAACTGAGAGAGGGATCACATGGAATCAGTAGACCAAAGCTCAGGTACAAATACAAAATCAAGAGAAACCTGAAGGACTTTAACATCCCCATAGGCAGTTGGCAAGACGCAACCAGAAACCGAATAAATTGGAGCAAAAGGATTTGTGTGCTGTCATTATCGGATATGATGGACAGCAAGTAATAATGTCAACCTATCTAGGGTAATTTTATGCCTATGTTATATATTGTACAAACGGAAATATGAATTTCCGGTTTTATTAAACAAAGAAATATAACAACTTCCCGTTATCAGATCAAGAGATAAAAATGTGTAGGAGTAGCTATGAATATAAAAGAACTGAGGGCTCGAGACAGGTCAGTCGTCAGTCAGCCCCGAAGGCAGTCAGCCGGAGAGAGAGTGAGGTGATCGGGGTCAGTAGTCGGGAGAGTCGATGCGAGTTAGTTGGCCGAGCGGGACCTGGTGTAGTTGGTGTTGGAAAAGCTAGCCTTAATATTTACCAACTGAAAAAGTTTGTCACCCAGAAATTTAATCGAAGGACCGAAAGTCTAAAGACTGAATATATTAATTAAACTGACCCTCTCTCTCGAAGTTAAGAAGCTTGAATTTATTTCAATAAACTTCTGGAGGATAACTTTGGTGTTATTGTCATCCCTTATAACGAAGATAAAACTATTGCACTTTAGTACAGTGACGACGCGCTATGCAACACCTAGAGATTAGGGATTCATATTCATTGTGCATTCATATTTATATTTTTGGTATAGTGTTCCTTAATTTCTTTTTTTCTCACAAAAAATAATTATTGCTTATTTTTACAGTATTAAAATATTGAACAGGTATGCATTTTTCCGAAAGTTTTATATATATCCTGGTGTGAAGTGGGATGTATAAATATTTTGTGCTTCCTTATACGGTAATAAGTATATATTTGCTAGCAACAAAGGCCTCACGCCCCAAGAAATGAGATAAGTTATCATCAAGCTGGGCCTCTTAAGAATAATTTTTCCTATTACAAGACAATATAAAGTAAAAAGTAAAGTATGTTTTTGGTTGTTGTTTTTTTGTTTCAAGTGCCTAACACAATTTAAATAAGCATTTTGACAAAGCAGAGACAATGATCTTATCTGAGACATACTTAACATGACATGAATTCTAGTTTATTTTCAGGGTCATAAAATTATCACTTACACAAATTTTGGGGTAGTTTTTCTTTTCTTTTTTATTGTGAGGCAACTTAAGATACTTATGTTCCGTACTTTTTGTGTGAGTGAGTCAGCAGTAGACCCCCTGATTCTAGGGTGTGTGTGGGCGGTCACATAAAATAAGGTGCCAAGATACATACCAAATATTTAAAGAGGAGGTTCTCATCGTATAACAGTTATTGTCATTGAAAATGAACATGGCGAGACGAGTTCAAATCCTGGATGAGGCTGTTTGCATTTCACACATCCAACTGTTCTCCCTTCAGCTATGGCTAAACAAGAGGTCTCTGTAGTGTAGTGGCTAATGCAATGGGCTGCGACATCATAGTAAACAAGTTTGAACTCCAGTCATGCTATTATGATTACTTTCAGACTAATACCCTTGGGAAAGGTATGAACCCCTTTATCCTCCCAGCTATGGGTTATTGTTTTTCTACGAGGATGGCTTTGGCATTGAATAACCCATGAAGGTTGATACGCCATTAAGGAAAGAAACCAAACCAAACTAAACAAGTTGCCTGTACCAAGGATAGAGAGCCCAGTGTCTCCTACTATTTATACAAGCTTTATGTATGACAGCCTTAGTCTACATCTATATATCAATACTTGTGTTCCTACAAGATATGACTGTTGTTATCTTGCAACACCTACTGGTTAAAAATGAGACCGTCCAAAATAAAATAAAAAAATGTAAATCCTGATTATCTGGTGTCACTTATCTGCCAAATTCTTATTTCACTCATTTTGAAATTCATTCCAATAGAGCCTTCATCTGATGATGACTATTGAATGCAGTTTCAGGGCCTTAGCATCATTACCACTACCCAAGTTGCCCCTAACAGTGTATGATATACCACCAGGTTATTGGATTGGGGAGGGAAACTACTTCATAACATTTGCTTGTAAGTGAATTCTATAGAATAAATGATTGATACTTTTGTATCTAAGTGCAAATTTGATACAAAAATATTAACCAGTTTGGACAGAGATCTTTTGTGTAACATTATATGATTGTTTCTCTGAATTTTGAGATGAGGCTTGATGATTAGTATTATCTGCATTATTCGGACTATTGTCCTCATCTTCATTGTTATCTGTACTAGATAACAATGAAGATGAGGACAATAGTCCGAATAATGCAGATAATACTAAAAATAAACAACTTAAAAACAAGAATATATAAAGAACAAAATATAGTAAAACCAAAATATAGAAAAATAATTTTTATTAATCTATGTATAAATATAGATAAGATATTTATTTTTTAACTTTTTATATCCTGGGCAATGCTGGGCAGCTCTGCTAGTGCTTGTATTAATTCCTGACCATAGACAATCCCTTCCTTCCTAATTTTCAAAGCATTTCTTTAGTAGAATCATTAGCAATGCACTTATATTGCACATATGATAGCCTCATTTTGTCAGTAATGCTTGTATTACATCCTGACCATTGACAATACCTTTCTTCCTGATTTCTAATGCATTTCTATAGCAAAATCATTTACTGTGCATTTATATAATACACATGATAGTATGATCCTGTCAGTCAGTAGAGCTTGCATTAATTTTTGGTCAATGATATGACATCTTTTCCTGATTTTCAATTTGTTTCTACAGTAAAATTCAATGTATTTCTTTAATAAAAATCATTACATTATACACATAATAACCCGATTCTTTTAGTAATGCTTGCATTAATTACCGACCTCTGACAATCCCTTTATTCCAGATTTTCAATACATTTCTATAGTAAAATAATTAACAGATACATCTATATATATTCACCAACCCCTCCGCACGAGCAGGATGCAACACTAGTTCAATTTCTTAATTAGAGTTTAACAGGTTTGAATTCAGAGTTTTCCTTCTCCTAGACTGGTTGCCTAACCAAGGTTGAAGTGCCCAGTCTGTCCTACTATTTACCCATAGCTGGAGGGAGATTAGTTGAATTCATACCTTTCCCAAGTGTATTAGCTCTATGTTAAATACAAACAGCCTTATTTTGATCTCCTATTGTTGTGCCCTTTTCCTATGATGGTAACTATTACACCTTGTGCCTCCTCTCTCTATATATAATACATCTATATCCTATATATATATATAAATATATATAAGCCGTGACCTGCGTGCGACTTCCACGCAAAGATTGTGGAACGTTACATCATCATTTTTTTCTCAATTTTTGCGCGCAGGTCACATGCAGGTCACGCGCAAATCGCACGCAAATATTGAAAAGAATAACGTAGCGTTCAACCGTTATTAAACAACCATAACAGAAAAATTACAGAAACACGCATAACCTGTGTATATATATATATGTATATCAATATATGTATTGATCAAAGCCTGAAGAAGATACCAGAATATCTGAAACATGTGTTGCGTATGTGAAATAAAAAGAATAAAACATTTTTTTGAGAACGATACATTTTGCGGACCTTCTTCTTTTTTTCTAAAATATTACATTTTCTCCCGTTGGAACCAGAACAACGTTTTTTATATAAATATATATATATAACAAGCTTTGTGGAAGCGCTCATGGTGTAATGGTTATCATCATAGGAAATGGACACAGTGACTTCAAATCCTGGACAAGGCTGTTTGCATTTCACATAAAGCTAATATTCTTGGGAAAGGTATGAATCCAGTTGTTCTCCCTCCAGCTATGGGTAAATAGTAGGACAGTGTTCTTTAACCTTGGTATTACAACCAGTATAGAAGAAAGAAAACTCTGAATTCAAACCTCAGCTTAAAACTGACCCTTTGTTGCCTCCTACTCATGTGGAGGGGTTGGGTAAATACATACATATAATTGTCTTATTATTATTAACACTAGCTTTCATTCATGACCACTGACAATCCCTTTCTTCCTGATTTCAGTGCATTTTCATAGTAAAATCGGTAGTAATGCATTTTCATTATATATATATATATAATAGCTCTATTCTGTCAGAATTGCTTGCATTAATTTCTGACCACTGACAATCCCTTTTTATTTGTTTTTGTTTTTCATGCATATTAAATGAATTGAATGTCAAAACTTGTTTTAATTTTTGTAGACCAAAATGGCAAACTTTGGTCCATGATGATTGACTTTTTAAATTTATCAAAGCCTTAAATACGTACTTAGTACAGAAAAAAAATCTAAGAGGAAGAATGTTGAAGTAGCTGTAATGTCAGTGGGTAGCAATGAGCAAAAATGAAACAGGTTCCAATGAATACGAAAATGAACAGTTTCAGTGGCTTTGAGCAACTTATATAATAAAGGATGATGTCTAGACATCTAGAATTATATCTAGATGTGTGTATAGCTAAGCAACTTATATAGTAACGGGTGATGTCTAGAATTATGTCTAGATGTGTGTACAGCTAAGCAACTTATAATAAAAGGATGATGTCTAGATGTCTAGACAGCTAAGCAATTTATATAATAAAGGGATGATGTCAGGACATCTAGACTTTGTTAATATTTTTAGATCAGCCATCTCAATATGTTTTGAACAAAATATTTTTGGTGTAACACAGGTTTGTGCAAGTGCATCCTCCTTCCATACTCACCAGACCCTCAGCTCCTTGTAACTTTTTTTTTGGCTCCCTATAATTTGAGAAGGAATACAATGGCACTGCATTTTTTTGCACTTATGAGCCACCAAACATTTGATGATAAATTCTGTTCAAGCCTGGAACCCTCTGTTTGAATTGCTGCCATTTTGAGTAGCCTCAAAACAAATATGTTTGCAAGCTTAAAATAATTTTTTTGGATAAACAAATTCCAAACAATGCAAAGTTTACATTTATGAAAAAACATTCTAGAAAAAGAAAATTATTTTGCTTTTTCAACAAACTTCTCTTTATTTATTAAATGACCCATGTATGTTTTTATAGTGACTTGTATTTTATAAAAGAAAATATTCAAAAGTAAAATATTGCCAATGAATAAATAAAATATCCATAAACATTTTTTTGTGAGAACAAAATTTGAGAATAGAAATCGTGAGTGGATTCATCTGTAACAAGAATTCTTTGTTTTCAACTGAGTCTCATCAGAGGATTACCACGGGAAGATTTTATAATTAAAAAAAAAAAAATCTAAAAATCGTCTGTTAACAATTAACCAGATTTTAGTATTATCTGCGTTATTCGGACTATTGTCCCCATCTTCATTGTTATTTGAAAAACGTTTCAGCCGATATGCCCTCCGGCCTTCTTCAGGTATTTCTTGTCGGACTCGGGAACCTTCTCAGACTCGGGAACCTGCTTATCGGCCGAAACGTTGTACAAATAACAATGAAGATGGGGACAATAGTCCGAATAATTCAGATAATACTAATCT
Organism: Doryteuthis pealeii; assembly: GCA_023376005.1. Lineage (NCBI taxonomy): Eukaryota > Metazoa > Mollusca > Cephalopoda > Myopsida > Loliginidae > Doryteuthis > Doryteuthis pealeii. The sequence goes on along the minus strand of CM042158.1, from coordinate 22,215,920 downwards.
TCAAGCCTCATCTCAAACATTCAGAGTAACCGGATTTTGACGGTGTAAATGGAAAAAATGTCCCCACGAATGGTTATCGCAAAAGGGGTGCCTAAAGGTCATATGGTCCAAGAATTCTAATTAAGGATGAATCTGCTTATGATTACTATTCTCAAATAAAATCTCCTTAAACTTATTTTTATAAAAATTGTCTTTTTATTGTGTGTGTGTCTTTCAACAGATTTTATTCTGAAAGTAACTGCAGGAATTGCTGGTGGCTTGACCTTACTTACCTTCTCTGTTTGTGTTTCCGTCCTTTTCAAAAAGTGAGTATATTTTGTCTATATCTTACTGGGAAAAAAAACAACAAAAACAAACAAACAAAAATACATAGCAACATTTTTTATTATCATTTTTTGACTCACTAGAGTGAGTCAAAAGTTTTGCAATACATGTGCAGACTTTTACAATACAAACCAATTTTACCGCCCCCCCCCCCCACTCCTCTATTTCAATTTAAACAAAAACATTTATTTTTTTTAAATTGATCAAACAAGGCATCAAAGAACTTTTGAAAATCTCCTTCAAAAAATGATGTCATTGTTTTTACACGATTATCATAACAACATGCATCATGAAAAGCGTCACGATCATTTAAGAAAAAAAAATGATTATTGGCATTTCCGACAAACTCGAGGCATGAAATCCAATGACATCAGTTATTTTCAATATTTTTATTTTTAAAGTAATTTACTTTAAAAATAATTTTATTTAGCCTTTTCAATGATTGGTTCCCGTATTATGTTCATCTTATATTTGGTCTACTCAAGAGGTCACTACAGCCCAACATATGTACTTCTTCCTTGAGACATCTTCTTTTCCAATATCCTTCCCCATCTATTATATTGACTTTATCCCACAAGGGTAGATGGTTTCCCTTTTCTTTCCATATATTGCTATGCTTGGATACACAGGGAACAAATAAGGAGGATACAGTGGCCAAAATGTTGTGTTTTTACATACCACAATAAAGATGAGGACAGCAGACAAAATTATACACATCAAGCCTCCTCTCAAAATTTATACAAATTATCATTATTATTATTATTATTATTATTATTGACCAAGTCACCAATAGGCACCCCAGCTGCAAGCATTTTTCAAAAGAACAGAATTTTGCTTTTCACTACAAACTTCCGGTTGTTAGTAAACAAAATCAACAGACAATTTTTTGACATAAGAATTTCATACAAACCAAAGACATGTTTTTATACTAAAATAGTTTTTGAATCTAATAAAAAAATAATTATTTCATGTTTTTGTTGTTAGCATATGTGAAAAAATTAATTTTGCACTAAAGATAAACTAATATTGTTAATAATTTTTAAAAAATTTCATTATAATAAAAAAAAAATGAAATTCTAATGTAAAAAAATCGTCTGTTGATTTTGTATATGAATAACCGGAAGTTTGCGGTTAAAAGCAAAATACCATTCTTTTGAAAAATGCTTGCAGCTGGGGTGTCTATTGGTGACTCAGTCCATTATTATAACTATTTTGAATAGTTTTACTGTTGATTAAACAAGGAATCATAGAACTTTAGAGATTTCATTTAAATAATGACGTCATTGTTTTTGCACACCTATCAATCTGAGATGTGTCACACAAAGTCAAACTATCCAAAATGAGTTCCAAGGTCATTACAATGTTTGAATAAACAAGGAACATCTGAGGAAGGCTGGAGGATACAGTGGCAAAAACATTGTGTTTTTACAAATTACAAATGGTGGTATCAAGTCCTGAATCAATAAAGTTTATTTTACAATTCAGCATTAAATTTAGGATTGGCAAGATGTGCGCAATCCATGATATGTAACACTTCACTTTGGCCCTTACTTGGGCTAGATGGGTGGTCTGAGAGGCCCTCAGTGATCAATCGACGGGTCATGTGAAGCCCTTGCACCTACAGGTCGGAATGATAGGCATGCAAAAACAATGTCATTATTTGAATGAGATCTTCAAAAGTTCTTCAACGCCTGTTTGATCAACTATAAAACTATTAAAAATGATTTCCCACATTAGATCATTACTATACTCAGATACACAGAGAACACTTGAGGAAGCCAAAACATTGTGTTTACACATGCCAAAATAAAAATGAGGACAATAGTCCGAAAAATCAAAATAATTAACTAATTTTTTTTTTTTTTTTGCAGGTCTACCAAGAAAACGTCAACATCAACCCCTCTCCCACCATCCGATCCAGAAGTAGATGCCGATCCGCAAAACTGCGCGCCCCTGGAGACCAAATCCGACTCAGATGCTTCTGAGGGCGAGGCCATGTATTTTGTAATTGAGCCTGAGAAGGATCCGCTGAAAAAAGACGAAGACGAGGAGGAGGAAAACACCTACAACTCTATTGACGAACTCCTACCAAAGATTCGCCAGGAAAATATTTCCAGGCGGTTGTACAATCCAATGAAGCCGTGGGATCTTCCGGACAAAACCGTGTCGACGATCATCGAAGAAGACGTGTACGATCACATCTCTGAAGATACAAACCAGGGAAACACATCTCAAGACTTTAACACCCACGGAAGCCGTAACAGTAATTTTAGCCAATCGTCTTGGAGACGAAAGCCGTGTACATCTCACCCGGGTTCCATTTGTGAGGATACTCAAAGCAACGTTCCTTTGATTCCAAGCTCTGGTGAATGGTTGGATACTCCGAACAGTACCCTGCGCAAGGGATCTGGAACATACGATACTATTTTACAAAAGAACCCGACAGCTTCACTAATAGACACGGATAGTGAATCCGATTCAGATGCGATATACGAGCAAGTGGATGAACTTTGCAAGAAAAGTAGCGGATATTACGGTAGCGTCGACCCCCAGAGCAAGACATTTACGAATCTGTGGATGATTCGCCCACCAAAATGGGTCGATGCTCAACGTTTCTCCCACCACGTAATGAAAAACCTTTACCCCCTCCTCTTAACAATATAGACGCTAGTCAAAGGGAAAAACCTTTACCCCCTCCTCTTAACAATATAGACGCTAGTCTGTCCAACAGTGACACGAACAGTCAGGAAAATGTGGAAGGAATTTATGACCACTTAAATGAAAATTGGGACATGAAAGCATTAAAATATAATCAAAATACAAACGATGGACATATATACGCACACCTTGGGGATAATTTTGGTTGAAAATTAAATTCTCCTTAATTGTAAATATTAATTTTGAAAAAAAAAAGAAAGAAAATTAATGTATTTATACTGAAAACAATTTGATAATTTTATTGAAAATACCATAATTGGTGGTTTGTTTACAAAAAAAAAGAAAAAATCTCCCCTCCAATTTACACTCAATATTAGCATACAAATCAAGAATTGCTGGATTAGTTCAGTCGGTAGAGCAACCACCTAGTAACCACTAGGTTCCAGGTTCAATACCTGGACCTGGCACTCACCAACTCAGCACATTACGTAGCTCAGCTTGGATCTGTGCAATAGGGTAGGTTGATTTTTCACTTTTTTTAAATATCAAATTGTCCATCTATGCAAAAGTTGTGTGTTAGTATACTGAATACTGATACCAAAAATTAGATATTTTACTTACACCATTGTTTGAGGAAATAGCATCAAAGATCATCTACTAAAATGCACTTGTTTTCACAAAATTTAGCCTTTAGAAAACGAGGATTTTTAGTGCATTTTAGTAGACGATCTTTAATGCTATTTCCTCAAACAATGGTGCAAGTAAAAGATTTAATTTTTAGTATCAGTATTCAGTATACTAACACACAACTTTTGTATAGATGGACAATTTGATATTTAAAAAAAGTGAAAAATTGACCTACCCTACTGTGCAGTAAAGTGAGAAGCCCATGGTAAGTGTGGCATCACACCTCAGACACAAAAACAATCTCCCTGGTCTAGTGAAAAGAGGATAGACTCCTTCACTGTTTGGCTGATACCAATAATAGGCCAACCCACCAAATTTACCCATGATGATGAGCCAGTTTAGCTCAGTCGGTACAGTGTCTGCCTAGGAATCACAAAGTTCTGGGTTTGATACCTGGCCCTCACCAATTACAATCAGAACTCCACTCCCTGGTTTTTCTGACTGGGAACAGTGTGTAATATCTCTTCTTATCAACCAAACCCCCACCCCACCTCAGCTATGTTCATGTCATAGTGCCAAATATGGTGTCACTATTTACATTTGATATTAATAATAGATAATAGATATATCTATCTAACAGTTTATTGTCCTTGCGAACGTTTTTGGTATATTGGAAGTATTGGAAATATAAAGAGAACTCTAACGGCTAAACAACGCCAAATTTTTTTTAGATTCGTATTTATTTTATTTTACTTTCCTTATGAATTACACTCAGTTGTCTACACAAAGCCTTGATAAAGGGTGGAGGCCACCCAAAATATTGGAAAAAATAAAGCAGACCAAGGGCAAAACAATGTTTATCTATTAGAATTCTGTTTTTTTTTTTTTTCTGTTTTTTGTTCTTTTTATATTTCCAATGCTTCCAATATAACTGAAACCATTCACAAGAAGAATATATATAGATACATAACTATATTTATCTATAAAGAAGTGTACATGGACTCAACGACAACCAACAACTATCTAACAATGTTTATATACATTGTCTCTCTCTCTCTCTTTCGCTCTTTCTCTTAGTCTCTCTGTCTTTCTGTCTCTCTCTCTCTCTCTCATTGTTCATACGTATCTATCTATCTATGTATCTAACAATGTTCATATACATTCTCTCTCTCCTCTCTCTCTCTCCCTCTTTCTCTCTCTCTCTCTCTCTCTCTCTGAGTGTTCATATATATCTCTCACAATGTCCATTATTTCTCTACAACAGAATGTTCATATTTATCTATATATCCATCTATCTGAGATTATTAAATCTTTCTTTCTCTTTCTTTCTCTCTCTCTCTCTCCCTCTTTCTCTTTCACACACACACAGAATGTAAATATCTATCTCTCTTATCTCAGTCTATCACAAAGTATTCATTATCTATCTCTCTCTCAATCTATCTCAGTCTGTTCCTATCTATCTATCTATCTTAGAATGTTCATATCTATCTATCTCAATGGCACAAATACGAACCATTTGGGTTCTAAGGACTGAATTTTTTTTCCTGGTTTTAGAAGCTAATTATTGAGAAACTTTTATTTGGAGGATGTTTCAAAATACTGTGATCAAATTTTGGTTTAAATCAAATTTTGATTAAAATTCCCTGGTCTCAGATTGTATATAGCATTTGTAACTGATTCATTTTTTTTTATATATACATATGATCTATGGCTACATATACGTAGGCATCGACTGACTGACCCTGATGTAACACAATGTTAGAGATCCAAGAAGGAACATCATGTAATAGGTAAATTACCTTATCATTAAAACTCTCCCTGACAGATACAATATATATACAGTGGTATCTTGACTTATGAGTGCACCAACTTATGAGTTTTCCAAATTACAAGCTGTCACTTAGTCAATTTTTTGCTTTGTGTTGAAAGCTAATTTAAACATTAAAATGTATTAAAGCATTTGTCTGTATTTTTAAGATGAGGCTTGATATGAATAATTTTGATGCTTCAGACTGTTGTCCTCATCTTTATTGTGGTATGTATAAATACAACATTTCAGCCACTCTATCCTCCGGCTTTCCTCAGGTGTTCAGATACACAGAGAACGCCTGAGGAAGGCAGGAGGATACAGTGGCCGAAATGTTGTGTTTATACATACGATAATAAAGATGAGGACAACAGTCCAAAACATTAAAATTATTCATATTACAGTACATAATTCATTACATTCTATATTATTATGTTTCTATATAATACAGTGCTATTTTCCTAAGTAAAAAAATATTTTTTAAAAAATGAGGTGTTTTTGTTGGTCTGGAATGGATTAATGGCATTTTAGCTTATTTCAATGGGGAAAATTGATTTGATAAAAGAGGAAATTGAGCTGGAATAAATTAAACTCATGAGTCAAGGTACCACTGTATAAGGTGGGTCCAATAAAAAAAAAAAAAACTTTTCTAATAAAAAATTTATTACCTTACTTGATGAATTTTTTTTTTAAATACTCCTCTTCTATGAAGATATGCTATTTCTAGAGTTTTTCTTTTTTCTAGTTCTGGAATTTGTTCTGGAAATTGTTTTGAGTGTGTGATTTTTTTTTCTATCTCTTCTATCATATGAGACCAATGATCTTTCAGTTTGGATTTCAGCTTTAAGAACCAAAAAGCCCCTTGGGGCCAAATTGGAAAGGTACAAAAGCTAGGAGACAAGAGTTATCATGGGCTTTGTGGAAAAATTCTCAATATGATTGTTGCCCATTTGAAGATAATCCAGATTATCAAGGATAATCATTAGTCGATTTTTGTTTCTGATTTGAAATGCACGTACCATACATTTTTACAAAATTATATCAATTCAACCTGTTATTAGGCCACCTCCTTTCATGATTCACTGTGTAATTCAATGAATAGTTCAAGAATTCTTATATAATGGCCTTGGGATATGCAACAGCCAATCAGAGACTTGCTTGGTACATATATAAAATAGGAGATTCTATTTGTGCACATTTTCATATTTGCACGTAGGTATGCACATAATAAGTCGAGTGTTCAAACCTCCATTTGCAGTCACATGCAATATCTCCAGAATGTTACTATCAAAACAATCGTCTCTGTAAGTCTATTGTAATATTAGAAAAGTCTTCATTAAAAAAAAAAGCATTTATTTTACATGAAATAAGCATCTTAATAATGATGTATCCAATGCAAGATCTTGCAGAAGATATTATCTTGAATAGTATGGCGCCAGACAAACTCCTGTAGGTGAGTGCTGAAACAAAGGGTTTCCAAGAATATTCAGCCCAAGGGTCACAAAGTATAATTCTGGGGGACTCGGGCTGTAATCTTAAAAGAACAAAAAAAAAAAAAAAAGAAGTAAAATAAAAATAAACAGCTAAATTCAGAAGGTAACAATGATAATTTATTAATAAGACATCTAGTGTTGTTTGCAATCATAAAAAGATGTAATGATATCAAGAGTTAAATGAAGAGGTTGACAGAAGGAACACATCAGACAATTGATGATTTAACAGATATGAATTCAGTGTAATCTTGGTATGTTTCCATTTGGAGAATAATTCTTCACAGTGGTATGTTGCAAATTGTGACCCTTTGGCTGAATATGCTTGGAAACCTTTTGTTTCAGCACTCACCTACAGGAGTTTGTATGGCGCCATACTATTCAAGATAATATCTTCTGCAAGATCCTGCATTGGATACATCATTATTAAGATGCTTATTTCATGTAAAATAAATGCTCACTCAATGAATTCAATGTAATCTTGGTATGCTTCCATTAGGAGAATAACTCTTCACAGTGGTATGTAGTACCAAACATGCTCACTACTTGCCGGGTGTGAGTTATAAAGTTTTGAGTTGATTGGATTTTGTGGCATGTCAAACAAACACACATAAACTTGTTAAATTTACATTTGATGCAAATAAACTCACATAGAAAAATGAAGGCACAAAAATACAAGTATTCAACATACTAGAAAAAGTATGCACCCCCTGGGCGCAACTATTTAAGCTTTAATGTAATAAAATATCATATTAAATTAAAAGACTAACAAAACTAAATAAGAATGAATATTAAAATATCGCACTTATTTTGATGTTGTTTTAATTGATTTTTATATAAAATTATACATAGAATTACTTTTAATATATTTGAGAATAACATGACAGTATTAGAAATGAGTAACATCAATAATTATTATTAAAACCAGTTTTGTTAAAATCATTGTGCAAATTATTCCACCATATGATATGTAAACCTTTATTTCTTAAAGATATATAATATATATTTTTAATGCATTAATAATATGGGCAGTTTTGTGGCAAATCTAACTCAGTAAGAATTTAATAAGACATTGTTAATAAATAACAATGCTAATTAAGATTAAATAATGACTATTTCATAATTGTTTAGAATATAACTTAAATAACTAAGGAAACATATGACATACTTTCAATTACGGAAAGACAGTTACATAATCTCTATTATAATAAGATAAAAGCCTACACACAATTGCAGTATTATATTATGTACATATCTGTACATTTTCTACCAACAAAAAAACAAACACTTCATAGACATTTAAATAAATATATAAGAGGGTAATGGTTAACAAGCTTGGTCTCATCAATCATTAAGAGAGATTTCATTCTTACTGGGCATTCTATAAAAATGGCCTTGTGCCAATATTGGCAAAACACCAGCAAATATCTAAATCAATGTGTATATATATATAATAAAAACTTCCCATTTGTATATCTTTTTTAATCATTTTTATTCATAATTTTTCAGTAAGGAATTGTTGAAAAAAAAAATTTTCAAAATTAAATAATTTATTGATTCTATTCAAAACTAGAAGCGGCTACTCAAAAAAGGGCACAAACTTGGTGGTATTGCCTACTTGCCGTAATTATTTTATTTTCATAGTTTTCTCCGGACATATATACATACATAGATACCAACTACCCTTTATATATAGATAGATAATATATATATATAAATAAGTCATATTGATAAGATAAGACATTCCATTTTCTCGATTGTTTAGCACATTTGACTATCTATCTATATTATTTATTTATGATAGATAGATAGATAGATAGATAGCATTTACATCATTCCACAAGTTGTTCAGACTAATATCACCATCCTTCTAGTTTTTATTACTTTGATTTCACATTAGCCTTAAAGAAAAAAAAATATCCTTGCACAGAACATATCCACTGTTAATATACAGGCACATGTGAAATGGTGGTATATTTATAGTAAATGGATACAACAATGACTTCAAATCCTGGACGAGGCTGTTTGCATTTCACATAGTGCTAATACACTTGGGAAAGGTATGGATCCAAGCTTCCACACAGTATATGATATAAACAACTTTTTGAGGCTAAAAATTAGGGGTCATTTATTAAACAAACTCGTTTATTATGGTATTTCTTTTATTTTTTTTTTTTATTTAAAAAAAAAATTTTTGCAGCTCCTTTCTATCAGAACAGAAAATGACAGAAATTTCAAAAAAATTATAATGCAGTTTTTTATTATTTTTTCTTTTCTTTTTGTTTTGTTTTTGTTTTATTTAAAATATTTCTTACAGTAAAATGGACGATGGAGTCTGAACTGCAGGAAGCTGTGACGATGGGAAAGTGTGACACGTGCAAAAATAATGAGACAACAATGAACCCAAAGACTTATGGGATATGACCGGAAATGACTGTCCTAGTTTACTGTTTTACTTATATCTCTCATTATTTCTTTACTCAAAGTCAGTTTAGAATATCTGCAGACTTCCACTAAGTCACAATGTCACAATATTAACTATGTTACGCTTTTTTTTTTTTCAACAGCCACAGAGTTTCATGAAAACAAAAAAAAAATGCCTTGAAAAAAGAAAGTTATTATTTTAAGACAAAATTACTAAAAAGTTTTGAATTTTTTTACACTGCAATTTAATAATAACAATATAATAAAATTTATTGTGTACAGTGCTCAGGTGCACAACAACTCATCAAAATCTCATGTCTAGTACATAGAATAATGTACTAGTGTCAGGAACATGAATAGCGTACAGTAATAATATACATGTGTGTGGAAGGGGGGTATCAGGTATAATATACATGTATATGTGTGTGGAAGGGGGTATCAGGTATAGTCTTGGCAGATTACAGGAAGCATGGAGTATTTCGGCAGCCTACAATGGATGCAGATAGTTTATACTACCTGCTGTTGGTAAGATGATTAATGACCTTATGAGCGTTTACGAGGTCAGTTGCCAGATGCAGGAGTTTCAATGAATCCATTCCCAGGGCAGCAAGATGTTCAGAATATGGCAGAGGCCTGATGGAGGGTATTCATTTGGTTGGGGTTTTCAATATAACCAGCTACAATCCATTCCACAAAGACCGCAATAATGGAAAATAAAAGGTTTTGCACCAATGGAGAAGAATGATGGTGGGTTGAATAATGTTTCCTCATCTCTATATTAATACTTGTTTTCCTTATTTGTACGACTGTTATCATCTTGCAACACCATCTAGTTAAAAATAAGATTGTCCAAATCATCAAGATGAAATGCAAAAATGTAAATCCTGATTATCTAGAGTTTCTTATCCACCAAATTCTTATTTCTTATGTGTGTTGTCACCTCGCCTATATAATGGACCACTCCATTTTTATTATAAAAAAAAGAAAGAGAAGGACATGCTACACAGAAAAAATATAAGAAAGAGAGTAGGGGAAAGATAGAGAGAGGGGGTGAGCGCACTAATCTGTTTCAATCAAACATAATGAAAAGATGAAAAGAAGGAAAGAAAGAAAAAAAAAGAGTGAGAGAGAGTTAAACCAAGATTATTCTACTTTTTACATATTGAACTATTTTGCACTTAAGTGAAGTAAAGGTGGTTTTAATTCAGAGTTTTCCTTCTCCTATACAAGGCAATTATCATTTAGAGCCCGGTCTGCTCAACTACTTACCCATAGCTGGGGGGAGAACAGATGGATTAATGCCTTTAACAAGGGCATTAGTGCAAAGTGAAATGCAAACAAATTTGTCCAGAATTTGAACTCAGGTCGCTGTGTCCATTTTCAAACATGATAACCATTACGCCACATACCTCTTGTGTCTGTGCATGTATGTGTGCAGGTTCTCTGTGTGGATGCATACAAGTGTCTGTGTATGAATATTTTTGAAGTGGGGTGCATGCAGATCTATCTGCAGGAGTGGGTTGAGTGACAAGATGCCCAAATGTTAACAGACCCCCACCCCCCACCCCCCAACCCAGCCACCAAAACAAGGAAGGAAGATGACAAAATCCTCTTAACTGAATGATTCAAAACTCTTTACTGCAATTGTTTAAGTTTTTTTGTTTTTTCTTTGTAGACCGTGAGAATTCATTTAAAACTTGTTTTTTCATTGACAAAAACAGAACTCATTCAGCAAATTTGTCATTTACTAAGCTGATTCAGAAACAAGGCCAGAAGTATAGGGCACCCAGTGAGAATCGAACTCACTAACAATTATCTGCAAGCCTAACTTGCAAACTAATAAGAAATAACTATCAATTTCCTGTTTAGTTTCATCATCATCATCATCATCATCATGTCGCGCAATTAGCACGGATATCCATGACAATCTCTCACCAACCCTGCCTATCATTCATTGTCCCAGGGAGATCCTCTGCACGGCATCCAGCATCCTCGCATAGTTGGTCAATGTAGGTCATTGGTGGGCTGCCCACATTAGCATGTCCATGTGTTGGCTTCTACAGGAGAACGTTGCTTATGAGCTCATCCTTGCTTGTCCAGCATGCTTTGTCCATCTCACTCAGATGGTTTGTGAGATGGGGGGCATGTGGCCATACAGCTGTTTCCTAGTGGGGTGCTGTTTCCATGATTTGTTCAAGACCGCACGCAGCATTCTTATGCAGCTCCCATCTAGTTTATTTAGTTTAGTTTAGCACAATGCGAGAATTATGGGTCACCCAGTGAGAATCTAACTCACTAACAATTATCTGCTAGGCTAACTTGTAAACTAATAATAAAAAAACCAGTCATTTACAAAGCAAACCAATAAGAAAGAATAATTATGATATTCAAGTGTTCACCTGTAATTTTAGGGATTGGACCTTTTCTTCTGGGAAAACTGGTGGCCTACCTGAACAAAACTGAAAGCAAAAAAAGTATCATTTTTAAACTGAGGTACTAAGAATACCATCCTGTTGTACTAAACTTTGGGAAAGGTGGCAGTATTCCTTAATCTGTTGTTTGACGATGAGCCAAATCCCTCAATAAAAAATGACCTTGTGTCACATTTTGAAACACATTTGGAACTGCATAATAAATATCTTTAGTATTTATGTGCAAAATATTTAATCTGCTTTTTCAATCAAACACAAGATTATTTTATGACCTTTAAATAAATGACATTCTAGAGTTGCATAATTATGTTATAATTAATTTTCCAATTTCATTTTTATTAGATATTAATTTATTGACAAAGAAGCACACATAGCGTAACGGTTGTCATCATTAGAAATGGACTTGATGAACTGAGTTCAAATCCTGGATAAGGCTGTTTACCCTAATGCCTTTGGGATAGGCATGAATTCTTCTCCCCAGTTCCAGCTATGGTTGAATAGTAGGTCAGACTGGGCTCTTTCGCCTTGTCTAGTCTAGGAGAAAGAAAAAACTCTAAATTCAAAACTGAGTTCAAATCCTAGACTAGGCTGTTTACATTTCCCTTCATACTACCATTGGGATAGGCATGAATTCTTCTCTCCCCTCCCTACAAGCAAAATTTCAGTTGGTAGAAGATCTGGCTAGAAACCACCAGGTTCCGGGTCCAATATCAGCCCTCGCTAACTCAGTGCATGAAAAAAATGTGTTGTTTTATCATGTGACTTTCTAATCCAATGAAAAGCCACATTCTCAAACGACATTGAACTGTCACTGAGTTGTTCCCATAACTGAAATAGTTCATTTATAAGGGTTATTTCATGTCTATTTTAAAATTATACTATGCTATTTCAATCAGTTACAGGTTCAATACCAGCCCTCATCAACTCAGCGCATGAGTAGCAAGGCTTGGATCCGTGTGGTAGAGCGGAGAGCTGATGGTAGGTGTGGCACTCCACCTCAGATACAAAAACAATCTTCCTGGTCTAGCATTAGTGAAAAGGGGATAGGGTTAGGGTTACTGTCTGGCTGCTACTGACTGAGTTCTTCTGCTCAATTATAATGAACTAACCGTCAGTTTTTGTACTTTGCTTGGGTGTGTGGTATGCATAGAAACAGTTCCTTGGTGGGAAAGCCACAGTGAGCGGTTTAAAGTAGGCAAAAAGTTAAAGCTGCATTTTAAGTTTACTGATTTTTTTCTCATGTCAATTATATAAAACACAAGTAAATTAGTTATGTTTTGTAATTTGATATTCAGTTAATTTATTTGGGGATAAATGGAAATTAACTTTGGTGCATTTTTGGGAGCATCAAGTTAAAATATTTGAGAAGCCCTGACTTAGCAAATAAGGAGTGTCTATGTTACCAGTTATTAACCTCCAAGCAAAACATTCAAAAAAAGCTTACACCATTGAATTATAATAAGTAAAAAAAAGTAAAGTCATCGAGGTGGCCTAAAGTCGGTATCAGCCAATCAGCAAGGGAGTCTATCCCCTTTTCACTAACACTAGACCAAGGAGAGTGTTTTGGCATCTGAGGTGGAGCGCCACACATACCATCAGCTCCTTACTTTACCGCACAGATCCCTGTGCTACTCATACACTGAGTTGGCGAGGGCCGGTATCGAACTGGTTTCTAGCAGAACGCTCTACCGACTGAGCTAACCCAGCCCTTGAATTATAATAATTAGATTAAACTAAAAAAAAAAATTAAAAAAAAAAAGCCCTCTGGATGGAGTAAAAAAATTAATTTTTGAAAGATATTGCCTGAGGAAGTGGGAGTTAAAAATTCAATGTCAGAGAGTTTGTGTCATAAGTAAGTAAAATCATCAAATTTATCTAAGGAGTAAAAAATATAAAACAATTTGAAATGGAAACTTAGTTCTGATAACTTTAAATATATATAAAAATAAAACAAACTATATATAAATATATAATACCAGGTATTTATTCATTAAACCTTATTTTAAAAAACAATGAGGACTGTCAAATTTTGAGTGTATTAGTTCTATGTTATGGCGATTTTGGTTAATGTGACATAAGCAGTGACATATTTTCAGTTTCAGATAAATAGAGACCTAATCTCCATTATTAATAGAAATTATAATAATTAGATTAAGAGCGTTTGGCTAGAAACCACAAGGTTCCTAGTTCGATACCGGCCCTCGCCAACTCAGCGTATGAGTAACACAGGGATCTGTGCGGTAAAGTAAGGAGCTGATGGTAGGTGTGGCGCTCCACCTCAGACACAAAAATTCTCCTTGGTCTAGCACTAGTGAAAAGGGGATAGACTCCCTTGCTGATTGGCTGATACCAACTTTAGGCTACCCCGACGACTTTACTTTTTACTTATTTAGGTTAATGTCATCATTCAAGAACTAAATAATGAATTCAACTAAAAAAAATTACTTTGGGTGAAATACCAAAATATGCTATGCGTACTGGCTCACTTTCTCTTTCACCACATCAGCAGCAGCTAGACACTCAGGATAGTTGCCAACTGTAGTCTTTACCTATATTTACTCATCGGGAAGTTTCATATGATTTTATTGCAGAAAGATATGACTGCAAATTGAATTATCCATACAAAAGGTATAGATTTTCAAAAGCAAATCTTCTTATGAGTTTTAAGTATTCATTATAATACATATAAATTCACTGTCTCTCTAAAATTCTTCTTCATCATCATCATGTCGCGCAATTTGCACGGATATCCATGACGATCTCTTGCCAACCTTCCCTATCATTCATCGACTCTTGGAGCTTCTCCGCGCAGCAGCCAGCATCCATACATAGTTGGTCAATGTAGGTCCTGGCTAAGCAGCCCACATTAGTATGCTCATGTGCTGGCTTCCACAGTAGTACATTGCTTACGAGCTTGTCCTTGCTTCTCCAGCAGTGTCCTGCATGTCTAGCCCGTCTTACTCGTATGGTTTGTGAGATGGGGGGCAGGTGGCCATACAGTTGCTTTTTTGTGGGGTGCTGCTTCCACAACTTATTCAGGACCGCTCGCAGCATTCTCGTGCAGCTCCCATCTAGCTTATTCTCAAGGCGCTTCGTTAGGGTCCAGGTGGTACAGCCATACAGCAGTACCGACACAACCACAGCCTGGAAGAATCGTCTCTTTAGCTTGTCGGGGAGATCGGATTTCCATATGACTGATAATTTGTTGGTGGCCAACCATGCCTTTCCTATTCAAGTGTTAACATCGCTTTCTGTCTCTCTAAAGTTCTTCATAATACAATCTATATATTGGTGAATGGGGGTTAACATGCACACATTTCTGTTGTATCAATATCACAATAAGCACATAGAGCGATAGGTACTGCTATCCAATGGTGAGCAATATGAGATTTAAAAAGTGTATACTTAAATTTAGTTGGATACTATATAACCTGGAAAAAGCCTGCGACATATTGCTAGTTAACAATAAAAAATAATCTTCATTAATCTATTTAAAGAATGTTATGAATAAAGATTTTTTTAAAACTATAACCAAGAATATTTTTTAAATATATATTTTAATTGTAATATCTTAATATATGGATATATATTTTAAAATTTTGAATTTAATTGTAATATTTTAATATATGGATATATATCTTAAAATATTTTTAATATATGCATATTCTAATTGTAATATTTTTAAACTGTAATCAAGAATATGTTTTAATTGTAACCAATGAAAACCCTTTAATGTTATTGAGAGGAATGTTTCATGATAATACTCTTGGAAAAGGCACGAATCCATCTGTTCTCCACCCAACTAAGGGAAACTAGTAGGAAAGATTGGGTGTTTTAGACTTGTTATGATAATCAGTCTAGGAGAAGAAAAACCAGCTGTACTCTGCTTAAAAATTGACTCTTGCTCACAGCAGAGAACTTTGGTAAATCCTAGATTAAGCTGTTTGTTTAATTTCAAACTAATGCCCTTGGGAAGGGCACGTAGTCATCCGTTCTCCACTCCCCCTAGCTATGGGAAAATAGTAGGGCTGGCTGCTTTTTTTTTTTTACCTTGTTATGGTAAGTCTCAGAGAAGAAAAACTACAAATTCAAACCAGCTGTACTCTGCTTAAAAATTGACCTTGTGTCGCATTCTGCTCATGCCAGAAGAATTGGCTAAATATGTACTTAGTTGATTTCTTTACTGTTCTTTTGTCTTTTCTTTCTTTAAAAAATTTTTTTTTTTTTTATTTTTTATTTTTAACTTTTCTTTTCTTTTTTCTTTCTTTCTTTTCTTTTAATTTTTTTGTTGTTTTTTCTTATCAGCCGACACCATCTGGAATTTCAAGATTAAATCAAGACAGAAATCTGATAAAATCCCACACCCAAAAGTTCCTGCCTGATTTGCTTTCAATAATAAAGAATTATCAAAATATTAGTCCTAGTTTTCCCATAATGCACTGGGAAGTTAGGATGGGCTCAAAAAGAGGCTAGAATAAAAAAAAAAAAAATGGATGTTTATCTCAAACTATTTCCTCATAAAAAAAATCAAGTTTCTCTTCCAAGAAAAAAAGAATTCACTGTCCCACAAAGCGGAGTGGCTATGGTCTTTCTAATAAAAACAGTCCATTATTTAGCTGAGGTAACAACACTTATAAGAAATAAGAATTCAGCAGATAACCAACACCAGATAATCAAGATTTACATTTTTTGCATTTCATCTTGGGTGATTTGGACGGTCTCATTTTTAACCAGGTGTTGCAAGATGATAAAAGTCGGAAGATTGAGGAACAAGAGTATTATAAAATTATATGGCAAGTTGGTCTTCAACCTTTTTTCAAACAAACCCCAAATATTACTCATTAAATAGAATCTACTGGTGAAGTTCCAGTTCTGGAGCTCTGGCGAGTGTGGAGTACCCCTTCATCACCATTACTCCTAGGTCCACTCTGACCCCAAGTGGTAGTACCTGTTAGGGTCCTATCTATGGGTTAGGTAGAAGACAATGAGTTAACAAAAAATGTGTTTAAAAAAAAATTGAGTTTTAAAATTTTTTCGGTAACCATTAAGAATGAATAAAACAATGTCTTCAGCATAAAATAACCCATAAAGGGTTAACATGGCATAAAATCAAAACAACCAATCAACCAAATATTACAGAGACAGAAAAAGAAACAGAAACTTGATAACAGAAAGAATAAGTAAATATCTTTTCCTTTTCTCTTATCAAAAAAATAAAATAAATAAATAAATAATAAGTTTTAGACTCTCACAGGAGTCTAACTAGATCAGTAAAATACAAGCATATACAAGAATATATGTAAGTTGAAAAATGGAAGTGAATCCGAAAATATGTTGAAAAAATAAATAAAGGAAAGAAAATGTTGAATGGATAAAAATTGTTTATTGAAGTGCCAACACGTGTTTTGACCGAGAGAATGTCCTTGTAGACAATGTATTCTATTTATTATTATTTTAAATACAAAATAAAATAATATAATAGAAAAAATATGAAAAGTTTTTTAAGTATACAGAAGAACAGCCGTCATCAGGGGAAGATATTTGAAATTAAAACGGTAAGAATATATATATATATACACACACAGTGGTACCTTGACTTATGAGTTTAAAATGTCCCACTCATAACTCAATTCCCTCATATATCAAATTAATTTTTTCCATTGAAATAAACTGAAATGCCACTAATCTATTCCACCCCACCCAATTAAAACCCTAATTTTTTTTTTGTTACATTTTTTTTTAGATAACAAAAATAGCACTGTATTGTATAAAAACCTAATAAGATATATTGTAATGAATTATGTGCTGTAATGTGTTTTAATGTTTATTTCTTAATAAATGATATTTTTCTTTGGGGTAATAAATTTGAAAACTTAGATGTTTTTAGTGAACTTATTAACATAAACGTATCTGAAGCTCACTTGTACTTCAAATTTTAGCTCACAACACAAAGCAAAAAATTGACCAAGTAACAGCTCATAACTCAAAAAACTTGTAAGTTCGGGCACTCGCAAATCAAGGCTTCTTTGTTTAATGGTATATCAACCTTTGTGGGCTATCTAATGCCAAAAACTGTCCTTGTAGAATAATGCTAATACTATTTAATCCATAGCTGGAGAGATGAGGGTATTCTATACCTTTCCCAAGAGTATTAGCCTGAAAGTGAATGTAATAGCATGACTGGAGTTTGAACTTGCTTACTACAATGTGGTGGTCCAGCACATTAGCCACTACACCATGGGGACTTCTCCCCGCCACCACACAAGTCAAGGTACCACTGTATTTAAATTGAATTAAAATTAATTTCAAAATGAAATAAATTCTGTCTACAAATTAATTTACCTTTTGGAATATTGTTTTTCTTATTTATAGTTTTTTGGTTTGGTTTAGTTTGGTTTGTTGTGTGTTTTACGGCATATCAACCATTTTCAGGTCAATTAATGCCGAAATAAGTCATTTTGATAAAAGTTTCTATGTTTCAAGTTCTTAATATCTTCAAATTGGTATAAATAATTTTCATTACCTTCATTTGGTTTGGTTCAATTTGGTTTGTTTAATGGTATAGTAACCCTTTGGGCTATTTAATGCCAAAAAAAATGTTAGAAGGTGAGATAAAAGTTGATTTGATTTTGATTTAATTTGTTCTTGTTTTACGGCATATCAACCTCAATGGGTCATTTAATGCCGACTACGTTTTTAAAATGAATTGGTGATAATGTTTGTAATAAGTAACTGAGTTACCTCCCCTACCCTTCTAATAACTATATAAACTAGTCAAAAATCTACCACTGTATTCTATGTAGAATAAAGCTTCTACAAGTCCGACCGTGTTTGTTTGCTTACTACCACAATGTTTAATTTTCTAAAGGTTTTTTTTTGGACATATTTTCTTTTGTGAATGAAACTTTTAGATGTTTTTGTTAACATATATTTTTGTGTAGATAAAAGTTGGTACTCAAGATTCCTTTACAGGTGTATTTTTGTAAATGTATTTCGTGGATGTATTTTATATCTTATTCATAATTTTCGGTATATTTTTATTTCTCTCAAGGATAAAATGTCATCCATGTTTGTATTCTCAAACAGATCCCTCATATTATTTGTTTTGAAATTTCTTTCTGATTGGAGCAAAAGCTCCACACCTCATGAGGAACTGTTTGACAGTGAAGGGTGTTTGGCATGTCCCACACAGTAGTTGATCTTCCTGCTTGAGCATAAAAGACGGCATAAGTCTTGTATGGCTAATGCACAGTCAATCCAGTATGACCTTTTCCTCATGGGATTTTCTATATCCTGGTTTACATTCTCCTACTTTTGGCTTTATTGATAATAATTTGTTTGGTGTACTACTATTCAAACGTTATTGCCATTTTTGCTTGATAAATCTTTTTATTTTGTTCTTTAGATCTTTATATAGAATATTTAAACTTTCATCAATTTATTTATTCATGACATATTTTGCAGCTGAATCAGCTTTGTCATTTCCCGTTATTCCAACATGACTTGGGATTTAACATATCACTGAATGAGTAGCACAGCTTGGATCTGTGCTGTAAAGTAGGGAGTTGATGGTATGTGTGGCACCCCAATTCAGATGCAAAACAATCTTTCTAGTCTAGCACTAGTGAAAAGGGGATAGACTCCCTCGCTGTCTGGCTGATACCAACAATAGGCCACTCTGCCTACTTTACTTACTTACTTTATATAATACTAAAAGCGGCTGCCCAGCGTTGCCTTGATAGATGGGGGAAGGGGTTAGTTTTTCAGACCGATTATTACTGAATTGTGAGTTAGATCTTCACAGGATGCCCCATAAAAAATCCATATGTAAAAAAGACTTTGAGATGATCCGGCCTGGTGGGGTGTCAAAAAAAAAAAGAAGTGCACAGATGCTCTTTTGACTCAGATAGTGAATTGAGTTTACATAGTAACTCGACTATGAATGGGTTGTCAAGTGTTTTGTTTTTTAGGCATAATTAGTACAGATAATGAATCAGAAAATATTATAAATTTTGTGTTTGTATTTATTGAAATAACGTTTAGTGCTAGATCTATGGGACAGGTTTTAGCATTGAATAGGGAGTTTTCCCTTTGGAGACATTTCTTGCTTATTTTCTTGAGACATATTGCCGCACTTCCTGTTGTGTTTTCATGTTTGGAGCCATCTGTATAAATGGGTGTATGACTGCGATAGTCTTCTTTAATTTCATAGAGATCCTCCAGGAAATTGAGAGGATGTATATTTGCTTTTTGGAATTTGTATAGATCTAATATTACTTTTGGAGTTTGAATGGTCCAAGGTGCAATGTTTTTGAGTATTATTGTCATGTATTGTTGTTAGTTGTATTTTTATTCATATTTCAATAAATATATATATAAGTAATGGAGGCGCGTGGCTAGTGGTTAGCGTCGTGGAAAATGGACTCGTCGATTCGAGTTCAATTCCTAGACGAAGCTGTTGGCATTTCACATAGCGCTAATACCCTTGGGAAAGGTATGAATCCATATATATTCTCCCTCCAGCTATGGGTTAAATAGTAGGGCAGACTGGGCCCTTCAGCCTTGGGTAGGTAACCAGTCTAGGAAAGGGATAACTCTGAATTCAAAATTCCTGAGGTTGGTCGTTGATTGGGTTTGTGGCAACCCTTGATGCACCAATTCTTTCCTATTGACTGTACCAAAAAGTGCAGATGGTCTAACACAAGCCTTCACCACTATAAACAAATCACTGTGTGGGTGTTCATTGTATGAACCCTCATGCGTCGAAAATCGATGAGAGAGTCCATAATATATAAGTAAAAAATAAAGTCGTCAGCGAGAGAGTCTATCTCCTTTTCACTAGTGCTAGACCAAGGAGATTGTTTTGGCGTTTGAGGTGGAGCGCCACACCTACCATCAGCTCCTTACTTTGCCGCACAAATCCCTGTGCTACTCATACGTTATATATATATATATATCATTATAATGGAAGTTCAGTGTCTGTCTTTAACCAAAACTACATCACTACTTACGTCTCAATACTCTCAGAAATTGTGAAAGTTTATCAATGAGTATTTAATTTATATTTATAGTCTAAATCATTAACACATAGAATAAATCTTATCTATTAACAAGGTCTCTACTAAAATCTGAGTTGGATTTGCCTCAAAACAGCCTATGTTATTAGTGCATTTAAAATACTGCAATGTGTTTTATATATCACTAAGAAATAAAGGTTTACATAATATATGGTGTGGTTGATTTGCATAATGGTTTTAAAAAAAACGGTTTTAATAAATAATTACATGGTGTTATTGATTTCTGATATTAATATTTTATTCTCTGCCATATTAAAATCAATCATATGAATGTTTTATATAGAAACCAATTAAAATATAATTGAAATAAGTGTAATCTTTTTATATGCGTTCTTATTCAATTTCGTTAGTCTTTCTAATTTAATATATTTAATATATTTCATTAGATTAAAACTTAAATACTTATGCTTGGAGGGTGCATATTTTTGCTAGTATATATATATATATATATATTTTTTTTTTTTTTTTTGTGTGCAAGTGAAACTACAACATAAATTTTTTTTTTTTTTTGCAACATCAAGGATTTCATTTGGAATTCATATCACAGGACTATAAAATTTTTAAAAATAAAAAAAATAAAAAATAAAAATCTGTTTTCAAATGCCTTTAAAGTAATAAAGAATTCATCAGATGAGTCGGGAGAGTTAGACTATTTGTCTAAGCTCGCTGAAATAGACTATAATGCTAAATCTCTAAGTCTTTTGTTATTTCTTTACTTATATATTTGCTCTGTGACTCTAACATTTAGAGCACACATTGAGCTCTCAAACTAAGACAGGTTTTTTAAATAAAACTCGTGTCGTAAGGAAGATTTCTTCTCTGGACTTTTGGATTATATATATATATATATATATATATATATATATATATATATATATATATGTAAAAATAATAATAACAACAAATTATTTCACTAAAGTCTGCGAGAAAGTGCCCAATGCTTTTAGAGCAGGGATGGTTTAAACCTAAAATTTTAAAATTACGACCTTGTGGTACTCAAGTTTCATGTGTCACCACAAGATGGAAAATAGAGTCTCCAGTGGTTTGAGTTTCATATTTATGAGGAATGCAAGCATGACAACAAAAACAAAAAACAAAAAAAAAATGTTATTAATTTGGGGGTAGATGGTGTAAAAGGAATTTAAGTCAAAAGAAATAAAATAAATTTGACACACACAATATATATATATATATATATATATAAGTATATATACATATTAATACAAATATTATATATATATATATATATATATATATATATTAATACAATAAATAATATATATATATATAAGTATATATATATATAATACAAATAATTATATATATATATATATATATATATATATATAATACAATAATTATATATATATATATATATATATATATATATATATAGTATATATACATATTAATATAAATAATTATATATATATATATAAGTATATATACATATTAATACAAATAATTATATATCATTATATATATATATATATATTATATATATTATATATAAAGTATATATACATATTAATACAAATAATTATATATGATTATTTTATATATATATATATATATATATATATATATAAGGATGGCCCGAAGATTAGAACGGATCAATGAAAGACTTGTCAGACAGGAATTGTCTGTTCAATTCAACGAAACCTGTATATATATATATATATATATATATATATATATATATATATGAATTATGTATTTATATATAATTTTTCGCTCAGTCAGTAGAGTAAAGTCAGCAGAGTGGCCTATTGTCAGTATCAGCCAGACAGCAAAGGAGTCTGGGAAGAAATCTCCTTTTCACTAGTACTAGACCAGGGAGATAGTTTTTGCATCTGATGTGGAATGCTACACCTACCATCAGCTCCCTGCTTTACCACACAGATCCAAGCCATGCTACTCATGTGCTGAGTTAGCGAGGGCCAGTATCATACCTGGAACCTGGTGGTTCTAAAACGAATGCTCTAGTAACTGAACTATAGGCCATAATATATATATATATATATATATATATATTGTTTGTTTTTTTTTAAATATATATATATAGCTCAGTTGGCAGAGTATTCACCCAGGATTTTTTTTTTTAAAGTAAATTTTTTCTAAAACATAATGACAAAGATTTTATCATTTCTAGTGGAATGTTATACACAGAAAATATATATCATTAGGTATTATTTATGACCAAACTCTACAGCATTGAGACTCTGTCATCAAAAATATATGTTACTGTCTAAAAATAAGTACAGCCCTTATATATATATATATATATATATATATATATATATATATGCTATTCTATTTTATATATATATATATATATATATATATATATATAGGGTCATCCACAGACACATGTTTCGACTTATCAAGTCTCCTCAGTGTGGCTAGACATTTTGTAAGCTACCTACAGCCGGAATTGAAATCCGATCGGTTGGGTGTCTGTCCGGCACCTTAACCATTAGGCTGTCTTCACTTACAGAATGGGAAGGGGATTTTAACTGTTTTAATACACACAGCGCTTTGTGTGTAAAGGCCGTCACATAGTGCTCCATTCCTTAGAAAAGCATTGCATATATATATATATATATATATATATATATATATATATATATATATGCTATTCTATTTTGGGATATTATTAGGTATTATTTATGACCAAACCCTACAGCATTGAGACTAACCAAAAATATATGTAGCAGTAAAAAAATAAGTACATCCTTTATATATATATATATATATGTGTGTGTGTGTGTGTGTTATTTTGGGTCATCATTAAGTATTATTAATGGCCAAACTCTACAGCATTGAAACTCTGTAACCCAAACTAATATCAGGTTATGCTTAATCTTTTTGAGAGTGAGTCTTATTTTTATTTCCACTGGTTCCATTTGCTTTCCATTTGTCGTTGGATGGTTTTGAATATCATACCCCACCCCCACCCCCCGAGTTTCTAAGCTGACATCATTGAACCTTTAGGCCATTTTCTTTCTTTGTGATATTCAAAACTTTACTTCTTTTTTTTTTTTTTCCAATTCACTTGATCTGTCAAAAAGACTATCAAACCAAGCAACCTGTTTGCGCCCTGATAACATATCAATTTGAATCTACCCCCCACCCCCCTGCTTAAGGCGTTTTTCCTAAATTTTCTAGGTCAGGAAATTTTTTTGACCTAGTAACTCTTTTGAGTGCTCTGAATTTGACTCCCTGACTCTGGGCTGTCAGGAGCCTCGGTTACAAATTCAAATTGTGTATCAACCCATGATTATTAGACTTTGTTGCTTTTGGGCTTCACCTTACACATTCACCACCACCACCGCCACCACCACTACCACCACCCCATGGTCAAATCTTTTGATGTCTTTTAATTGGGCCACTTGAACCTTGGTCGCTTGGTAATTGAAGACTCAGCCTAAAAAAAAAAAAAATGCTAACAATAAAATTGTTCATACCCTCATCATCATCGTCATGAAAATCAGCATCACTATCATCTATTCTTTAGAGGGCACTAGCAGCGTCACCTGGGTAGGAGGGGATTTTTTAAGTTAGTCCCGCAGATCCATTACTACTAAATCGTGAGATGAATCCTCGTGGGATGCCCTATGTAAAAAAAAAAGACCTTGCATTGATCCAGCTACTCTGAAAAGAAATGTTAATGCCTATCATCTAAAATATTAAATGAAAAAAAATCTATGCTGTTATCATTTAAATTTTATTGTTTAATTATCTTCACGAATATAAATCAAATCTCTATTATTTTTGCTCAAAAACCAAGCCCTGGTAATATTCAATGTGTATATATATTTACTTTGTCGTTAATTGTTTTATTTTCGAAGTTTCCTCCGGACATATAGATACACACAACTGCCCTTTATATATGTATAGATAGATGGATTTAGGCAAGGCTGTGGAGTCAAAGTCTTGGAGTCGGAAGCAATCAAAGGGTAGTGAGAGTTGGGGGGGGGGGTCTGTAAAACTATACTCAGATTTCATTCAGACTCCAGTCCTTTTATTTTTTGTAGTTATTCTGTATTTTCAAAACTATATTTTATTATAATGGACATTATGTAACTGTCTGTTTGTAACCGAAATTATGTCACCACTGCCGTCACGATTTCCTAAGTTATTTAAGTTATATTCTCAATGATTATAAGATAGTCATTATTAATCTTAATTAGCATCTTATTTATTAACGATGTGTCAATCAAAGCCTAGCTGAGTTAGATTTGACGCAAAACTGCCCATATTATTAATGCATTTAAAATCCTGAAATATGTGTTATATATCTCTAAGAAATAAAGATTTACCTAGTATATATATAATTTTATATAGAAATCAATTTAAATAAGAATGAATATAAAAATGTTACCTTTATTTTTATGTTATTTAGTTTCATTAGTCTTTCTAATTTAATATCATATTTTATTACATTAAAACTTAAATACTTGTGCCCAGTATCTAAAATTTTTTTTTTTGATTTTTGTTATGTCTTTTCATCCGTAAAAGTTTATATTTCATCTTCAGTTATAAAGTAGTTTTATTTTTGTTCTGCACTCCATAGGTTGGAGGTATTGACGCACACTAGGCATCATTTAAAAGCTTGGATCCTTCTTCATTCATATATGTGATGACAGGTCGAATGGATGACTGGAACCCACCTGAATCATGGAAGAGAATAACTTGTATCATGATGATCTGTGCCGGCCATCAAAATAAGGAGATTATGGTTGTTGCCCAATGCTCCCTAAATACTGTAAAACAATCAGACATGAACTGGAGAATTGCAATGGAGACTACAAGGCTGTGGCTAGAAGAAAGCAGATGACCTGATTGCGTTTGTACTGCAGAATTCCTTAAAAATCTACAGAAAAAAGTGTTGGAGGACCCTCAGATGCCTACATGGAGTTGCTAAACACTGTAGTTAAGCCCTGGATAACAAGGGTAGCCAATGGTAGGCCATATGTATGGCAGCAGGATTCAGCCCACTGCCACACCTCTGGGAAAAGTAAAAAATGGTTGTCAGCAAATTTTTACGACTACACCAGTCCCAATGTTTGGCCTCCAAACTCCCAGATCTTAATGCCATGGATTATTATGTATGTGGTGCTGTTGAGAAAGACACCAATCACCGTACCAGTACTACAAAAGCCCAGTTAATTGACAGAATTAAGGTAGTTTTTGAAACCCTTCCCAGGGAAACTGTAACATCAGCTTGCTCCAGGTTCCGGAGCAGGATTGAGGCTGTGATCGAGGTGCTAATGGTGGTTATTTTGATTGGTTTGGTTTGTTTTGTTTTACGGCATATCAACCTCAGTGGGTTATTTAATGCCGACAAAGTTTTGAAATAAATTCATTCTTAATTGATAAAAAATTCTGTTTATCAACTCATGTTTTTCTGTTTAACCCATAGATGGGACCCTAACAGGTACTACCACTCCGGGTCAGAGTGGATCAGGGAGCAATGGTGATGAAGGGATGCTCCACATTCTCCAAAACTGGAACCTCACCATCAGATAGAGTTTAACGTCATTCCCAGGACATGTAGACCCTCAGTCACTGCCTTCTAGCACCCATATGATAAAAACGGGTTGGGACTTGCCATAAGGGCAATAGGGTTGGGAAAATCATATAGGTGCTAGGGCTTGACGTGGCTAGCCGATTGATCGGAGGGGGCCTCCCCGACCGCCCGTGTAGCCCAAGATAGGGCCAAAGTGGAGTATTGAAAGTCATGAACTGCTCACCCACCTGGGTTCTATCCTTAAGCATCACGGATCACCACCCACGCGGTTATTTTGAGTGAAACTTGTTGACAGTAGAGTAATTTCCGTGCCTGTTGAATTTCTTAACAATCCATTAAATTTTGTAGTTACTAAGCACTTTTTCTTTTTCCTTATGAAACTGTCAATTTTCTTCCGAACACCCTGTATATGTGTGTAAAAAGTCTTACATTATAGAATTTTTATTGTTATTTCTTCTATATCCTTTCAAAGATTTTGTCTCTAGTTCTGTTAGATAATATTAAAGAAAAAATAGGTATGATATAAAAGTGACAATATCTTTATTCTTTGATATAAATTAGTTCTAATAATATAGGCTGACTCAAGGTAGGAGGTTATGCATAGGCTTTATGGGATTTGTTGGCCATAATCCTTTAATTACATAATGAGCAGTTAGAGTCGTAGGTGCCAAAAATAGAAGAGTGGGATATTTTGTATTCCAACTCCACAGCCCTGGATTTAAGGGACTGATTGCACACACTTTGGTTTTTGTTGCATAATCTATGCGGTTGCATAAGATTATTGTCAATCCCCTGTATTTCTGAAGGGATGGCCCTTTTCACGTCACGGGCAGTACTTTCCATGGAATATTACAGAAAGCCCACGAAATATGTGAAGTCACTTGGGACCTGGTTGGGTCTTTAGTTTTCAGCTTGGACGTCAGGCAGAGAAGATGTATCTGCTTTAGCTAGGGCTCACTTGCGCTGTGTTTAGTTAGAGGAATATGTTTAGTTAAGGAAATAAAAATTTACATAAATAATATGGTTTTGTGGTTGATGAATGTCTTGGCAACAAGACTGACCTAGAAGAAGAAATGAATCAAGGACAACCAACCAGCAAGAATAGAGAAATAGAAGTCAGAGAGAAAGAATAGAAGCGACTAGAGATCACGAATGGCCAAAGAAGTAAGTTATGCATCTCTCTATCTAACTGTGTCTATCTCTCCCCCTCTCTCCAGTAAAAGAACACTTGTGTATGTACCCAACATGGGTATATGTGTATGAGTATGCAACAGTCTTTACTTAGGCTAGACAGGCAGTCAGAGAGGCCCCTTCCGATCAATCAGCTGATTACATCAAACCCTAGCACCTATATGATTGTCCCAACCCTATTGCCCTTATGGCAAGCCTCAACGCTTTTTATTATATATGTGCTAGATGGCGGTGGCTGAGAGGTTTCACATCCTGGATATAACATTAAACTCTTCTGATGTTGAGGTTCCAGTTCTGGAGAATGTTGAGCACCCTCTCATCACCATTGCTCCCAGGTCCACATTTACTTGGAGTGGTAGTACCATTTATGGGTTAAAATAAAAAACATAAGTAAAAAAAAAAGAGTACCCTCAAGAATGAATAAAACAAAAACATCTTTGGCATAAAATGACACAATGGGTTGATATGCCATAAAACCCAACAACCAACTGACTGCACAATTGAAGCAACTAGCTCAAATGTATCAAGAGGTCTTTTCAGTTTGTCTCTCTATCTGACCCATGGTCTTCTAACATATGTTTCCATATATATATATATATATATATATATATATATATATATATATAAAAATATATGAGGGTGAGTCAAAAAGTAATGCCATTTTCATTTTTTCATGTGAAGTTTTTTTTTATTTTTATAAAACTAAGACATACATTTAGACCCTAATGAGGCTCAGAGCAAGAATCCGACAAGTAAGACCCAACAATGTTCTCCTTCTGTATGACAATGTTTGACTACACACAAGCATCAGGACAAGGTAGAAAATTGCCTCATTCAGGTAGACAACTTTACCGCATCCTCCATACTCACCAGATTTAGCGCCTTCAGACTATCATCTCTTCGGCCCCATGAAAGAGGATTTGAGAGGCAAAGATTATTCCAGTGATGAGGAAAAGAAATCTGTAGCGAAGAAGTGGCTCAAAGAACAGTCAACAGAATTTTACAGGACATGATTTCATTCGAAGGTGGAACATTGCTATTGCAAGAAACGATGACTATGTGGAGAAGTAGGGATGTGATCCACAGAGGACCAGCTTCATTTTGATGGATGATACATGTTCCTGTATTGGTAATTATACCTGTCCTAAACAAAGTAGCATTACTTTTTGACTTACCCTTTTATATATATATATGTGTGTGTGTGTGTGTGTGTGCATGTTGTGTTAAACATAATGGACATCTTGTGTCTGATGAGTTTCTTCTCAACCTTTTAAAGTTTTCTGGCTAGTTTTTTTTAACATCAGGATGAAGTTGGTTGTTTAACCACTTTGCATATTTAAAAAGAGCCAAGAATCGACTCAATTACATCTACCCCTTAGGATGGCACTACTGAGTGCTGAAAGTACTCGGGATGGAAGCTTTGGTGGACTTATCAACTGACTCCACCTGGATGTTAAAAAAACTGGTCAGAAAACTGGAAAAGATCAAGAAGAAAGTCGTCAAACATGAGATGTCTATTTGCTCCATAATGGGACCCTAACAGGTATTACCATTCCAGGTCAGTGGACCTGGGAGTGATGGTAATGAAAAGGTACTATATACTACCCAGATTTCAAGAACTGGAGCCTCACCATCAGATGCAGTTTAGTGTCATAATCTGAATACCCTTCTTTTTTTTTTGCGGGGGGGGGGGGTTTAGGGATTACAATCATTGTATTCTAAGTTCCACCAACAGGGCAGTGTTTGAAATGTGAGTTAGTACAGAAAGTGTGAGTGTGTGAATCACTGAAAAACATTATGTATGGTGAGTGGTTTTAAGTTATATGATATATAAGCATAAGTTATATGATATATGTTACACACACACATATATAATATTATATAAATATATATATATATATATATATATATATATATACTTGTAATTTAGACTGAAAACATTATTCCGCTTCTGTAAAGGTGTTTGCTTATTTTTTGGCAAGTTTTCTTGATATATTACTTACTCTCTTGTATTTCAATGATTTAAAATAAAAAAATAAAAACTTTCAGCAAAAAGTTGAAAATTCCTGCAAGTTGCAAAATATCCAAGTTAAAGAAAAAAATCCAAATTTTTTGCAACTGTTGGTATTTTATTTTTTTAAATAATGAAAATGAAATTAGATCTGACCATTACAGTTTCTGTGATTCCATTTGGATCAAATGAAGAATTTTTATTGTCTTTTTCAAAAACTTTTTGGATGAATTTACATATTTGAAAAAGCAAACATGGAATCATCTTTGGAACTTTGTAGGATTTAAAATTGAAAGACTCAAAGAAAAATAAAAGATATATAAACCAGGGCTGTGGAGTTTGACTCAGGGTCATGGAGTTGGAAGCAGTTAAGGGGTTACTGGAGTCAGAGTTGAAGTCCGAACTAGAATAAAAGACTCAAAGAAAAAGAAAAAACCCAAGGCTATGGAGTTGGAGTTGGAAGCAATTAAGGGGCCACTGGTAAAACTATACAGAACTCCGACTCCAATTGAATTTACACTTTACATGACCCTACTTTAGTTTGTAAAAGTTATTTAATGCACACTCCCTATAAATATATTATAAAAAATTATGGTTTTATATTTATTATGAATTGTAATCACTTAATTGAATAAAGAGGAGTCAGAGGTGCCAAAAATATGAGTTGGAGCCAAAGGTTTTATGTTCTGATACCACAGCCCTGATTACACTTTCTCCCCCAAAAAGAGGTTAGATAAGTATGTCACTAAATTGCATCTGGAGAGTTTAGAGTACCCTTACATTGCCATTACTCTCAGGTCCACCCTTATGTGTATTAAAAAAAACCCAAAAAAAACAAGTCTTTAAATGCTGACCAATGTTTATGTCTTTCACTTGTTACCAATGGGGGGGGGGGGGTCATGACATTATTTCGAGGGGGGGGGGTGCTCCAGATAATGTATAGCAATTTTTTTTAGTTTTCTAGAAATGAGAGATTGAACATTAACATTAAGTTTAAGGATTATTTATTGATTATAGTATTAAATATATATTTTTGCAGTATATATAAAATCGAACCAATCAACCAACCAACCTTTCTTTGATTCTGGAGGTCTGGGGAGTGTGAAGTGCCCCTTCATCACCATTACTCCTAGGTCCACTCTGATCCAGAGTGGTAATACCTGTTAGAGTCCCATCTATGGGTTAAATAAATCAAAAATGTGTTTAAAAAATTGAGTTTAAAATCCAACCAATCAACCAACAGATTCTTTCCTTTGATTCAAATGGACATAGCATTTTAAACAGATTTTTTGGGGGGTGGGGGGAAACTGAAGACCCGCTTTAAGCAAGTCTAAAAGGAACAAGTCATTGTGTCCCAATTACGCATTGGTCACAATTCTAACACACTCCTATATACTCAAACAAGAACAACAACCACAGTGTGAAACATGTCAAACACCTTTGACTGTTACACACTTATTCATGGAATGCAGTTTTTTTGCTCACATCAGAAACTGTTATTTTAATGCAAACAATATGAAAGATATATTTGAAAATGTCAACATGGAGGACATTCTGTCCTTTTTGAGGGAAATATATTTATACTTTTTTAGTAATTGGTTTTAACAATGTGTTAGCACCATTAGGGATCATGTATGGTATTGATTAAGTTCATGTCTATATTCTATGGTATAATTTTAAATACACAACATATACACAATTACTAACTAACCGTTAGGCATGACATAATCCCGGACAGGTTGATATGCCGTTAAAACCAACCAACCAACCAGATTTTTGCCTTTGCTAAAATTCTCTTAAGACTCCTCAATTTTAAAGATTCCATAAGAAAAACATTTGCGGGTTTTCTACCTCCAACTGTCGCTAATTGGTATCTCGTACCTACTCTACCACTTGTACCTACCCTACCACTCATACCTACTGCCACATTCAGTTGTAATTGAAATGCATCCAACCCAGATCTCAAGAGATAATTCCTTGTCCCTTGTTGAAGTGGTAGGGGCCACTTTGTAAGATGGGCAAAACAAACATGCCCTTCAAATGAATATTTAATTTAATAAACATTTCCTAAATTGAAAACTGTTGGGGAAAAGGAGATTGATATTTTTATTGGATGGAAAAGATGATTCGGCCATTTTAGTTTTTCTCTCTTTTCTTTCTTACTCCAGCTGTAAAAACATTATCAGTGGCCATTTTATGCTCCACTGGTTGGTCCAGACTTTTAATATCAGTTGGTCGTCGTCTGCTGGAATAATTTAATGAAAAGGTGCTTCTAGGTCTTTGATGGGCAGAAATCAGGCATTTTACTAAATTCGGGAAAGCTATTAAACTAATGTTTCAAAAGTTTTCTTTAAGATATTGGGCCTTTTAAGAATAAAAATTTATATGACTGTGCTGAAATCTGTGTGTGTGTGTGTGTGTGTGTGTGTCTGTCTCTCCAATTCTGAGTTGCTTGATTTTTTTCCCCTAGGCTCCAATGTTAATTATTCGAAAACTAACATCTGAGGTCAATTGAGGTCATCAGTTGGTAAAAATAAAATTTCTTGCTGAATTTTCACCTCACCATGGTGCAATGGTTAGCAAACTAATCCATTACTATTACAAAAATAATGGGTACCTAAGGAGAATTTACCTTTTGTCCTCGGTATGACATTAAACTCGATCTAATGATGAAGTTCTAATTTTGGAGCGCTGGGGAATATGGAGTACCCCTTCATCGTCATTACTCCCAGGTCCACAGTGTTAGTTAGAATCTGTTAGGGTCCTATCTATTGGTTAAATAAAAAAAGTGTTTAAAAATTTTTTTCAACAAATTGAGTTTTAAAAAAAAACTGAATTAATTTTTTCTTATATATTCCTGACCAACTATATATACAAGACTTAAAATGTTATTTTCCAAATGAATGATTACTTTTGGGAGCCTGTGTATTAGAAATGTTCACTCCTTTCAAAATAGAAGCATCAATATCATCATGGAGTGTTGTTACAATAGGAATTCAAGGGATTTATGACTCATCTAGTAATTCTACATATTTGTTATTTTTAGAACATTTTACATATTTGTTGTTTTTAGAACATTTAAAAAAATTAATGAATGGAACTTTTTTTTGGGGGGTGGGGTCAGAATACAAGGTGTGTCAAAAAGTACAAAAAAATTGTATATATTCAGAATTCTTTAGGCTTGTATCTTTGTAAGTCACTTCTTTCAGAAATGTTGTCCAACACTACTTATTGCTAACCCAGCAAAAAAAAAAATTAAAAAAAAAAAAAAAAAAATTGGTATTTGATTCCATGACCTAGTTAAACTGTAGTGGTCTTGATGAAAAAGAAAACAAAGTACTAACTGACTTCTAAAGACCAACAGATGAGAGTGAAAGAAAGGGGGATGAGAGTAAGAGAGAGGAGGGGGGAATGAAAAGAGAAAGAATAAATATAGCTGAACTGACAGGAAGAAGAGGGAGAGGGGAGGAGAGTAAAAGAGAGAGAGAGATATGAAAACAGAGAGAATAGATAAAGCTGAATGGACTGGAAAAGTGGGAGAGAGAGTGTAGAAGAGAGTAATAGAGAGAGGGGAGGGGGGAGAAAGATGAACAGAGAGAGAGAGAGAGAGAGAGAGAGAGAGAAAGATGAAAATATTGGAAATAAGTGTAAAAAATACTGAAATATATAGATAGATAAGGAGAGAAAGTTGAAAGAAGAGGCTGGGAGAGATAGAGAGAGAAAGAGAGAGAATAAAAGAGATAACTAGCTACTAAGGAATTGAGAAAGAGAGAATGGGAGAGACAGTTTATTTTTTAATTTGCACAAGAATAAGGAATTGAGAGAGAGAGAGAGAGAGGATGGGAGAGATACAAGAGACAGGAAGATAAATGATTAGAGAGAGAGAGAGAGAGAATGAGAGATAACTAGCTAATAAGAGAGAGAGAATAGGAGATGGAGTGATGAAGTGACAGGGAGAGGTAGAAAATTGAAGTGATAACTAGCTAATAAGGGATTACTAGAGAAGAGAGAAGAGAGAGATGATACTGAGAGAGATAAATGATTAGAGAGAGAGAGAGAATGAAAGAGATATCTAGCTAGTAAGGGAGGGAGAGAGAGAGATGAAGTGACTAAAAGAGATAGATAATTAGAGAGAAAATAAAAGATAACTAGCTAATAAAGGACTGATAGAGAGAATGGGAAAAAGATGGAGAGACTAAGAGAAATAAATGATGATATATATATATATATATCTGAGAGAGCGAGAGAGAGAGAGAATAACTATGCAAGAGAGACAATTAGAGAGAGAGAGAGAGAGAGAGAGAGAGAGAGAGAGAGAGAATGAAAAGGTAACTAGCTAATAAGGTATTGAGAGAAAGAATGTGAAAGAAAGAGAGAGACTAGGAGAGATAAAGGATTAGAGAGAGATAGAGAGAGATGAAATAGATAGATAGATAGAGAGAGAATGAAAGAGATAACTAACTAATAAAGAAAAGAAAGAGAGAGACAAAGAGATTGGGAGATATAATTAGAGAACAAGAGAGGAGGAGAGAGATTGAAAAAGATAACTAGCGAATAAAGTATTGAGAGAGAGAGAGAGAGAGAGAGAGTCTTGGAGAGATAAATGATTAGAGAGAGAGAGAGAGAAAAAGGGAGAGAGACAGAGAGAGAATGGAAAAAGAGAGAGATGAAGAGACTGGGAGAGAGAGGAGAGAGAGAGAAAGAAAGAATTAAACATACAAACAACAAAAGACTATTCCTGCTACTTGAAATGTATCAGTTTTTGTTGTACAGTGTTAACTTCCCGTGGTGTGGATGACCACTAGACGGATGGTTAATTAGAAGTGGGCAGACAAAAGTAATCAGGTGATTCAATTCCTGACCCCAGACACAATAAAGGAAGACAAGGGCTAAAGTGGGGGAAAATAGGTAGCAATATGTTTTAAATGTTGTCTGTACCATTATAATTAGTATCACTTGAAATATATATATATATATATATAATTTTATAAAAATGAAAAAACAAGTTGCATTGACAAGTGATGTTTATTAAGCCAATGCTACTGCATTTTGGTTTGTTTATCAAACCATCGTCGGGGTCATCATCTTAATAAACAGAATACTGCAAGCCTCTGCTTTTAATAATAATAATGAAATTTATTGTGTACAGTGCTCAGGTGCACCACAACTCATCACAGTCTCATGTCAAGTACACAGAATAATGTATTAGTGTCAGGAACATGAACAGTTTACAGTAGTAATATGCATGTATGTGTGCGCATGTGTGCATATGTATGTGGAGAGTGGCATCAGGTCTAGTGTTGGCGGACTACAGGAAGCATGGAGGCTTTGAAAGGCTCAGTGCTTCGGCAGCCTACAACAGACGCGGGCAGTTTCCGAAAGTTACGTGAGCAGTGGTTTTCTGACTTTGTAGGCATGCCCACGTGTGTTAGAAAGATGGAGATCAAAAAGGTGCTCAGGGTTGCTGTTGTTAAGATGATTAATGACCTAATGAATGTTTACCAGGTCAGTTGCCAGACGCCAAAGTTTCAATGAATCCATTCCCAGGGCAGCGAGACGTTCAGAGTATGGCAGATGCCTGATGGAGGGTATTCGTTTGGTTGCACGTCTCTGTACAGTTTCTAGGAGGTTAATATTCTGGGCAAGATAGGGGTTCCAGACTGGTGATGCAAACTCCAAGTGTTTTTGTACAGCTTCAAATAGATAGCCGGTGAGCGGCTGACAAAGGTCTTGCTGAGTGACGCCAGGACACCCTCGGCCTTTTTCACAATTTAGTGTGTGACAGCTTCTGTTAGTACTCAAATATGATAAAAGACACATAACTTAATATGTCACATTACATTGGCGTCCGTTTTCAAACTAGGTGACATAATTTTGTTAAAAAAACAATTTTTATGAATGGAAAATACCTTATTTGATTGCATATTTAAAAAAAAATTAAAAATAATTAATCAACATAAGGTATTTTGTGATATTTTAGCACTAGTTTAACTAGGTAAGGGGATAATTTGTAAAAACCAGGTTTGTATTTGATATAATGCTAGATTTCACAATTTTTCTTAATATATTTATTGTGAAAAAAAGGATCTCTTCAAGACCCTACATCATACTGAACTAAGTTGAAACTACTACTATTTATACTTATTTACCATTAGGTAGGTGAGGAGGTTTGAAATTTTCTTTCTTCCTCCTATGATGTTTATTTTAATTTGTATATGGAGTCATATATATATATATATATATATATATATATATATATATACACACACACATATAGATGCTGACAGGTACACATCTTGCATAAAAATCTAAAAGGACGCAGTAAAATCACATCCATGCGCCCCAGTGTTTTTCTTTTTTCTTCCCTCACCATTTCAAGTTAACTTTAAATACATTTCAATAGTTTCTTAGAAGCAAATTACACAAGGTAGGTTACAAAGTAGGAGTTTGACTGCTTTAACTGGGACCCATAAATTTTCCCGGGGACTCATTCAGGTAATTTACTCCTTTAGTTCTCAAAATTCCTAGTAAATAAGGCAATTAGAGTAAACTCCTTTGACTTTCACTTTGAACTAAACCAGTAGCTATTTTGAAAGTCTCCCTGCGAAATAAACAAATCTTAGAAACTTTTTCGAAAACAATACAACTGCATGCTTTAACACAAAAATATCATAAAATGTGTTCTTAATAACAATTAAGTTCATTTCAGATGACACGTACACACAATTTTATGCTAGGAATTTTGACAACTAAAGGTGAAAATTACCCTCATTCAAAGCAAATATGTGCATCCCAGGACACACTAAATCAAAAAGCTATCAGCATCACTATATCTATATACACACACACACACACACGGGTGATCTGATACTTTCTCATCTCTCATTTTCAATATGGAACTGAATTCAAACACTGTTTATACAACACTATAATACCCTGATAAAGTCTTAATAATAAATTGAAATGTTCTAATGTTGACATATCTACAAATAAATCTATTTTGGGAATTTTTTTCTCCCTCCACCCAAATTTTAGGGATGTTCAGAAAATGGGGTCTAAGGTAGATAAATGCGTATTCCAAGAGGTGATAACTCGTTTTTTTTCTTCATAAAATTGAAGGGCTGAATCTATGATAGAAATAATGTCAATAATAGGCTATCTCGTATGTTTTCACATCCAGGTATTTCAAAGTAAAAGATAAACACTGAATTCTTTAATTTATCACCGAAAAATTTAATAGTGAATTTTAAAAGTATTGCGTCAAATCTTTATTAAAGTTTATTTTTTATCATAATTATATTTTATTTTAAGAAAGTAGTGGGATGAATTTTTAAAGTATGTTAAGAAGAAAAAAAACAAACACTTTTAAAGCTTTTTTCTTTCTTGTTTATTTAAAAACAAACACTTTTAAAGCTTTTTTTCTTGTTTTTTTTATTTATACCTTAACGGAACCTTTTTAATTTTTAATAACTAGAAAATTTATTTTAGTCTTACATTTTCCATGATTTCATGGTATCTTTACAGATAAATTAATGTAATTTTACCGGAGAAATTACCTAGCTTTTATCTATTCTTTTTCTGTGATTTTCAAAGATACGTGGTTCCAAGTTAACTGACTTGAAAAAATGTAAAAGTTTTTAAATAAAATAACTGGTGCATTATATCTTTTATTCATTAATATATCAACACTGAAAATTTCATTAAATCTGGTTAATTACCTAATTTTTTTCTTTTTTCTTTTTGGCAGGGTCACATACGATGATGGAATCTAGGTCTGTTTATTTCAATTTAACCAGAATGTTTACTAGTTAGTGTTAGTCTGACAATACTTAAAAATATATTTTATGTGAGTATTTTTATTCTAAGAACATTTGGTTTTTAGGAATTTTATTTCAGTTTTCAATAATTTAAAATGCTTTCTTTTAATTAGGTATAATTTCAAGTTTACTGTTTTTGAAAGGAATATAAAAGAAAATATATAAAAGAACGTAACTTTTGAAATAAAGTCTCCTTTCAATTAATGAATTTGAGTAACTTGTAAAATGTGTTGAAATTATTGACAACTGACAAGGGAAAATCTCTTTTAATTCGGCCTGTTTTGTCATCCATAGTTGAAGTTGATGATTAAAAAAATTTTTTTTTAAATTTCGGAAAACATGCAGCATATCATCACATATTTTTTTTAACTCAGATGTTTTCAAAAATAAAATTCAGGATTATCTTTTGTTAAATTTTAAAGTTAAAGTTAAAGATGCTACATTATTATTATTTTTTTTTTTTTAGTTTTAACAAAATAACTTATAATTTTTAAAATCACTTTTTTAGGGTATTGGATTTATATATTTTTTTTATTTTTCTATATATTCTTCATGATATGATCTTTCAATAAAAATTAGGGACCAGGAATTTTTTTCAATTCAGAATGTGATAAAAATTTTTTTTTTTTTTTTTTACAAGTTTCTTTAATAAAATAAGCTAATCATTATAAAATTAAGTCGTTGAAAAATAATTTGGTGAAAATTTCAATAAAATTGGAGAATTCCCTGATTTTTGGTAATTGTTTTAAAATTAAGAATTATAAAAAAAAATTATTATCTCCCTTGGCAAACTTTGAACATGTTATTCATAACGTCTACCAGGGTTTTGTATTTTGTTTACTTCTGTTTGTTTTAAATAATTCCACACAAATAGTCCTGATGATCCGCACAGTGAAACCCAGGTAGACATTCTGACTATGTAGTGTTGGTTAAGTGAAATGATAAACATATTGAGCACTTTTATATTCATTAATAACTCCAACTTAAAAGTTCAGCTTCAGGTAATCCTTACCAGACTTTTAACATGAACTAAAATATTTCATAAAAAAAAAGAAAAGAAAAGAACAATTTTGAAATTTTTGAATTATTTGTTTATTTTCAGGAAATAAACTTGAAAAAATACAAACAAATTTATAGTTAACAATTGTTTATTTGGTGAAGCATACAATATCACAAAAGAAAAATATAATTTCTACATTTAACTTGTTTTTTGATGAGGAGACAAAAAAGAAAAAGAAAAAAGTCATTGAATCAAACAGGACAGGGGACGCAACTCTGACTATTTGCTGTTTAAAGTGACAAATTAACTCTTTGCCTACTTTAAACCATTCACGGCGGCTTTCCTAGAACACGCAAGCAAAGTACAAAAATTGATGGTTAGTTCATTATAATTGAGCAGAAGGACTCCTATCACAATAATAATAGGACTTCATTTTGAATAGAATGAGTTCTGAGGTGAATAGATATCCCATCATAC
The DNA here is from genome assembly GCA_023376005.1 of Doryteuthis pealeii. Classification (NCBI taxonomy): domain Eukaryota; kingdom Metazoa; phylum Mollusca; class Cephalopoda; order Myopsida; family Loliginidae; genus Doryteuthis; species Doryteuthis pealeii. Next base: position 22,177,052 of record CM042158.1, on the reverse strand, counting down.
GGATAAAAAATACCAAGAAAATTTGGTACAGCTACAGGGGAAATCTGGTAGGCAAAAAGTTAAGAATAGTTTAAAGATCAAAGAAAGATCATTTTATCTACTGGAACTTTGGTGGGAGGACATTAATAGTTATTCCATAAGGGTTACTATTTTTTCTTAACTCATATTAATAAATAATACATATTAAAATTATGAATGATAAAATGGGGATTTTATCATTTGTAATTATACTGTAATTGAAATTTGAATTACAATTACATTAAAATTGATTAAGACAAGTAAACAGTTGTAATTTGATAACATTAACATTCAAATTAATTTTAATGTATGAACAAAAACGCCCACTTTTAGAGAAAAGCACCCACCAAACACTTCCAGCTCTTCTCACCCCCAAAATACTCTGCAGATCACAGAGAAATATCTAAACATCAGAGAATTTATTAAAAAAAAAAAAAAAAAAAAAAGAATTTTTAAAAAAGAATAAAAATAAAAATAGTTTATACTAACTAATAAGGGCTACAGTATCATTTGTGGTAAAATATAGAAATAAATCCAACAATATATAGAAATAGGAAAAACAGTGTTCCAAAAAAAGATAACTTTATTATGATGTTGATGTTTAAACTTTCATTTTCCTATTTCTATATAATGTCATTTGTAAATACATTAATGTTATTTCTAACAATTAAAAAAAAAAAAAAAATGTCCATGTTAAAAAAACTGTTTCATCAGGGGACACAGAAAGAGACAAGTCTTATTTAAAAAAATTTTTTTTTTTTTTTTTTTTTTTAAAGGTGGGGTGTTGTAGAATAAAGTGATCAAAAGGGAAATAACCCAGAACCCCGAGTTAGCATCGCTTGTTGATATTCAGTTTAATGAATCTTGATATCAAGGGGGCTAAGTTGAGCTGACTGCAGACATTAAAAAGGCAACATTACCTTTAATGTATGAATTTAATAGTTTTTTTTTGTTTTTTAATAAATAATTTTAATAGATCATTCAAATCTAAATAAACATAACTATTTTTAATAATTATAAGCAATATAAATTTGTTAAAAAAGTAAATAAATGTAAAAAAAATAAAACAAAGCGATCAGAATTACTGCAACAATACAAATCTGCTAGAAATGAAGGTCATCAGTTTGACAGAAACAACAAAAAACTGTTTTTTCCAAATTTCTTTACAAGCAATACAAGGGAACTTTCAAACAAATATGGAAAGGCATCAATATGGAAATGTCAAATCTAAATCAAAGGAAATATCCACATGCATCAAAGGAAGTACTTTTCAAGCATTGCATCATCTTAAATACCATGGCAAAAATTCCTTCAAAGATTTTCTTCCTGAACCCCTAAATAGATATCAACTGGTTCAAAGAAAAAGAAACTAAGTTCTCACTCAAATACGTTTATTGCTGAAGAACAAAGCTAGTGAACCTTACAGTGTTCCTTATGATATTTTTTCAATTAACCAAACTGGAAATAAGTAAACTATTAGCTGGTTTAATAAATCTTTAGCTATTTTGAGTTTGTCCGGATGGACACCCAATTCAAATTAAAGTAATTCCTGCATTCAAAAAAAGATTAAGGTTACTTGTCAGTAACTACAGACCAATCTTATTGCTCTCTAACATCAATAAAATTTTCAAAAAAGTTGGAACTAAATGAGTTACCAAATTTCTTGAACAATACAACTGCATATACAAACTTCAATTTGGTTTCAGGGAGAAACATTTAACAACTTACAACTGTTGATTGTAATGATCAACATAACTGAAAAAATCAGAAAAGCTTGATAAAAACATGAAAGCTTGAAGAATATTTGTTGATCTACAAAAGGCTTTTGATAGAAAGAAAATAAGTGTCCTGACTTAGTGGTCAAACTAGCGTCCAGGCTTCCAAAAAATACAGTATAATAAAAAGCATAGAAAAAAACATGACAACCGGAACCACGCTCAATCACAAATGAGGAGCATCGGACTCTTCCACCATCGAATTGGATATTAATTCCAAATGAGTTCTAAGACCCACAAATAAGTAACTTTTATTGAATTCTGTGGGGATTAATAAAAGTAAAAATAAATAAAACAAAAGTAAAACAAATAAATAAAAAAGACACAAAATTAACAATCTCCCAGAGAGCTTAGGACAGGAAGAGCACTCCGGACATGTGCAGGAAAAAACCAAAGTTTTTGGCGTCAAAAATGTCTTGAAGATGCTTGGACTTTGGAGAGGTAAAACCTATCGAATTGTTGGGGAAATATATCCCCTCAATGAAATAGTGTGAACCCGATAATAAAGGTCTAATTCTAAAGTCATCCCTGTCTCTGTCCTTTCCTTCTTTGAGCTCACCACCCCACACGAAGTAAGACTTTTATTGGGATACAAGACGAATGAACCAAGACCTATTCCCATAACTTGGTGACCTCCCCGACATGATTAAAAAAAAGAGAGACAAACAGATAGTTATTGCCGACAGCTGAAATTGACACTGTCGCACGAGAACGCATTAACACAAAGCGATGACAACAAAATTGTTTTCTTCAAATAGCCTGCCTCCTACTACAAACAACAATGAAGTAAAAAAAAAAAAAAGAAAAAATGTGAGTAAATAACTACAATTTTTCCTTGCTGCATTCAAATACAAATATACACACATAAATTCTGTTCCTTCCTTTCTTTTCTCAAATTGGCGAACAAGTTTAAAATTGAACAAACCATTTTAACTACCCTCGTTACGGAAATTAACCACGGAAAAGGGAAACATACCATAGTTGGCTAATAAAAATTTTTTTTTAAAAGTCATCCCTATCTCTGTACTTTCCTTCTTTTCATTAAATTCTATTTCAGCTCACCAGCCCACATGAAGTAATACTTTTATTGGGATACAAGACGAATGAACCAAATTATTCCCATAATTCTCAAGACCAGTTGAAAAATATCTCTTCTACTTCACACAAACAATAAAAAGAAACTTCTCACTATATATTCCTGTACTAACTTTTGCTTGTTTCATTAAACTTTTCTTATTGAAATCCCGTGTTTTTCATCTTTCCTATCTGTAGCGGAAATGACCAGCATGACAAGCAGCCAGCTAGTGTCTATGAGTCAGCTTGTCTTCGTCAGTCAACGAGACAGTGAGTTGCATTTTGCATATATAGGCGGCGTCTGGTCAGATGCGAACTCTGATCTGTTTTAAACACTAAAGTGGTAATTATAAGCAACCTCCTGATTATGGTAGATCGCATTTCGATTAGCTGTAAGACCAAACGGAAAACTACCATGTGATTGTTGTAGGATTACCCTGGCTGAAAGACCCAACAGAGTTTTGTGCATGACATAAGCTATTTCAGCTTTATTAGCAGCATGGCAAATAGACAATTTGATCTTCGACTAATTCTTGAATTCAGCGGAGCAGCGACAGATGAGGAGCATCGGACTCTTCCACCATCGAATTGTCAGGTCAGATGCGAACTCTGATCTGTTTTCAATACAAAAATGGCAGTTACGACGCAACCTCCTGATTATGGTAGATTGCATTTTGATTAGCTGTAAGACCCAATGGAAAACTACCATGTGATTGTTGTAGGATTACCCTGGCTGAAAGACCCAACAGAGTTTTGTACATGACATAAGCTATTTCAGCTTATTAGCAGCATGGCAAATAGACAATTTGATCTTCGACTAATTCTCGAATTCAGCGAAGCAGCGACAGATGTGCCGGTAATTAAATGGTTGGAAAACCTGGAACTGACCTGTGAGCTATGCGAGATAGACAAGGTAGAGTGTGTTCTGCCACTGCGATTGAAAGGGGCGGCTCGAGAGATCTATCAACAGTTGTTGAAAGAGCAACGTGGTAACGTTGAAGACTAAATGTGGTAACGTTGAAGACAGTAAACGTGCCCTTGTAACAACTTACGGAACAGATTCTTTCGTGGCCTTCGATCAATTTACCATGTGCCGCCTGCATACAGGGGAGACTGTGGACGAGTTCTTGACAGACCTGCAGCGTCTGTCTTCACTGGTAGGGGAGGCCATAATTCAAATAAGTTCATAAAACGCAAAGTTAAATGATTTATGTTTGAAATTTCATCCCAGTACAAGAGACGCTACTCTGTGATAAATAAACAGAATTTACTTCCCTTTCATCACGAAAAGATGCTTTGGATGGGTTCTCCGTCGAAAACCTTCTTTTTTTAAATATTTTTAAAGAAATAATTTTAAAGAAAGAAATAATTTTCAAGAAATGAATTTTAAAGAAGGAAAAGAAATGAATTTAAAGAAAGAAAGAAATTTGAAGAAAGAAACAATTTTTGAAGTAAAAAAATGAATTTTAAAGAAAGAAGCATTTTTGAAGAAAAAGAAATGAATTAAAGGAAGAAATTTTGAAGTAAAAAAAAAAAAAAAAAAAAAAAAAAAAAAGAATTTAAAAGAAAAATTTTGAAAAAAAAAATATTTTGATGAAAGAAGTATTTAGGGAAAGAAATTCCCTGACAATTGTCACACGGACATCCGTGTTTAAAAAAAAAAGGGGGCAGAGAAAAAAGGTATTTGTGTTGTGAACTTTGAAAATATTTTTTTATTTTTTTTTTAAGAGTAACAAATTTTAAGTTTTCTTTCTCCTCTCTTTTTGTTGTCCCCTAATTCTTGGAGTATATATATTTTTTTTGTATATTAATAATAAGTAATTGAAATTATCTTTTACTTTGCATAAGGAAATTTATGCACACAATCGTGAGTTCCCTTTTGTTTATGTAAAATTTATTTTTTCTTTTAATATTTTGTAATAAAGTGTGTGTTATTTTTTTAGTGAGGTGTTTGACTTTTGAATTCGTTTGCGTTGCTTTGCTCTTTAGTATTACTAATTTTATTACCCGTAAGTTGGTAATTTTATGAGACTACCAATAGCTGGGGATTTCCCTGGCGAAAAAAAACGACACATCATGTTGGAAGTAGCACACTTACAGTCCATAATGTTAGAAGTGTTGGTTGTAAATGGACGTGTTGGGATTTGACATGTTGCTGGGTTTTGATGCCATTAAAAAACTTGGTGGAGTACAGATATCAGCACTAAGTGATGTATGCTTTCCCCAAGCTGAGGAAATACAGTGTGCCACTGTTACGATCAACGAGGGTGACTTCAACATCTCCTTTGATCATCAGAACAGAGTTTGGACAGTGAAGTGGAAGTGGGTTAAGGGTCACCCACCCATACAGCTCAACAACAATATTTCTGAATACCAAGTGCCCACTGATGTACACCAGGAATATGACGCTGAATTACGCGAAAGGCTTGGTTAATACTGTACCCCGAGAAAGAACTCTGTCCACTGAAAGGACTCATTCCCCTTATGGCAGTAGTGCAAGCCAGCATGATGTGCGTCCCGTACTCGTTTACAGGGAGCTAAATGACCACGTGGACTTTTTCACCACCAGTGCTGATGTATGCGACCAGAAGTTGTGCAAGTGGAGGCAGCAAGGGGCGGAAGTGGCACTGGTTGATCTGGGAAGGGCCTATCTGCAAGTTAGGGTCCATAGGTCATTATGGCCGTTTCAGACCATAATTTGAAAAGGACAGCGATATTGTCTTACACACCTGGGATTTGGCTTGAACGTGGCCCCCATTATCATGTGGTCGATTATGACTGCTACATTGTCCCAAGATTCAACAATTAAGCAAGCAATATCAGTATATGTCGACGACGTATATGTTAACGAAAAAGTGAAGAAACACTTGGAAGATTATGGGCTAACTTGCAAGCCCCTCGAACGGCTCAGAGATGAAGCGCGAGTTCTCGACCTACGTGTTTAGGAGCGCGGGGGTATGTTAGAATGGAAGCAAGACGGTGAAGTTCCTGATGTTCCTCCCGCTCTTACCTGATGACATTTATTTTCACTATGTAGGAAATTGACAAGCCATTACCCAGTCTGTGGGTGGCTGCGAGTAGCAGCGTCGTTTATTAAACGCCGAGCAACCGCGGTGACATAAGGGTGGGACGACACTAGTCATGATGCTCCCTTAAGACAGATGATAACTGACGTCATAAGTAGACTATGCCAGAACGACCTGGTATGTGGAACTTGGTGTGTGGAGGGGCCCGCCTATGCTGTGTGGGTAGACGCAAGCTCACTGGCTATTGGTATCATAGTGGAAGCAAATGGAGCGGTCGTCGAGGACGCGAGTTGGCTGTACTCAGAACATGATAGTCAACACATAAATTTGGCTGAATTGGATGCGGTTGTGCAAGGCATCAACTTTGCTCTCCAGTGGAACATGAGGGTGCTAATGCGGGAATAGAGGTTAACAGTGGATGTATCACTGGTTAAATCTGATGCTAACAAAGCCGACAATTGAGTGTCCCGGAAATGGCTGCATAGTATAAGAATGTGGAACCTGTGAACCAAACCTGTGGCGTTGCAGTGAGTGCAGAACAGTTGCTTGCCATTCACACCCAGACTAACCCTGCAGTCACCAAAGCGGACGTATGAAGAGTAGTGAAAGAATACAAAATGTGTCAGTCGATTGACCCACCGCCAGTGCACAGGGCTAAGAGGCATCTGAGTGTGAAGAACAATTGGGACAGAGTGGGAATGGATATCACACATTACAATGGTATCCATTACCTCACTTTAATTGACTGTGGATCATCATGATACGCAATTTGATGACCGCTATGCTGGTCAGACTCTACTAGTTGGAAGCTGTTTTTCACGAACCAGATTCTCACATATAATGATACAGCATTCACCAGCCACTGTTTTCAGCAATTTGTACAGTTTTGGGGTGTCCGTCTCCACTATCAGTGCGCATACATGCCTTCTGGAATGAAGCCACCACAGCATAAAGACCATTGCAGCACGAAAAGTGCTCAGCCCTCAACGCTGTGTACTGGTATAATGCAACCTCCAAGGATGGTGTTTACCACTCCACTGTACCAGCTAAAGCAATTCACAACTATTCTGTGCGTATACGCGGCATAAATGCCTTACCCCCATCTGTACAACCCCAGCACAGTTGTTTCAATACCGGAGATAAGGTGTGGATAAAGACGCCGGGTGGGAGATGCACGAATACATGCAGGCAGGGAAGAGTGACTGATGTTACGCAATGTCTCCACATATTTACAGGAATTCCTGTGGAGACAAAAATTCGGTAAACTGGATCACTTTTGCCAAAATGATTTTGCAGATCTCCAAGTTGTATCAGAAAAAGCAGTTTCCTTCTTATTCTTTGCTTTCTTTTTCTACAACTGCTGCTGCCACAAATAACAACAACTTTTTGAATTAGTAGTAGTGAAAATATGCCTTCTTGCAATTCGCCCTCCATTCAAGTCTCCATTTCATGTAAATCTCCACTCAAAGAAAAAAATTGAAAAAATAAAATAATGGTAAATGTTAAAAATATTTTAGCTATGAAAATTTATAAATCATTTTGGCATTTTCTTTTAAAAATTTTTGTTTTAGTGTCTCAAAGCTTTCAGGAATTTCCGTGAATGTATTGAAATCCAAAGCTATTTACACGAAATCTATTACATTATTTTTTATGCGCTGTGATATTAAGAGGCGTGATTGCTTCCCTTTTGGAATGGTGGGGTTTATCTTCCCTTGATTGGGACTATTTAAATGTGACAGACAGCGGACATTGTAATTGCGTTATTACTGAGCTGCATTCAGTTGATTAAAGTTAAATAATTATGTTACATTGTCTTTGTCTCATTTCAATTTAATCAACTGCATATTGAGGTTACGTCCAGTGAATACAGTTTTGTGCTAGTCAACATGGATTTAAACCAATAAAATTGGATCTAGACCCAAACTCCCTCACAGCAACTAAATAATGGAAGCATTGAAGTAAAATGCAAAATAATTTCTTTGAAGAATTTGGTGACACTGCTCCTAAAAAATTGCATGTGCTAGTCAGCTGTGAATCGGCTATTAATGTTTTGGAACAGTTATACCTTAAGACACCAAATGAAATATTTGCCAGGCACCTCTTAGTTATCCATTGACAGACTCACAGTGAATCTATAGACAAATTTCTCCCAAGAACTACATAAACTCAGCAAGAACTGTCTTTAAAGCAGTAACTGCCAAACAGTACCGAGAGAACTTGTAAGAGATGCATTTATCAACGGTTTAGCATCTACAGACATACACCAAAGATTGCCTGAAAATTGTACCCTGGATTTACAGTCTGCATAGACAGGTGTCCTCCCTTGATTTGGCCCATATAAATTCAGAGGCCTATAACGACATGGCGATTGGTCATGTTGTGGCTGCTGTTACTACTGCTACAACAAACACTACGGGGGAATACAAACAATACAAACATGTAAGTAACTCTTGCTGTATCATATAGTCACAGGAAGCTGTCTCCTATGTCTATTAAAAGGGGTTATCTCTTTTGTGTGGGAAAATACACCCAAGTAATCTATGCCCAGCTAGAAGAATCACCTGCCACACTTGTGGAAAAATTGGCCATTATTCTAAAGTCTGTAAATCTCAGAAAAATATAAGCAAAAACAGTTACATTATTCACAACAAATTTATGTATTATAACAGTGTCAGTTCCAGAAAGTCTGGCTCCTGCAACCATTAGAGTGTTACTTAATGGTTATACAGTAAATGCATTACTAGGTTTGGTTTGGTTTGTTTTACGGCATATCAACCTCAGTGGATCATTTAATGCAGATAAAGTTTTGAAATAAATCAATTCTTAATGGATAATACAATTTTTTTTATGAATACATTTTTCTATTTAACCCATAGATGGGACCCTAACAGGTACTACCACTCCGGGTCAGAGTGGACCAGTGAGCAATGGTGATGAAGGGGTGCTCCACATTCCCCAAATCTCCAGAACTGGAACCTCACCATCAGATAGAGTTTAACGTCATTCCCAGGACATGTAGACCCTCAGCCATCGCCTTCTAGCAACCATATAATAAAAAGGGATTGGGGCTTGCCATACAGGCAATAGGGTTAGGAAAATCATATAGGTGCTAGGGCTTGACATGGCCAGCCGATTGATCGGAAGGGGCCTCTCCGACCACCCGTCTAGCCTAAGTAAGGTTCTAAGTGGAGTGTTGCATGTTATGGACTGCTCATCCACCAAGACTCCATCCTTAAGCATCATGGGTCACCACCCACGGCAAACAGGTGGCCCCATTGGGGGAGTCTTACCCCTCTGCAAGGTGCATTCTAACACCCCAGCCGACAGGGCGGTCTAAGTTGAGGGTTTCACGACTGTTTGCCAACCTGAAACCCCATGCTCGACCAATTGCAACAAAATCCCGGAGATACAGTGATAAGGACCGACAGTTTATCGCCCAAGAAGTCAAACACCTGTTGGCAGAAGGAATTGTGGAGCCAAGCTCATCACCTTAGTGAGCCCAAGTAGTAACAGTAAAGGATGAATTCAATCACCATAAAACATGCATGTGTGTGGACTACTCAAACACTGTAAATTTGTTTACAGAACTTGATTGCCAAGAACCCACTGCCAAGAATTGACACTTTGGTTAATAAACTTGCAAGTTATTATGTCTTCTCTACTTCCGAGCTAAAGAGTGCCTATTACCAACTACCATTGTGTGAGGATGACAAACCATTAATGGCTTGAAGCCGCGTAATGCCAACAACTGACACTGAATGAAAAATAATCCATATGTTCTGTTAATATGATTTCTGTGCTTGGTTATGACATAGGAGGGGGATTGGTACGGTCTGATAAATCAAGATTGCAGCCACTTCTCTACCTGGAGATACTCACTAATAAGGCGTCACTAATACAAACCTTAGTCATGTTTGCATATTATGCAAAACGGATTTCTCTATTTTCTGACCGCATTTGGTTTCTAAATAAGCCTTTCATAATTTAAAGCAGTTACTGGTGAAAGTGGCACTCCACTGTCCTAATACCAAACCATACGTAATAGAATGTGAATCATCAGATGTTGCAATATACGCTACACTAAACTAGTTTGGATGACCAGTTGTATTCATGTCACAAACACTGAATTGTCATGAGATTCACTATCCGGCAATTAAAAAAGAGGCTACTGCAGTAATCGAGGCTGTCAGGAAGTGGTCCTATTTCCTATCTGGCAAACATTTTACTAATAATGACTGATCTAAAATCAGTTGCATTCATGATGGATAACTGTAGAAGGTCAAAAATTAAGAATGACAAAACCCAAGATTGGCGCTTGGAACTAACAAACTTTTCCTATGACATTCACTACCGCAATGGACACTACAACATGGTCGCTGATACCTTGAGTCGTGCATACTGTAATGCCAGCTTTGCCCTATCCCTTAAGGAACTACATGAGGACCTGTTTCACCCAGGAGTCACTAGACTTTTACACTACGTGCGGTCTAAAAACATGCCCTTTTCTACAGAGGAAGTGAAGGAAGCTTGCTCATCCGGCACAATTTGTGCTGAATCGAAATCATGGCTTGCCTCCTTGCCTAACAGTAAATCAATCAAGGCTCTTCAACCCTTTGATCACCTCAGTGTGGACTTAAAGGGACCCTTACAATCTAGTACGTCGAATTGATATCTATTTGTTGCAATGGATGAATATTCAAGATTTCCTTTTGCAATTCCATGCAAGGACCCCTCATCTAAAACAATTATTCAATGCCTGCACTCAATCTTTTCCCTATATGGGTCACCAAGCTATATCCACTCAGACTAAGGCTTAGGTTCTTAGCTCGTGATGTAAAGGAATACCTTTTACAACATGGGATCGCCTCTAGCAAGACAACTCCTTATCATGCTCAAGACAATGCCCAAGTGGAAAGGTATAATGGTATCATATGGAAAACCATTTGTCTAGCAATCAAATCTCAGGATCTGCCCATAACTTGCTGGGAATTCAAACTACCTCAAGCTCTTCACAGCATCAGATCTATTCTATGAACTGCCACTAATGGAACACCTCATGAATGATTCTTCTCAGTCTCTCGGGGGTCCTCTACAGGAGTATCTCTCCCATCCTGGCTTCTAAAACCAAGACCTGTTTATCTACGACAATTTGTAAGACACTCAAAGACTGATCCCTTGGTACAAGAAGTCGAGCTGTTGGATATAAATCCAACCTATGCACATATCAGATACAGTGACGGCTGTGAATCATCTGTTTCTCTGCATGGCATAGCTCCCTGTCCATTGCAGATTCTTGCAAGCTTTTTATACGAAATCAGTGGCATTTACCTTCTGTGCCATGGAATTAAGAGACGTGATTGCCTCTCTTTTGGAGTGGTGGGGTTATCTTCCCTTGATCGGGACTATTTGAATGTGACAGACAGTGGACATTGTAATTGTGTTATTTTTATACGTAATCTAATGCATTTACCTTGAGCACTATTCTGCATTATATTTGATATCCATTTGGTTGTTGGTTCTTATACTGATTATATATATATATATATATAAAATAATGGGCTTTTGGCTAAGACAGCAGTCAGGTAATAGGGCTTATGGGGATTAATAAAAGTAAAAATAAATAAAACAAAACAAAATTAAAAATAAAGTAAAATAAAAACCCCAAGTTCTTGCCATCTGGATTCTGGCGTCCAGAGTAACGGTTTGTCAATAAAGTCTCTATCTATACTTCTAACCAGTTGTATTTTTTATCTCTTCATTTAATGCTGTAAGATTTATTCCTATAACTTGGTGAAACCCTACATGATATATATATATATAAAAAATTTAAAAATGACAGATGTATATGAAAGGTACATCGAGAAGAAAAGAAAAGGAAAATATCTGTCCTCTACTGTTTACGTACAGTAAAAAAAAAAAAAAAAAAAAAAAGACTAACAGAGTAACACAGAGCGCCAACAACAAAAATATTTTCCTTTAAATAGCCTGCCTTCCACTGCAAACAGCAACAAAAAAAATTGACACCAATGTATATGAAATGTACATCGAGAAGAAGAAAAGAAGAAAGAGACAAAATATAAATTTCGTAGAGCTTGCTGACAATAAAAAAAAATAAAAAAACAAGCAACATATCATTTTTTTCCACATTCACCTAAAAACAAAAAAATTTTTTTTAAATAACATTCTTATATTTTTTTACCACATTCATCAAAAAAAAAAAAAAAAAAAAAAAATGAATGAACTCATGTTACTACTTAATCTTCTACCCACTCACTTCTACCACTACTAGTGAGACTCTGAACACTATTACACGCATTCACCTTATCCGACATAAAAAATTTTTTTTTTTTTTTTTAAAATGAACCTACTACATTTAGACATAATTCCAATATGGGAGAAAATAGACTGTTGTTGTCTAAAAAAGACACCTCCATACTACTAACCAATACATGGACCAAAAACCAACCAAGCAGGTGATTTAATTAAAAAAAAAAAAAAAAAAAAAAAAAAAAGTCAAGTAATCATGTCTCGTTTGTGTCCATACTAAAGTTTGCACCAAAAGACAGGAAATAAAAAAGCTTAAGTTTAAACTTTGTTCCCATGAGAAACACGTGTAAATGATTAAATAGAAATTTCAGCCATAATTCTCCGTTGTGATGATCTGACCAAACACACACGTATAAAAAAAATTGTCAAAGACAAAAAAGAGTTGGACAATAACTCTCTTGTTTCGTTAAAGGATTCATTTGCAGCAAAGAAAAGAGAAAGCCAACGAAATAAGCCAACGAAAGGAATTACCCGACACCACAAAAAAACAACCAACGAATGAATGAGTCCTTCTAAGAAACCAAAATGACAAATAAAAAATAACACACTTTTGGCTTTCCACATAAATACAAAATTGACTTTCCACATACACAACCCTACAGAGGTATGGTTGGTCCTTTTTAGCCAGGGAGAAATTCCCTCACTACAGACCACTATGACCTCGTTCAATAAAGCCTGAGTAATAAAGCCACCCCTGCCTTCTTTCATATAGACACCTTACAAAAGACTCACTGATGCATCCTTACCATAGCTCTGATACTTGTGTGGGGATGTATTGTCTTGCCATCTGGATTCTGGTGTTCAGAGTAACGGTTTGTCAATACAGTCTATCTATACTTCTAACCAGTTGTGTTTTTTTATTTCTCTTCATTTAATGCCATGAGACTTATTCCTATAGGCTAAATCAGTGCACCACCCATGACAAACTAGTCGACTCTGCTGACCAGGTCTATGCTAGGATGGACCAGAGATGCATGTGGAAACACACTGGACAAACCAAAACACTGACTGAGTGACATAGAGAAATTATTAAAGGTGCTTTAAAAGCAAATGTATCAAATACAAATTTTTAAGAATTTTAAAAAGAAAAATATAAAGGAAAAATAAAAGTTAAGCCCCTTTGTTTTCCCCAACATTTTTAATGTATATATTTTTCAAAAATTGTAAATAGTGTTTGCCGGTGAAGACTGTTTATACTTAAATTTTGTAAAAGTTAAATCTTCCCCGGCAATGCTCATTAAATTTATTTATAGTTTGACAGTTATGAATAAGCGTTTTTACCGGTGAGTACATATAAACTTATTTTATTGTTAAAGTTACATATTTCCCCGGAAACGCTATTCAGAAATGTCGAATTTTCGATTTAAACTGTGATTAGTTTCCAGGTCCAAAATTTGAGCGTCGAATTCAAGCAGATCAAGTGGGCATTTCAAGACAGTAAGACCTAAATCCTTGACCTACGTTAGAGAAAAAACTCATCGAAAATTAGATTTGTCTTCCGCTTTCGGCCGCAGAAAATAAAATAGGACCTGGGACCACTCACAAGATTCTTAAGAACTCTTTTTCATTTTGTAGACTGCTAGTTTACAATCCTATAAAAAATATTTGTATCTTTAAACAATTTATTCTACATTTGTAAATAGAAAAACCCACTTTTTAAACATTTATTTCTTGATGTACATTGGTTTATTGTTAACTTGGAAGTCTCCCAACTTTCCTGCAAGGTGGACTAACTTGCAACAATTTTTTTTAATTAAATAATTTTCAGGCTTACACTGCTGTCTATTTATTATTTGTTTCTTTTTGTTTATTTGTTTTTATTGTCGGCGCTCTATAACTACTACAGAGCGTTCGTTTTATTTTGAGTTGTTTCGGGATAAAATTTCGACAATTTCACTACGATACAAAGCGAAGTGCCCCTCACTTTTACAGAAGTGAAAAAGTAGTACAGGTAGGAATCGACAGACCAGGACATTTGCTGGCTTGTGTCAATCCATATTTCCTTTACTACAATTGACTGCAACAGATTCATACCTTTCCCAGGATATTAGCACTATGCTAATAATAAGAATCAGTTTGTCTTCTGAGACTGAAATGCTAATGAGCACTATGCAGAATGCAAATAGCCTCTTCCGGGATTTGAACTCTGATAGCTGAATTCACTTCCAAAAGGACAAATTATCTTGAATTAAAATTTTCATCTTCAATTTCATTAAAAACAAAATCTTCCCAAATCCATTTTTTTCTTGTGTCCCAGAGTAAAATGCTTTCCAAAGCTTCTGGGTAACAACATCCTCAAATTATGTTGGAGTGGAAGACAGCAGCAAAAGAAAGAACACGCTGGAGAACCACTATCGGGGATGGCACTGATACTTTCAAATGAAGAGCTGGAGGAAAGGTAACATATTGAAGGAGCAAAGACAGCAGCCTTGACCAGCACTGCTCCAAGGAACAACATGTCCACAGTGTAGTCTTAGTTTCAGAGATAAGATCTGCCTCATCACCCATCTAAGGACCTATAGACAGCATTAAGACCATCTGTAAAAATTTAATTTTGATCATAAAAGTAATTTTAGATTTAATTTGTCAAAATGAGTAAGAAAGTCATTTTAGGAAGAAGAAGGAAAGAAAGTTAAAGACGCTGCTTTAAAAACAATTTGTTTCAAATAAAAGAAAATTATAAACGTTGCTTTAAAATGGCTAACAAATTTATATGTATTCATAAGAAAGTTTTAAAAGAATTTGTCAAAAAGAGCATTTCCAATGCAAGAGACGCAACTTGGAAAATAGTTATCAGAAGTTACCTTACCCTTGACTGCAAAAGGATAACAGAAAGACTTCTCCATCTTAAGATGTAAAAATGAAGATATTTTTGAGAGAAGAATTATGAAGAAGTTACCAAAGAATATAGGAGAGAATCTCCATTTGAAAAAAATATAGAAGATTGTTGAATAACATTTGAGAAAGAAGAAATTATGAGAATACTGAAGAAATATTCAGAGAAGAAAAATAAAAAAAAGGAATAGGAATTCAGAGAATTTCTATATAAAAAGATAATTTTGGAGAATCCAGAGCAAAAGAAAAAAAAGAAAAAAAAAAGAAAAAAAAAGAAAAAAAAAAAAGAAAAAAGAATACAGAACATTAAATAAACTTTTGAGAAAAAGAAGAAAACAGAAGAACACTGAAGAAAGAAATATTTTAATTTCTACTTTATTTTGAACTGAATCTAGGGAAGGATTTCCCTTTGAACTGATACACGGTTACTCAAGGTAAAAAAAAAAAAGATAACTTTCTAAACAAAAAAGAAAAAGAAAACGTATTTGTGCTTTTAGAGAGACTTTCTTTATTAAATTTTTAAGCCTGAATTAGTTTAATATATAGAAAACTAAATTTGTTTTTCTCCCCTTTTCTTGGGGTTTTGTTGTAGAATTATGATTTTCATTTGAGGCTGAAAAGTTAATTGTAATACTGGCATTTTTGCACTTTTCAGGCTAAAATTATTTGCCACTAATTGCATCGTTATTAAGATTACTTTGTATGAGGAAGTTTATGCACACAAGTTAGTTCGTCCTTTTTTTGTGTTATTTTTCTTTTGATTTTATGAAAATAAAGTGTATGTTATTTTTATTTTTAGTGAGGTGTCCGATTTCTTAATTTGTGTATTCAAGGTGTATTTGCTCATTAAATTTTACTTTTATTGTTACCTGTAAGGTTGGAATTCGGGACTACAGATAGGTGGGTTTCCCCAGTGATAAATCCTATCACATCACTACAAACTCGAGCTTCTCCAAGGAGTGATCCAATACTGATGGCTCAGCTGGTTTGGACACGCCCTGCCATGCCCCAGATCAGAAACGATCAACAAGGTAATTTCACCAACCTATCTTCATGGAAGAGGAATACGCCAAAGCAATTAGTTAAGGACCTGGTTAACCACTGTGTAATCAGACTTGGAGCATATGTCCAGCCCACATTTTTACGGTGCCCATTGATGTAATCATGAATGTCTGAATGTCACAAGAGCTGATGCTGCCAGCATGCCACTAAGGAACATCACCTCCAAAAAGATTGTAGGAGCCCTGACCAACTTCTTCAAGAAGGTTGGCTTACTGAGAGAAATCCAATCAGATCAGGGATCAAAACTGTTCCGACAGGCGATCAGACAGTTAGGAATTAAGGAAATCCATGCTAGCGCAATCATCCTCAATACCAAGGTACCCTAAAACACTTCCACTCCATGTTGAAAAGCATGAGGGATTATTGCGGAGAACACTAGAAGGAATGGGATGAGGGCTTACCTTTTGTGATGTTCGCAGCCAGAGAAGCGACACAAGAGTCGTTAGGTTTCAGCCCATTTGAGCTGGTATATGGACATTCAGTGAGAGGCCCATTAAAGCTGATAAAAGAAAGGTGTTTGGAGAACAATCCGAATCAAACAGACTTATTATATTACATGGCGAACTTCAGATAGAGGATATCCAAAGCCAGCTAGTTAGCTAGGAAACACTTTGAACTGGCATAAAAAAGGATGAAAAGACACTATGACAAGGGCAAAGTAAATAAAGAGTTTGAAGTGGGGAGTGAGGTCCTAGTATTATTACCAATGAACACCCAACCCGTCAAAGCCAAATTTCATGGGCCATATAAGGTGGTTTGGTGGATTAGAGACTTGAATTATGTGAATTAGCACCCCAGATCATGGAAAGAAGACTCAGAGTAGCCACATTAACATGCTAAAGTCCTACCTATGAAGAAAGGAAGAAGGGGATGTGGTAGAAAGTTGTGAAGTAGGCAGTGAATTGAATGGAGGAGAGGGAATGCATTTATGGATCGGAAATGGTCGGCTAAGCTGGCAAAATCAGAAATT
Organism: Doryteuthis pealeii; assembly: GCA_023376005.1. Taxonomy (NCBI): domain Eukaryota; kingdom Metazoa; phylum Mollusca; class Cephalopoda; order Myopsida; family Loliginidae; genus Doryteuthis; species Doryteuthis pealeii. The sequence goes on along the minus strand of CM042158.1, from coordinate 22,159,965 downwards.
TTAATAAATCTGGAAAACAGGTTAACTTACCTACCCACAATAGAAAAATGTAAATTGGTTATTCACGATGTACACATGGGAGAGGCAAGACCCATATGACAGCATCCCTATAGAATTTAAGAATTTTAAAAATATATATATATAAAGGCCATTTTAATATTTATATTTTTGAAAGTAGTAAATAGCGTTTTTACCGGTGAGAACATTTGAACTTAAAATTTGTTAAAGTTAAATTTTCCCCGGCAACGCTCCCTAAATCTATTTATGTTTTGACAGTTGTAAATAGCGTTTTTACCGGCGAGGACACTTGTACTTATTTTATTGTTAAAGTTACATTTTTCCCCGCCAACGCTTTTAAAAATATTTGAATTTAATCCATATTAAACTGTGTTTGGGTTCCCAGATCCTAAATTTGGGCGTTTAATTCAAACAGATCAAGGGGGCATTTCAAGACAGTAAGACCTAAATCCTTGACCTCCATTGGAGAAAAAACCCATCGAAAATTAGATTTGTCTTCCGCTTTCGGCCGCAGAAAATAAAATAAAAAGGAGAAGATAAAAGAGGACCTGGGAACACTCACAAGATTCTTAAGAACTCTTTTTCATTTTGTAGACTGCTAGTTTACAATCCTATAAAAAATATTTGTATCTTTAAACAATTTATTCTACATTTGTAAGTAGAAAAACCCACTTTTTAAACATTTATTTCTTGATGTACATTGGTTTATTGTTAACTTGGAAGTCTCCCAACTTTCCTGCAAGGTGGACTAACTTGCAACAATTTTTTTAATTAAATAATTTTCAGGCTTACACTGCTGTCTATTTATTATTTATGTTTCTTTTTGTTTATTTGTTTTTATTGTCGGCGGTCTGTAACTACTACAGAGCATTCGTTTTATTTCGAGTTGATTCGGGATAAAATTTCGACAAGAATAACCCCCACTCCACCCCGAGAGCAAAGCTCACGAACCAGTAATTCAACTTGGACATTAAGCATGTGGCTGATGCACTATCAAGAATGTGAATCCTCCTTTTCTTTGGGCAAAGACATGGAATAACCTAGGTGTGATTTTTTTTTTTTATTTAAATATAGGAATTTTTTTTTTAGGAAAGCAGCAGCAGTAGTAGAATTATTGCATGCGCACGACACGGCAGCTTAATCTAATTGAAAAACGCTCTTTTTCGAAAAATATAAACAAAGAAAATAAGCGTTCTGACTTACTGGTCAAGCTGGTGTCCGGGCTTAGAAAAATACACGTGATAAAAACAGAAGATATAAAAGACGTTAAAAAAAACGCCGAAATATACACCATCGAATTGGATACCCACAGATAAATAATTCTTTTTTTCATTGATTTTAAAATAAATATTACAAATATTGCGCACACATCACACAAACAAAAACAAAAGGAACTTTGCTCTATAGATTTCTAAGCTAATTTTGGTTTGTTTTGTTCTTTGTTGATTATTCAACTCTTCATATCGAAATCCCATGTTTGTCATCTTTCATATCCCAATTATCATCTTCATTTTGATAATGTGTTCTCACCTGTAAAGACATCTCTTCTATAGGAACCTTGGAGTTGTACCCTGGACAACTGAATCTCAGATTCCAGGCAAAATATAAATGTAATTTTTGTCTGAGATTATCAGCCATGACAGTGCAAAATTTTAATTCTAAAGGTCTAAGAGACACTTAATCTAGTCAGAGCGTGAGTGCTAGGACAGAAAGAAACACAGCGATGCCCATTTGGAGTATATTTTAGACAAAATTTTCTAGAAGAAACCACATGTACTTAATAAAAGCTTGCACAAAAAAAAAAAAAAAAAAAAAAAAAAAAAAAAAAAAGTCAGACCTTATTTTTTTTAAGTACTTGCAAGAAACATAACATTATATGAGCGGGAATAAAATTACAATATCATTGCCAGTACACCTTTCATACAACTTATAAATCTAAGGCAAATCTAAATTTGTGATTTAGCTTCTTCATTATTACAGAACCTTATCATAAAAGCAGAAAGGGGCCAGTTCAGCTCAGTTGGTAGAGCATCTGCCGAGGAACCACAAAGTTCTGGATTCGATACTGGCCCTCGCCAACTCAGCACATGAATACCACATCATGGATCTGTGCAGTAAAGTGGTGAGTTGATGGTACGTGTGGTGCCCCACATCAAATGCAAAAAATAACCCGGTTCTAGCACACATGAAAAGGGAATAGACTGTTGAGCAGATACCAACAATAGGCCACTCAACCTACTTTACTTTTTTTTATGTCAAATTATGCTCACAAAGTTATATGATAGAACAAGCTCAAAGCCTCCTGAATTAACCTTTACTCCTTTGATGTTTTATCAGGTTCTTGATGCTATTTACATTAAACAACTCGGGGAAATACTTGGACCAGAAGAACCCCAAACTGAACAAATAAGAAGTGCAAACCATGTGAAATTTACAGAAGAATGTGTGATGTGTACAAAGGAACATGTTTTAGTAAAAATAATGTTTGCAAATGGGCTATATTGTTTAAAGAATATATAAAATAGTATTCCAGATGAACACAGTCTAGGCAATCCCAGAATGCGATCACACTTGAAATGGTGGATTCAGTTAATGCATTCATTTTGAAAGAATCATAATAGGTTTGTTTTGTTTTATGGCATATCAACAAGAGTAAGCAGGAGTGGTCTCTTCCAGTTGATAGAACAAATAGGCTGCCCACCAAAACTTCTCCGCATTCTTCAGTCCTTTCACACTGACATGCAAGGTACCATCCAGTTTGATACGTCCACCTCAGACCCTTTCAGCATTCATCGTGGTGTCAAGCAGTGATGCGTGTTGGCACCCACTCTGTTTGGGATCTTATTTTCCCTCCTTCTGCACCAAACTTTTGGTAAAACAACAGAAGGAGTCTACCTTCAAATAAGGACAGATGGTAATCTGTTCAATCTCAGCCGTCTAAAAGCCAAAACAAAGGTTAAGCAATTTGTCATTCGGGACATGCTATTTGCTGATGACACAGCAGTGGTAGCACACTCCCAGGAGCACCTGGAAACACTCATGGACCAGTTCACCCAAGCCTGCCAGGACTTCAGCCTGACCATTAGTATAAAGAAAACCAAGACGATGGGTCAGGGAACTGGAAATCCTCCCTCCATCACCAACTACACCCTGGAAGCCGTAAACACCTTCACCTACCTTGGGTCCACCATCACCAACAACCCGTCACTTGACACTGAACTCAGTTCCCGGATCGGAAAAGCTGCCTCAACTTTTGCAAAACTCACAGCAAGAGTGTGGGACAACAGCAAGCTCACTATCCGTACAAAGGTACAAGTGTATAGGGCATGTGTTACGAGCACCCTCATGTATGGAAGTGAAACATGGACATTATACTCCCACCAAGAGCAGAGGCTAAATAACTTCTACCTTCGCTGCCTTAGACGTATACTGGGCATCACCTGGAGGGACAGGAACGCTAACACAACAGTTCTAGAGAGAGCTTAACTCTCCAGCTTGTGTTCTCTATTGAGGCAACGTCGTCTCCGATGGCTGGGTCATGTACGTCGGGTGGACGATGGACAAATCCAGAAAGACATACTTTATGCAGAGCTTACGTCTGGTAAAAGACAGATTGGTTGCCCCCAGCTGCGATTCAAGGATGTATGCAAGAATGATCTCAGGTGATTTGGCATTGCCACTTCCAGCTGGAAAATTTGGCTCAGGACCGCCCTCGGTGCAGAAGAATCTCCGTAGAGGACTGTTCATGTCAGAAGTCACCTTGATGCAACACCATGAAGCTAAGAGATCTAAAAGAGGGCAGCAGCAACAAGGCACTGGCACATCAACATCTTCAGGGACAGCCTTCAAATGCGAAATCTGTGGACGGGAATGTTTTTCAAACATCGGACTTCACAGTCACAGTAGGCGTTGTAACTTCAGGGGCAAATAAAAACTTTATTATAGTCTTCTGAGACTGAAATGACAATGAATGAATAGGTTCGTTTTGTTTATGGCATATCAATCTCACTGGGTCATTTAATACCAATAAAGTTTTGAAATAAATCAATTCTTAATGGATAATACAATTTTCTTATAAATACGTTTTTCTATTTAACCCATAGATGGGACCATAACAGGTACTACCACTCCGGGTCAGAGTGGACCAGGGAGCAATGGTGATGAAGGGGTGCTCCACTTTCCCCAAACCTCCAAAACTGAAACCTCACCATCAGATAGAGTTTAACGTCATTCCCAGGACATGTAGACCCTCAGTCACCGCCTTCTAGCCCCCATATGATAAAAAGGGTCAGGGTTTGCCATAAGGGCAATAGGCTTGGGGCAATCATGCTTGACGTGACCAGCTGAACAAAATTATGCATGATGACCTTGTATTTTTTAAGGTCAGTTGCCATTGGGTTTCACCAGGACAATGCAAGTCCTCATCAGTCAGTTTGGTTGGGAACAGCTGACACATCTTCCTTATAGTCCAAATTTGGCACTCTCTGATTTTCACTAGTTTGGCCCCTTCAAAAAATTTGTCAGGAACAGTGGGGAATGAATGTATGCCTTGGCCATGAATGCCATAGTGGAACGATACACAGTACAAAGTGGATTGTGGCCAGAATATAGTGTTTAATCCAGCCAAGTTTGGTTTGTTTTGCAGCATATCAACCTCGGTGGGTCATTTAATGCCGACAAAGATTTTAAATGAATTAATTCTTAATAGACAATCAAATTTTGTTTATAAACTCATGTTTTCTATTTAACCCATAGATGGGACCCTAACAGGTACTACCACTCCGGGTCAGAGTGGACTAGGGAGCAATGATGATGAAGGGGTGCTCCACATTCCCTAGACCTGCAAAACTGGCACCTTACCATCAGATAGAGTTCAACGTCATTCCCAGGACATGTAGACCCTCAGCCGCCAACTTCTAGCATCCATATGATAAAAAGGGATGGGGACTGCCATGAGGGCAATAGGGTTGAGGTAATCATATAGGTGCTAGGGCTTGACGTGACCAGACAATTGATTGATGGGGGTTTCTCTCCGACCACCTGTTTAGGCTAAGTAAGTGGCGTGTTGCAGGTCATGGACTGCTCTTCAACCAAGATTCTGTCCTTAAGCATCATGGGTTGCCACCCACGGCTAACAGGTGTCCCCATTTGGGGGAGTCTTACCCCTCAGTATAGTGCAGTAAGTGCATTCTAGCGCCCCACCGACAGGGCAGCCACCCCAGCCAAAGCGATCTATCGATATTAAATCACGGTAAAAGTGCTTGATGCAATACCACCATCTTAAGGTCTGGAGCACAGCCCTTACCAAGTTGGATATCTTCTACAAAACCAAAATGACAAATACAAAAAAAATAACACACACACACACACCTCCAAAAGACAAACTTCTCTGATGCATTCTTACCGGAGCTCTGCTACTTGGATAGGGATGTATTGTAGGGATTAATAAAAGTAAAAATTAATAAAAAGTAAAACAAAATTAAATACAATAAATGAAAGACACAAAAATAACAATCTCCCCGAGGGCTTAGGAAAAGAAGAGCCCTCCGGGTATGCACAAAAAATCACCAACTTCTCTAGGACGCTTGGACTTTGAGACTTTTAAAGGTCTTACTTCAAACTCAAAAATAAAAACCCCAAACAGAGCCTAACTGACAACACAAGAAATATACCACCCTCTCCAACATCAGAAACACAGCAAGACACACCACAAGAACCAATCATCACACGTTCAGGTAAACGTGTTCATTTTGCCAGACATAACGATTATTTCTACTACACATAAAAAATGGCCAACATATTCGTTGGCTTCCAAGAGGAACTATTATTCAACTCAAATAACCAACTCCCATTGTTCTATAAAAGATATGTGGATGAGACTTTTTTCCACCAGGTCTGAATGCAGACAATTCTTCCGTCTTAACAACCTACACCCCTCCCTCACTTTTACGTGTGAATTTGAGACTAATAATTGTTTACCTTTTCTTGATGTTCTTGTTGAACGAACACATAACACAATTCTTACCTCAATTTACCGTAAACCAACTTTTACTGGGTCCTACACACGTTGGGGTTCTTTTTGTCCCCCCCCTCCCCCACGTAAAATCAACTTAATTAAAACTTTAATCCATCGTGCTTTTATGATTTGCTCCAAATCTAAACTCATGAATGAATTCTTTTTCATCAACCTGAGACTGGAATCAAGCAGCACATACCCTCCAACATTAGTTCTGGCAATGTGGACTGTCCCACAGCAGCAGATAAAAATTCTCCGTCCACCATTGGACAACATTTACTAAGTCACTCCACTTGCGCTCGATCATACCACCCAGCCATGTTTTCGGTCCTCTGCAGTTCAAACAGTGAGCTTCAACTGCAGATCCTTGAGTCCTTATATATTTCTTGCACCCAACCTTTCCCGTGCGTCCAAAAGCAGTCTCACCAGCTGCTTCTCTTCATCACCTCAAGCCTAAACTTATCCAACGGTGGGACTCGCAATTTTCGAACACCCCCTCATGGTTCGTAATTTTTTCACGAATTCTTTGTTTTATTTGGTCTGGTAATCAAAAGAAAGCCGTTGTGTTTACTTCGTTCCTGCATGTGTGGTCTGTAGAAAGGCATGATTTAAGGCTATTCCTTACCAAACCTTCTGCAGGTCAGGAAATATTTTTCTTCCTCGTTTCTTCGTCTTCTTTCTTCTTTCTCTAACTTTTTGACAAGTTTGTCCCTATTAGAAAGCAGTTTTGTTTAACTTTTACCCCCCCCCCTTTTGGGGGGCTACTTTTTTACCCCTGTTGGGCAGTATTTTTTCCACAGCAATGGAGTCAAGACTGGTCTGGAGGGGGCCAGCCCCGTTCCAGATCAGAACAGATCCAATGAGGGACCCGTGGTGAACGAGGCCGCACCCGACCAAACGGAGAAAGACGAGAAGTCTCCGGCAACGGGTACCAATGCCAGCCCATACTGGGTGGAGGCAACACCCATGACCCTGGAGAATGCTGGCGCCTCGAAGGGAAAAAGGCAAAGGAAGGGGAAAAAAGGCCTGGTACCTCAACCAGCAATACCTGGTACCTCGAAAGACACCATGGAGTGGCCAGCCTTCCAAAAGCTTTAAAAGAGCTACTTTCCCAAGGAAACAACAAAAGCTCCAGCAAAGGCCCCTGAGCCGGCCAAGAAAACAAACTGGAGACCGCCTCATGAAAAACAGTTCAAGGAATAGGATCCAGAGCTCCACAGGGCCAATTGGACCCAAAAATATAGTGATCTGCTGGAGGGGAACATAATTAAACCCCTCCCTGAGGCAGTTCAAAATTTGGAGCCGAGGATCCTTTCTTTTATTAGCACGGAGGCGGTCTCAAGGAAATTGATCGGCCTCACAAAGGAGAGAATGTTGGACATTCTGCTGGCAAACAAGATCCCTGCTGAACACATAAGCAGAAGGAGGTTTGCCACGTGGGATGTCCTCTTACCAAGCAAGGCCGAAGCAGTGAGGTCTGCAACAAAAAGCCTCTTCCATAAAGAGGTAAAGCTACAGCCGGAATACAAAGGAAAGAGGCGGACTCGGGTAACCCTGCACAACGTCCCCGCAGCTGTATCGGATGAACAATAGATGGCGATACTTAGTGGTTACGGGGAAGTAACAGCGAGCAACACCACGCTTAACAGAGGTGTACGGGTTGGCGAATCCACCTTTTTAATGAATTTAAGAAAGGAGGGCTTCGATAGCATTCCGGACCAAAATACGGTCAAAGACCAAATTATCTCGGTTGTGGTGCAGGGGCATAGACCTCACTGCTGGGATTGCCGGCAACAGGGGCACACCGCCAAAAATTGCCCTAAAAGGGCATCCGCGACGAGAGACAAAACAACACCAGCCCCAGCAGCGGCGACAATAAAAGCTGGAAGACAGGCAGAGGCAAAACCCGGCGAGGAAGGAACTAGAAACCTCGCCTCTGAGAAAGCAAGGGCGAGGCTTGGATTGAAGTAAAAAGGAAAGGGAGGAAAGACTCCTACGCTGGAATAATCGATACCTCCCCCATCAAGGAACCCACACCAAAACCTTCTCCAGAGGTTACACCAAAAAAGAACCCCAGCAAACCGGCTCCAGTGGTGGTCATACCAATGGAGCTAATGGATGCTGGAGTTAAAAGACGTATTTGTGCTGAGGGGGAGACGGTTGACCATAAAATAGCGGTCAGCCCAAAAAAGAAAAAGGCCCTGACCGTGGACCCTGACACCAACACAGTGGCAGAGCCCACTACAGACACCACACTAAAAAATAACAAACCTACCCAATCCCTACACCTTCATCCCAGCCCACTGATTCACATACACAGAGCCCCGAATTTACTCCCCCTCAACCTAAACAAAAAGAGAAAAGAGCTACATCAAGATCACCTGCGAGATTGTCATCGTCGGAAAGACAAGTCCATCCATGGAACCGGAAACGGGACCTGTTTCCTTAGAACCTATGCAGGGTGGAGCCTGATCAGGTTGAAAAATACCTGACAGTTCAACAAAAAAGAGCGTGGGCCCCACTTGTGCAATTGGATTCCGTGGATAGAAAATCGGCTAATAATCCCTTGAACTTTAGGGATGCACCCTTAGTTACCACTTTCGTAAGGGAAGCCAGTGGCCATGCACTGGGTATATGGCGAACGATAGATGCGGCCGAAAAGGACTTCTCGGGCATAAAATTAGTTAACAGGGTGCATCCCTATTTTAAAAACATGAAGCCGAAATGTAAGGGGAGGGTCCCCATTTTTATGCACCCTTCATTTTACAGGGCCTTAAAAATTAAGTTTCCCCAGGATGTCGGCGGTATTGCCAGAACGGATACCGTTACCAAGGAATTGGGTAAGGGGAATCTTGGACAAACCGTCGGCGTCCTCACCCGAGAGGACTTCCTGCCAGTGTGGACACTGAATAAGGTAAGCACCAATGACTCTTCTTGCTAGTATAAATGGGAGGGGCTTGAGGGACCCTTCAAGCGCTAGTCGTTTGAGGGAAGAACTCAAGTCTCTTCGCGTGGATGTTGCAGGAGACACATTTCGTTTCAAGCATAGATTAACAAAATTATTTTTTGTAATAGTTATCCTGGCAATATTTGAATTATTTGGCATTTATTATAATGTCTTTCACTCACTTAGTGAGTTAAATTTATATTTGATTATCTGTAAATATTGTCTACGTTGATTAAAAGTCAAAGTTAGATTTGTTTATATTACAGGAGTGATGAAGATTGTCTAAATACTGAGTATTTTGACATAGTCCTCCTGGATATTTTTATTGCTTTATTTGAGAGTTCAGATAAAGTATATCACTCAGAGTGAGTAAAAATTATTGAATACATGTAAAATTCGGTTTGAGACCGATCTATTTTCTTATAAGTTAAGAAACCATATATTTATTGCTCAGGCATTTGAAGCCTATTTAAAGTAAAAAGTAATAAGAGATAAACATTGTTTAAAGAATTTTAAAAAGAAAAATATAAAGGGAAAATAAAATTTAAGCCCCTTTGTTTTTACCAACATTTTTAATGTTAATATTTTTCAAAAAATGTAAATAGCGTTTTGCCGGTGAAGACTGTTTATACTTAAATTTTGTAAAAGTTAAATCTTCCCCGGCAACGCCCATTAAATTTATTTATAGTTTTACAGTTATGAATAAGCGTTTTTACCGGTGAGTACATATGAACTTATTTTATTGTTAAAGTTACATATTTCCCCGGAAACGCTATTCAGAATTGTCGAATTTTCGATTTAAACTGTAATTGGTTTCTAGGTCCTAAATTTAAGCGTCGAATTCAAGCAGATCAAGTGGGCATTTTAAGACAGTAGACCTAAATCCTTGACCTCCGTTGGAGAAAAAACCCATCGAAAATTAGATTTGTCTTCCGCATTCGGCCGCAGAAAATAAAATAAAAAAGGAGAAAATAAAAGAGAACCTGGGAACACTCACAAGATTCTTATGAACTCTTTTTCATTTTGTAGACTGCTATATTTTTTATAATTGTAAATCCTATAAAAAATATTTGTATCTTTAAACAATTTATTCTACATTTGTAAGTAGAAAAACCCACTTTTTAAACATTTATTTCTTGATGTACATTGGTTTATTGTTAACTTGGAAGTCTCCCAACTTTCCTGCAAGGTGGACTAACTTGCAACAATTTTTTTTAATTAAATAATTTTCAGGCTTACACTGCTGTCTATTTATTATTTATTTGTTTCTTTTTGTTTCTTTGTTTTAATTGTCGGTGCTCTGTAACTACTACAGAGCGTTCGTTTTATTTCGAGTTGTTTTGGGATAAAATTTTGACAGCTTATTAGAATTTCAAAATTGTGTGCTAAGCATTCCAAGCAAGTCTCTGAGGTTGATTATTTTTAAAAAATCATCTCCACGGTTATGCTAAAAAAATGGTCATATTTCTATCTCTGATAGAAATTATGATGTTGCTATCGAGATACTTGAAAAGGAATTCTTGGATAAAGGTTCTAGCCCTTATAGAGAAAAATTCGAAGGAAACGCCAACTCCTCCTAAAACTGAAAGGGATAATTTCAATTCTGGGCATGAAAGCATTACACCCAAATTAAACTGCCCCTATTTCGATCCTGAAGATCTATCCCAGGATATATTAGCTTATTTGAATTTTTTTGAAGAATTTCAAAATTGTGTGCTAAGCACTCCAAGCAAGTCTCTGAGGTTGATTATTTTTAAAAATCATCTCCGGGGTTATGCTAAAGAAAAAGTCATTTCTATCTCGGATAGCAATTATGATGTTGCTATCGAGATTCTCGAAAAGGAATGCTTGGATAAAGGTTCCGTTATTAATTGCATTTTCAAGTCTATTAATGAGTCTAAAATATTACAAAATAATGATTTTAAGGCTGTAAAATTATTTTTAACAAAAGTTAAAGCTCAAATTTATGAGATAAAAAATTCATTTAATTTAGATTTTCTTTAACAAGACAGACACCCTGGTAATAAATATTTAGGGTTTGTCATTTTTGATAAATTGCCAATGTCCTTGAAAAAGGACATAATACGTTTAGTAGGATGTAATTATCCTTCCCCTAACAAAATTTTTGATACTTATTCTGGGGTGATTCAGACATTGGAGATTACTAATCCCAGTTTGAGTTACACTCAGAATCAGGATAAATTTAAATCTTATATTCCTAATAAGTCTAGTTTTAACATTAACGTAGATAAACTCTCTACACTACAAAATTTTTTTATTAAACCTGATAGATAGGTTACAGATGTAATTTTTGCAAATCTAACACTCACATTGCCTTTTATTGTAAAAAGTTCCCTACTCTGAAAGAGCGTATTCAGCAATGCAGAGCTAGTAAACTTTGTACATTTTGCACTAGTCCTTCTCATACTTCTGACAATTGTCCAGGCAAGCAAAGTCAACTCAAGCCCTGCTGGAGTTGTAATAGTAGTTCACATGCTGGCGCTTTGTGTTCGAGGAAAAGGATACAACCTGTAAACGCTAACCCTTGTTTTCAGGTTGGTGATGATCAATTACTTCTCCCTATAATAGAAATTGGAAAAGGTAATAGTAAATGTAAAATAAATTGTTTACTTGACTCTGGTAGCCAGAGATCTTATTTAGCAAACAGTGTTAGGTTTATTAGATGTAGAACAAGACAAATTGGTGGAGAAGGAGTAAATATTAAAAACTTTCTTGGGTACTGCACAGCATTGCTTAAAAGAATTAAGATTAGTTTGAGAATTTTTTCTTGAGAAATCTTTTAAGTCATTTTAATGTTTATATTTTTAACCGTTGTAAATAGCGTTCTATGCCGGTGAGAACTTTTTACACTTATTTTTGTAAAAATCAAATCTTTCCTGGCAAACGCTCCCAAAAATTATTGAAATTTTCTGTATTAAACTGTGATTGGTTTATTGGGTATTGAGACGCGGCACCGATCCCTTTTTATCGATTAACGGTGCGATAATCGCCAGACAGAACTTTATTTTTAGTAAGGCCGTGTCCGTATGTTCTGTCTCCGTTGTGCGACAATGTAAAAAATATTAAAAATCCAGGAATAACGAATATTAACAAAATTATTCTTTGTCATAGTTATCCTGGTATTATTTGATTTATGTGGCATTTATTTAATGTCTTTCACTCATTTAGTGAATTTAATTTAAATTTACTTAACAGTAAATTTTGTATACGTTGATTAAGAGTCAACATTAGATTTTTTTATGTTACAGGAGAGACGAAGATTGTCTAAATATTGAGTATTTTGACAGTCTTCCTGTTTGTATTTTTGCTTTATTTGAGAATTCAAATAAAGTATATTACTCAGAGTGAGTAATATTTATTTAATTGATCTAAAATTCGGTTTGAGACCGATTTATTTTCTTATAAGTTAAGAAACCATTTTTATTGTTCAGGCGTTTGAAGCCTATTTAAAGTAAAAAGTAAAAGGAGATAAACATAGTTATATCTCCAAAGATCAGTAAATTTGTGTCTTAAGTATTAGACACTGTTTTGTCTCGGCAATTTGTCGAAATTTATTTTATTGTAAGGCAGGGATCAAAAGAAAATAAACAACATTTGACGTATACTAAGTCCAATTACCGTCGAATTGGCAAGACAAGACGGCAAACAGTCGTAACTGAATACGATTCTGAGATGCCGTAAAGACCACTGAAAAGTGGCAGGATTTATGGAGCCTCAGAGGGCCCTACAAACCAAGCAGCCAATCAGGACTCACCAAAATGCATGGGTGGACTGTTCTGAATTCCCATAAATACCAGTTGTCTTGACACTGGTGCAGTTGGGCTTGGCCAGTCATTGCCACTTGGATTCTGTTTGTGTCAAGTTCTTTATCGCGTGTGTGGCCTGTAAATATGGTTGGTTAAGGACATATTCCTTACCCAACCTTTTGCAGGTCAGGAATATTCTTACTTCCCCCTGTCTACTGGCAGTCTTTTTTCTTATACTCTTCTTTCTTACCTCCTTTCTGTCACCCGTGTCCCTTCTTTTTACCACTTAGATTTTACCTTTCTTTTCCCACTCACCTGGGGATTTTCTACTCAGAACTTTGCCCAGGCTGGGCGAGTTCTTCTTAAGTTTTATTTTTTCCCTCCTTCCATTTTTCACCTCCTTTTAAATGGAGGTCGACGGGCCAGCCGAGGTCGCGTCGGACCCAGAAGGGACCAAAACCGAAAAAGAAACTAGCCCAGAAAGCACCTCAACGGAAACAATCCCAAAACCAGAGGGGGAGTGTGATGCTGGTCCAGCCCGGACAGAGGCCGCACTCACCCCAAAACCAAAACAAAACACATCACCAGAGGAGACAGCCCTCTCGAAGGGAAAAAAGAAAAACTCTGCTCCCCGAACCAGCAGTGGCCGGAACATCGGGAAACCTCTCTGAATGGCCGAAACTACCAGAAACCCTTCGAGAGCTGCTGCCTCCATGCAAAAAACCAACACCAGCAAAAGCTCCTGAACCGGCAGAAAAATCTTACTGGAGACCGCCTCAGGAAGACAACTTCCAAGAACAGGATCCGGAGCTCCACAAGGCCAATTGGGCCAATAAATATAAAGACCTAGTGGAGGGAAATACCATCAAGTCCCTTCCACAGGGAGCTGAAGACCTGGAGCCGAGGATCCTGTCCTTTATCACCACAGAAGAGGCCTCCAGGAAACTCATCGGCCTCAGGAGGGACAGAGTCCTGGACATTCTGCTGGGAAATAAAATACCAGCACAACACGTCGTTAAAAGATCCTTTGCTACGTGGGATGTCCTCCTCCCAAACGAGGCCGAAGCAGTGAGGTTATCATCAAAGAACCTCCACCACAAAGGTTGCAAAATGCAACCCGAGTACAAAGGGAAAAGGCGAACTCGAGTGACCGTGTTTAACGTCCCCGCAATGGTAACTGCTGAGTGTCTAATGGCGATACTCAGCAACTACGGAGAAGTCGTCGCTTCCTGCACCACCTCAGAAAGAGGAGTAAGGGTAGGAGAGTTCGCCTTTCTAATGAGCCTGAAGCGAGAAGGCTTCGATACCATCCCAGATAGCATCTCCTTCGGGCTCAGAATAATGACCATAGTGGTGGAGGGCCGCAGGCCTCACTGCTGGAATTGCCGGCAAAGGGGCCACGTATCCAGAGACTGCCCCTAAAACCAGTATCAAAAGAAGCAGCAGCAGCACCACTACCACCAGCAGCAGCAGCACCAATAACGAGAGCAGCAGCAGCAGCGACATCAACATCGGGAGCAGCAGCGACATCAACATCGGGAGCAGCAGCGACCCCACCAACAGAGGCAGGAGGTGGGGGGGGGTCTGAGGTGACACGGAAAGGGAGAAAAATCTCCCACACCTCAGCCACTTCTGACTCTCCTGCCAAAAACACACAAGAGCCTTCTCCGGAGGCCACCCCCTAGAAACAAACCCCCGGCAAACTGACACAAGTGGTTATTCCACTAGAACTGATGGAGACCAGTTTCATTGCGGTGAAGAGACGACTTGAGGCAGAAGGGGAGAGGGCTGATCGCAAAATAGCGGTCAGCGGAAAAAAGAAGAAGTCCCAGACCCAAGACCTAAACACAAACACAGTGGTAGAACCCACTACACACACACACACACAGATGAAGAAACAAATACAGCCCAACCCCCTACACCTTCCCAGCCCTGTGAAAAAGAACACACACACCCGACCCCGAAATAACTCCCCCGCAACCTCAAGCCGAAGAAGACAAGGCAGATGAAGAAAATGCCGAGGAAGAAGAAACTAAAAAACAGACCCATCCACGGAGTAAGAAAAGGGAGCTTTTTCCCGAAAACATTTGCAGAGTGGAGCCCGATCAGGTAGATAGGTACCTAAGCTCACAACAAAAAAGACCATGGGCTCCACTCTGGAAACTCAACTCCGTGGATGGGAAAGCAGTCAATAATCCTCTAAACTTTAGGGATGCACCCCTGGTAACAACCTTCATCCGGGAACCAAAAAATCGTGCTTTAGGTGTGTGGCACACAATCACCGCAGCCGAGAGCGCTTTCCCGGGTGTGGTACTAGTGAAAAGGGTGCATCCCTCATTAAAAAGTCTAAAAACCAAATGTAAGGGAAGGGCCCCAATTTTTATTCACCCTTCTTTATACAGGGCCATAAAAATTAAGCATCCACATGATGTCGGAGGAATCGCCAGGACGGATACCGTCACCAAAGATTTGGGTATCGACAGTCTTGGCCAAGCCGTCGGCATCCTCACCCGGGAGGATTTCCTGCCAGTGCTGGACACTGACTAAAGGTAAGTAACAATGTCTCTTCTTCTTGCCAGTATAAATGCAAGGGGCTTGAGGGACCCTTCAAGCGCTAGTCGTTTGAGGGAAGAACTCGAGGCTCTTGGAGTGGATGTTGCCGCGGTGCAGGAGACACACTTTATTTCAAGCGTGGATGGCCGGGTGCTGGGTGGTAATCATTTTTATTCATTCAGCATTCGGTGATTCATGCAGTCGAGGTGTGTCACTGCTAGTAAAAGGCAGTCTGGGGGCGGTGACTGACGTTGTTTATGCTGGCGCAGGTGACAGGCTGATTGTGGCCGATATTGCCATATCAAGCAATAAGTTCCGAGTGATTGCAGTTTATGCGCCTAATTGCGCCGCTGAGAGGAGGTCCTTTTTCCGGCAGTTTGGGTTGTACATGACGTATTCGGGACGGATAGTTTTAATGGGAGATTGGAATGCGATCCTTGATCCCAAGTTAGACCGGACGGGACGGGGAGCTAGTGGGTCGGCGTGGTGTGAAAGCAGCCTGCGTGATCTAATGGCCGAGTTCGATCTGGTCGACAGGTTTCGCGAATCACACCCAGGGCGGGAGATGTGGACATGGACGAATAGCTCACCCTCTGCTCCAATTAAAACATACTTGGACAGAGTGTTAGTTAGAAGAGCCGATGTTGACTTTTTAGATTGTCCTGTGTTCCACTTATATGCGAAGAGTGACCATAAATTGCTTACTGTCACTCTTCGCTTAAGTGATAGGCCTAGGCTGGTCTCTTACTGGAAGTTAAATACCTCAGTTCTGGGGGTACGTGACTACCGTGAGAGGCTGGTTTTACTTATTCAGCAGGCGTTAGTGGGGGCGGTTATTGGGAATAGATGGTGGGCTGACCTTAAGTTTAGGATTAGGGACTTCACTATCAAATATTGCCAACGGCTTGCCCTAGATAAGGCAGCGAAAGTGAAGGCCATAGAAGATAGAATTTCCCGGGCGGTGGATGGGGGGGATCCACTAGTCTTAGATCTAGCTAGAGGGGACCTTGAGAGTGAGGCTAGCGAACGCTTTCAGGGTTGTATAGTTAGATCTAGGCTAAACAGAGTGTCCAATGAAGTCGTGAAATTGGACGCAGGACTGCATCAGGAAGAGTTCAGAAGGTTTCCGGAACGATACATCGACAAGGTTGTAACCCTGGACGGGCACAGCCTTCGTGCAGGTCGCAAGATGCGGGAAGCCTTCCGTGCGCATTTCCAGGAGCGATTTACCCGGTTGCCGAACCTCCCGGTGCAGGAGTTCCACAACTATTTAGCCGACTTTCCCCACCATAGGGAGGCGAAAGCGGCTGGTTGTGAGGGGAGGATTACAGACTCTGAAGTCTGTAATGCGTTGAAGCAGGGCGGCTTTAACGGTTTACCCACGAATTGTACTTGAGGTTGTCGCACATTTTTGTCCCTATTCTGACAGATGTGTTCAACAATTGGTTTGCCTTGGGAGCAATCCTAAAGCGTATTACCAAGGGTGTGATCACATTGCTGAAGAAAGGTGGCAGGAATGTTTGGGAGGGCTTAGATGATTACAGGCCCATAACTATGCTAAACACAGTTAAAGATTTTGGCCCGGGTTCATGAACAATTTCGAGTTCTCCCTCACCTGGCGACTTGCTCGAAATGCGTTGCCGCTCGCAAGCGTGCAATACAAATCGAACTCTGCAGATTTTCCATCATGCACCCATTGCGACAGTGGTTTAGAAGAAATGGCTGAGCACACCTTCTACCACTGTGACAGGGTTTGTTCGTTTTGGGAGTACGTGAACGAGGTTACGGCCCGTATCACACCCATCAGTGGGTGCCGCTCGACGTTGGTTACGTTGTGGATAATGTCAGTCCGCCGTTTGCCGGAGAAAAACAAAAGGTGTTTTTCGCTATACTAGCCGTAGCTTGAATGGTGATATGGTCGACGCAAAACAAGGGATTGCATGAGGACGGGGAATTCTCATGTTATGATCTGACCTGTTATTTCAAGCATCAGCTTAAAATAAGGATTAGGTGCGATACGAGGATGCTCGACACCATGACATTCAACGGAAGGTGGATAAATGCCGCAAGATTGTGTGTGAGAACGGAGGTAGGAGTAGAAACATTGTTGCCTGCCCATCATGGCCAGCACTGACGGGGATCCTGTCTCAGGACCCCATCCCTTAGATTGACAAACAAAGTCTTTAAAATAAACAAAAGAAAAAACAAAGAAAAGCAAAAACTGCATACACCATAGATCCTTTTAGTGAAGAGGCTGAATGATCATCAAAGCCAGTTTTTTCTCGTAGGACAGATCCAGGACCCCAATCCCAAGTTTTTTATAAAACCACCTGAGTCACCCTAATGTTTTTTCCCTGGAAAGTCAACTTTTCTAGCAACCCAACCCGCCCGGCCCATAGAACCCCAATATGTTACCGACAACCCAATAAGGACACCCACTCCCATATTAGAGCACTGACCGGCTTGCTTTCAAACAAAGTATGGAAGACAGCCGGCAGGCTGACATACTAGCTGAGGGAAAGGTAACCAAAATGACCAATAATTTTGTTTTGTTTACATGTATTTTCAGTTTCTTGGGGCTTTTTGTTTTTTATTTTCCCCACCCCCTCCATCTCCAATCATCAAACGAATATTGGGAAATTTTTAAGTAGGATAGATACATAGAGCGAATGAGGTATTTTGGTGGAAGGGAGCTGCGCAAGAAGAGAATGCAAGACTTTTAATTTTATTTTTTGAATGAATCAGTCGACGAGTAAACCTAGCTAGATAGATCCGTGTAGTGTATGACCAGTTTTATCACCCCTCCCCCAAAACCAAACTTCCAGCTACATGCCGAGTCGTGTGCACACTCGTTGTATCTCACTTCTGAATAAATAAAAAGTTTGTTTGGAGTGAGTGTGCTCACTTCAAATAATGTTGGGCTTGGCCAGTCACATTGCTCAAACCAATTGTTGACTGTCTAACTTCAATAGTATCTGCTCCGTAACCCTTAAATTTACTAACACAGAGAACTGTCAACAATTGAGAAGCAGCAGCAGCAGCCCTATATAAGATTTGTCTACAGTCTCAATACAAGAGAAAAAAAAAAGAGAAATTGTTTTAATTTATTATTTACAGATTGAAAGTAAGTTATTTATTATATTTTTTGTAAAATTTGCATACTTGGTATATTTTCCTTTTATCCGGCTTTGTGCCATTGTTAAATCAAGCATAAGGGACTCATTATGCAAGACCACCATTATTTGTTCATTTAATAAATTCATTTAAATTCAACTTTGTCTCCAATTGTATTTTTTCAATTGTATTTTTAACTTTTCAACCTGATGAAGAATGATAAACAAAACGACTTTCTTTTTAATATCTTTTTTCGCGATATTTTGCATAATGAAGTTCATTAGTGTTTAATAAAAAAAAAAAAAATTAAACATTATTGTTACTTATTTGTGTTGGAAAAAGTTTTGGAGACTTATTCAGTGAACATTTTTTCTGTGGCTTGTGTATTCAGTTTATTATCGTTTGTAAATTGATTTGCCCTTAGGATTTGAGAGATTTTATGTATGAAATTTTAAGTAATTTATTGGTCATATTTTTAGCAATTTGCTTCTCCAATTGTTGCGTTTTTTTAGAATTTTGGCCGTATATATTTCCCTCGGGGTTAGTTGAAAATATTGATAATTTACAGGTGTATTTGTAAAATTTAATCACCTTCATTTTTTTTACTATTCCAGATTGTTGACTCCGGTGGAGATATTTTACGACAGACATTTAAGATATCATTTAGCTTCCTCTTTAGACTAATTTAGGTAAAAGTTTTATTATTTATGATGGCTTTGTCTCCTTCAACAGACCTTTGTATAAAGAAAAGGGAATTTATTAAAAGTCAGGTTCAATCTATTCTGGGATTTATCGAGACGGACGCTGAATTATGTGAGAATACTTTCCTCCATCAAAAAAAGTCTATTTGTGACTTTTTAAAAGAAATTGATGGTTTGAATGTGCAGATTACCAATAGCTACTTAGAGAATGAAGTAGAACTGGATGAAATCTCTCAGCATGGTGATGAGGAAGCTCTATATAAAGCTCAAATTGATAAAACTATAGGCCTTATAGAGAATAATTGGAAGGAAACACCAACTCCTCCTAAAAATGAAAAGGATAACTTCAATTCTGGGCATTATAATGTTACACCAAAATTGAACTGCCCTTATTTCGATCCTGAAGATCTGTCCCAGGATAGATTAGCATATTTAAACTTTTTTTAAAGAATTTCAGAATTGTGTGCTAAGCACACCAAGCAAGTCTTTGAGATTGATTATTTAAAAAAATCATCCCTGGGGCTATGCACAAAAAATAGTAAGCCATCTTTCCATCTCTGATAGCAATTATGATGTTGCCATCGAGATACTTCAAAATGAATTTTTAAATAAGGGTTCCATTATAAATTGCATTTTCAGGTCTATTCATGAGTCTAAAGTGTTACGAAATAATGATTTTAAAGCTGTAAAGTTATTTTTGACAAAAGTAAAAGCTCAAATATATGAGCTAAAAAATTCTTTTAATCTAGATTTTCTTGAAAAAGACACTCCTGGTGATAAATATTTAGGGTTTGTCATTCTTGATAAATTGCCAATATCCTTGAAAAAGGGCATAATACATTCAGTAGGATGTAATTATCCTTCTCTGCATGATATTTTTGATACCTATTCTGAGGTGATTCAGACATTGGAGATTACTAATCCCAGTTTGAGTTACACTCGGAATCAGGATAAATTCTTATATTCATGATAAGACTAATTTTAAGGTTAAGGTAGATAAACCGTCTACACTTCAAAATTTTTATATTAAACCTGATAAGATAGGTTACAGATGTAATTTTTGCAAATCTAACACTCACATTGCCTTTTATTGTAAAAAGTTCCCTACTCTGAAAGAGCGTATTCAGCAATGCAGAGCTAATAAACTTTGTACAACTTGTGCTAACATTTATCATACTGCTGACAATTGTCCAGGCAAGCGAAATCGACTCAGGCCCTGTTGGAGTTGTAATAGTAGTTTACATGCTGGCGCTTTGTGTTCAAGGGAAAGGGAGCAACCTGTAAATGCTAACCCTTGTTTTCAGGTTAGGGATGATCAATTGCTTCTACCTATAATAGAAATTTCACTTGGAAAAGGTAATAGCAAATGTAAAATAAATTGTTTACTTGACTCTGGTAGCTAGAGATCTTATTTGGCAAGCAGAGTGTTGGATTTATTAGATGTAGAACAAGACAAATTGGTGGAGAAGAAGTACATATTAAAAACTTTCTTGGGTAATGCACAGCGTTATTTAAAAGAATTAAGTTTGGATGTTGGTCTTACTAAATTGAATGGTTCTTTGCCATTTCTTTTTGATGATACTCTCGATTTAGAGTTCAAAGTATCAGGACTCAGTAGTGCCATTAAGAATATAAGAAAATCCGGTTTTAAATTGGCAACAGATTTTAGCAGTGTAATTGATAACATTTCTGTGGATGGGCTGCTGGGAATAGATATTTTAAAGTATATGGGCCCCATGCAACTCATAGATTATTTAGGTGGTTCTGCCTGTTATATCAGAGAGAAGATATCTATGATTCACAATTCTTACTCACAAAATACACCTCGCTAGCATAAAACATCAAAACTCAAGTCGGAGGCAACAAGCGGAAGTGAACTCAATGGTACCCTATCACAAAGTGACCAATTCGGCGCAGTTCTGCACATAGGCTCGGATTGAGTTACGCTTGAAAGGAATTCCAAAACAACAAAAAAATAATATTGTAAGGAATCCGGATTTTCAGCCAATAAAAAACTCTCCCGCTAAAACATCTCAAAGGCATTCTGGAGCCGATCTCGTAGCATATAAGCTCGGGTATTTTGAGAATCGGCAGTTGACGGACGGCCTGGACGCCGAGAACTTCACCAGGCGGGCAGGATCAAAAGGCCGCTATTTCCACTACCACGTCACGCCCGCACCTACCCGACACTTACTTCAACTCATCACCACGGCCGGCCGACACTCTTACCTTCCCTGACCATCACTATTCCACTGGGTTCCTGACTGGTCCCTACACCAAGTGACCGTATCAACCCACAACTACTACCTCACACCTTGCACCAGGCCAAGAGAGATTACTGACGTATTATCATACGCTACCACTACAAATCACTGATATATTCCTGACTTATTTCCTGCACCAAGTGACCGTATCCACTTACAACGGTATCCTACCGAAACGAACTCAACTCCCTCGGCCACTACTACCTTCCCTGACCATCACTATTCCACTGGGCCATTCCTGACTTACGACCCCTCGGCCACTCCAGAGAACTACTACGATTATCTACGGCCACAACAACAACAATTTTCACACTCGTTATTTTAATAAACGATTTTTATCCAATTCATCTTGTCCATTATTCTTCTTTGCAAACCATACACTTTTAAGGATATCCTAAGATATAACACTGGTGTCAGAACGGGATATCCTAAGATATATCATGCCCTTGAATTTTCTCAAGGTGTTGTTCCTGTTGGCAATGTGGCTAATTTTGTAGGCTATGATACCAATACAAGTTTCAAAACAACATCATTAAATTTTAATCAGGTGGTAACTGAATATGGTGAATTCCCTATCACCCATGTTTATTTTGGGATGTATCCTAAAACTTTTCATCCTCTGAATTATTTTGAGGATTCTTCAGTTGAAAAATCGATAAGCACTAAAGAAGATTCAGTTAGTGCCCACAACGCTAGGAAAATCTTGAGCGAAGGGAATTTCTCACTAAGAACTAAAAGTACTTACCAAAAATAGGTTAAAAGATATTTATCAAAAATTAAAATTATTTAAAGAACTAGATTTTACAATAAATTTTAAATATGTAAGCACTACTGAGAATCCTGCTGACTTAGTCACTAGAGGAATTTCTCTTTTAAAATTCAGGTCCATTTTGACGTTTTGGTTAAATGGTCCTGAGTGGTTGTCTGGTAATGTGGTGATTTGGCCTGCCAGAAATTTAAATTGTCTTAATTCTGAAAACCAGAATTTAGTATTACCTAATGCAGTACCTAGTACTGAAATTGTTTTTGAAATTAATCCTGTATTGGAAATTGAAAGATTCTCTTCTTTATCTAAATTGTTGAGAATTGAATCTAATGAATTTAAATTTATATTTTTGATGAGAAATTTCTCGAAGGACCCAGTTATAGCTGCTAGATTATATTTGATAAAGTTGTCTCAACCCTTATTTCTCAATAAAGAAAAAAAATTCTTATTAAACCCTTCCAGTAGAGAAGTATCCTCTCTGGTTGCCAAGTTGAACCTCTATATAGATAATGATGGCTTGATTAGATCCAAAGGAAGGATTGGCAAAACCCGCCTTTATCCTCCTGATATATTATATCCCATTTTATTACCCCGTTTTTTGTCATTTTACTGATTTAATAATTAAAGATTGCCATACTAAATGTAAACATTTAGGTATTGCTGCTACCCTGAACAAATTCCGATTGTCAGGTTTTTGGGTAGATTTGTCAAGACAGACATTAAAATCTGCATTTCTTCATGTAAATTATGTGAGAGATATAATGCCATCTCTTTTCATTACCCTTGAGTCACAAATTTACCAAAACATAGTTAATTTTATTAGACCTTTTCTCCATATGGGAATTAATTTCACTAGTCATCTCTGGATAGATGATGGCAATAAAATGAAAAAAAAAAGGTATATTTTGATTTTTACCTGTTTTAATATAAGGGCAATACACATGGAATTGGTAGATGATATGTCTGCTCATGCTGTGGTACTTGCTCTAGTTAATTTTTCAATTTATGAGATTCCTTCCCATATACTGATAATGCTATTAATTCTCGCCCACTCACCTACAGATGTTCTGATGATACTAATTTGGATATTATTACCCACAATGCTTTTCTGTGCCCCCACTATAATAGTTCTATATTTATAGATACTAACAGTGATCCCTTTAATGAGGAATTTGCTCTCAGATCTGATTTGTTGGAACAGTCTGGAGCGAAGAGATCTCTTCCTAAAAAATTTCCACAGTTTGTGGCAGGAAAAGTATTTACTTAGTTTGAGAGAACAGACAAGTGATTTGTATCAGAATGATTATAGTAACGTCATTAAAGTTGATGATGTAGTACTTATTAAAAATCCTGCAAAATCCCGTCCTTACTGGTCTTTAGGTAGGGTAGTTGATGTTATTTCTGGTGATGATGATGGTATACGATTTGCATTGATTAAAAAATCAGATGGTAACCAGTAATTACATTCTGTTAAGCATCTATTACATATGGAATTATCCATTACTCATTCACATCAAACCTTGGCCCCTGTTGAAGAATTCACAGGTGCTGAGGATAATACTGAAAGTGAAGATTCTATAGTTAGGATTAATACTAGTAGTAGACCCCGTAGGAAAAGTTTATTTATTGTAGCAAGTGCTAAGGACAACCTAGCTTTCAAGAAGTTATCGGACTCACCCAAACAGGGAGACAAGGTTTAGGGATGTGTGAAAAACAGTGGTGGTCACAGTCTACCAGCAAAGATCGTCGAGAAATGGTAATTCAGGAAGTAAGGAACGTTGAGGACAACAAAAGGCTAATAAAAGGAGTTCAGCAGTCCTAACAAGGCCAATGGACAAGCTGGGAGGAGGCATTGCAAAAGTCCATTACTTGGAATGGCAGATGGCTCCTATCAAATTAAGCTTCTTAATACGTTCTACTTAGACCTGCTTCCGTCAAAGAGCAAGTGGAAAAAAGAAAGCGATCCAACCTGTTCCCTTTGCAATGATAAACCAGACACTGGAACATGTCCTCAGTTCCTGCAAAACAGCTCTTGCTAACGGAAGATACACATGGAGGCACAACAGTGTATTGGTCGAGCTGGTAAAATCTATCCAGAACTTAATGAGGGCTGAGACATCTGATTTGACCCAGAAATTTGTTACAGAGGGTGGAAAGGCATATGCGGCTTTAGATAACCGACTTATCATCAAGCTATACTGGCGATTGGGAGGTATCTGCGGACCTCCCAGACTGGCGCAACGGTTACCGGAAAATAATAACTAAGAAGGGATTGCGACCGGACATTGTTCTATTTTCAAGGGCAAACTCTAAGATCATCATGGTAGAATTATCAATATCATATGAGAGCCGATTAGAACAAAGCCACGTGTATAAAACCAGCAAGTACGAAGATCTTAGAACAGAGCTGGAAAAAGAAGGGTATAGCGTCTTTGTTAGAGCTGTGGAGGTTGGAGCAAGAGGATTCGTCGCAAGCTCCCTGTACCAATTTCTGGGCCAAGTAGGAATCAAAGGGCGCAAAAGAACCAAGTGCATAAAACACCTCACAGAAATAACGGAAAACAGCTCGATGTGGTTATGGAAAAAAAGAAATGTCCCATGGATCAATTCGCAGTAAAACCTCATGTCATCAACTGCTCACGAAAGCGTAACGCGATTCACGCAACATTTCGATAGCACGAGCTGTTTAAAAACATCTTTTCAACGTTATTCAATCGTATATATTTGATTATACAATACATCTGATATATTCCGAGGGACCTCACTTCAGTGAGGGGGGGCCCGGTGTGCAGTTAAAACCGTTGAGAGGAAGGCCCCGAAACGGTGCTCATTCTCTCCTGATGATCCAAAAATCAATTACATAAAATATAAAAAACAAACAAGGAAAAATAATCATGGATTTGAACTTCTTGTCGGCTTTGCAACTAGAATGAGGAGCATTCAACAGCCCACTTGCTTTATGGTGAGTTTCCGTTACTTTTCAAGTAACTTTCTTCTTCAGACCTATGGCTAGTCCGTTGACTTTCAGGAATAGACTGAATGGCTACTGGGGACAGACTAGTTGACACTTAGAAAGACAGGGGACACTGGGAAAGACCAGATGATCTCTCCGGCCAGCAACCCAGAGTTCATGTAACAAACACTAGAAACAAACATAAGGAAGAATGCTCCTCAGGATCCACCGAAAGATGGATCAAATCGGAATGACCGACAACGAATCCGGAATGAAAAACGGACCATGACAAAAGAATATCGTACGGACTTCCCATGTGTCTGTGGTCGAAAATTCAGTTCCCTAAAAGGAGCAAAGATTCACCGAACAAAAATGGGTTGTGCTTCTCAGATAGTGACTCAATAGCAGCGTACTGTCATCGCAGATAAGACATCGGAAAACCAAAGCCAGGATGCAAACCACAGTGCTAAGGATATCCAAGCTGTTGTATCAAAGGATGAGACTCAACCCAAACTGCCGAGAATCAAATTTCCACCAGCAAGCAATTCGGAAGCTTGGAGCATGCTTGACCACATCATAAGTAAGACACTCTACAAAGAACTGGGAAAGAAGAAGTTTAATCACCGACTTTTCTGATACGAAACTCTGATGATGAAGTTTATGCTTCAAAATCGATAAGACAAAAATAACATCTTTTTGTTTTTATTTTTCATACGCATTGTATTGGCCTTCAAATTATTAATATATTATAACATACTTAATGATTCAAGCAAATTACCAATTGCTTTTGTAAATTGATTTGCCCTCAGGATTTAAGAAATTTTATGCTGTAAGAAATTTTAAGTAATTTTATTGCTGTAGTATTTTTAGTAATTTGCTTCTCTACCACTTGTGTTTTTTGGATTTTTTCGGCCGTATGTATTTCCCACGGAGTTAGTTGGAATTATAGATTATTTATAGGTGTATTTGTAAATTTAATCACCTTCATTTTTTTACTATTGCACATTGCTGACTCCGGTGAAGATATTTTACGACAGATATTTAGGATATTACTTAGGCCCCACATTAGATTAATTTAGGTATTAGTTTAATAATTTATAATGGCTTTGTCTCTTTCAACAGATCTTTGTATAAAGAGAAGGGACTTTATTAAAAATAATGTAAAATCTATTCTGGGATTTATCGAGATGGACGCTGTGATTTATGTGAGGGTACTTTCCTGCTTCAAAAAAAGTCTATGACTTATTAAAAGATATTGATGCTTTGAATGAGCAGATAACCAGTAGCTACTTAGAGAATGAAGTAGAGCTGGATGATATCTCTTAGCATGGTGAAGAGGAAACTCTGTATAGAGCTCAAATTGTTAAAACTATAGCCCTTATAGAGAAAAATTAGAAGGAAACACCATCTCCTCCTAAAACTGAAAGGGATAATTTCAATTCTGGGCATTATAGTATTGCACCCAAATTAAACTGCCCTTATTTCGATCCTGAAGATCTGTCCCAGGATAGATTAGCTTATTTGAATTTTTTAAAAGAATTTCAAAATTGTGTGCTAGGCATTCCAAGCAAGTCTCTAAGGTTGATTATTTTTTTAAAAATCATCTCTGGGGTTATGCTAAAAAAAAAATAGTTATTCATCTTTCTATCTCTGATAGCAATTATGATGTTGCTATCGAGATACTTGAAAAGGAATTCTTGGATAAAGGTTCCGTTATTAATTGCATTTTCAAGTCTATTAATGAGTCTAAAATATTACAAAATAATGATTTTAAGGCTGTAAAATTATTTTTAACAAAAGTTAAAGCTCAAATTTATGAAATAAAAAATTCATTTAATTTAGATTTTCTTTAACAAGACAGACACCCCTGATAATAAATATTTAAGGTTTGTCATTTTTTATAAATTGCCAATGTCCTTGAAAAAGGACATAATACGTTTAGTAGGATGTAATTATCCTTCCCCTAACAAAATTTTTGATACTTATTCTGGGGTGATTCAGACATTGGAGATTACTAATCCCAGTTCGAGTTACACTCAGAATCAGGATAAATTTAAATCTTATATTCCTAATAAGTCTAGTTTTAACGTTAATGTAGATAAACTCTCTACACTACAAATTTTTTTTTATTAAACCATGGACGATAGATTACAGATGTAATTTTTGCAAATCTAACACAGTCTTTTATTGTAAAAAGTTCCCTACTCTGAAAGAGCGTATTCAGCAATGCAGAGCTAGTAAACTTTGTACATCTTGCACTAGTCCTTCTCATACTTCTGACAATTGTCCAGGCAAGCAAAGTCAACTCAAGCCCTGCTGGAGTTGTAATAGTAGTTCACATGCTGGCGCTTTGTGTTCGAGGAAAAGGATACAACCTGTAAACACTAACCCTTGTTTTCAGGTTGGTGATGATCAATTACTTCTCCCTATAATAGAAATTTCAATTGGAAAAGGTAATAGTAAATGTAAAATAAATTGTTTACTTGACTCTGATAGCCAGAGATCTTATTTAGCAAACAGAGTGTTATATTCATTAGATGTAGAACAAGACAAATTGGTGGAGAAGGAGTAAATATTAAAAACTTTCTTGGGTACTGCACAGCATTGCTTAAAAGAATTAAGATTAGATGTTAATCTTCCTAAATTAAATGGTTCTTTACCATTTCTTATTGATGATACTCTCGATTTAGAGTTCTCAATAAAGAAAAAAATTTTCTTATTAAACCCTTCCAGTAGAGAAGTATCCTCTCTGGTTGCCAAGTTGAACCTCTATATAGATAATGATGGCTTGATTAGATCCAAAGGAAGGATTGGCAAAACCCGCCTTTATCTTCCTGATATATTATATCCTATTTTATTACCCTGTTTTTTGTCATTTTACTGATTTAATAATTAAAGATTGCCATACTAAATGTAAACATTTAGGTATTGCTGCTACCCTGAACAAATTCCGATTGTCAGGTTTTTGGGTAGATTTGTCAAGACAGACATTAAAATCTGCCATTTCTTCATGTAAATTATGTGAGAGATATAATGCCATCTCTTTTCATTACCCTAGAGTCACAAGTTTACCAAAACATACAGTTAATTTTATTAGACCTTTTCTCCATATGGGAATTAATTTCACTAGCCATCTCTGGATAGATGATGGCAATAAAATGAAAAAAAAAGGTATATTTTGATTTTTACCTGCTTTAATATAAGAGCAATACACATGGAATTGGTAGATGATATGTCTGCTCATGCTGTGGTACTTGCTCTAGTTAGATTTTTCAATTCATATGAGATTCCTTCCCATATAATGATAATGCCATTAATTCTCGCCCACTCACCTACAGATGTTCTGATGATACTAATTTGGATATTATTACCCACAACGCTTTTCTGTGCCCCCACTATAATAGTTCTATATTTATAGATACTAACAGTGATCCCTTTAATGAGGAATTTGCTCTCAGATCTGATTTGTTGAACAGTCTGGAGCGAAGAGATCTCTTCCTAAAAAATTTCCACAGTTTGTGGCATGAAGAGTATTTACTTAGTTTGAGAGAACAATATTGTTACAACATACACACTAGCCAACTGTCCAAAAAGAGATCCAAATATATGCCAAAAAACTTACACTATTCATCATTTAATTTGCAATGATTTTTATATAGGAAGTACAATCAGACCCCTTCACATCAAAATTAAAGAACACTGCAACAAACAGGCTTCCTCATTTAATTAAATGTAACACTAATGATAATAATTTTTCCATTAAAATAAAAGAAATACTACATAATGTTGGTAATATCAGAATTAAGGAAGTTTTATTAAAAGCTAGGTTACATCCTCAAATTAACAGGTTTGAATTAAACACTAAATATATCATCAATTATCATGCATATTCCATAAATATATAGAATGAAGGCTAAGCCAAAGAAAAGTCAAAGTCTATCTCTAGTCAGAGCTTCTGTCAGTGAGATCCATTTCCAAATTGGGGGGTGATATTATCCCCACAGTTAGGGTTTGGTTTGGTTTTACGGCATGCCAACCCCTTGGGTTATTTTATGCTGAATACTTCTATTGGGAATTAGGTATTCAAAAATGTATAGAGGTTTATTTGCTGTAATCAAGTTCCACATAAACATTTAGGTGGAGGTTCTTCTTTTAAAATGAAGGAGTAGGTTAATCTAGTGTGGCCAATGCGTAGCTGGGTGATAGGGGTTTCTTCTCTTCTGGTATTACTAGGATCAGGTCTCCTTTCTTTTAAGTTGGGCTATAGTTTGTAGAGTTTATTGTGGGGATTTTCATTCTATAATTGTTGCCATTTTATTGTCATTATTTGCTAGATTTTTGGTTTAAGATCACTGTATGGTATTTTGTAGTTTTTGTCTGATATCATGTCAAGTGCAGATTTAGCTAAAGAATCTACTTTATCATTTCCCTGGATTCCTATATGGCTTGGAATCCAGCAGAATATCACTTTCTTGCTATAGCTAATGGAGTTAAATTTGTTTAAAAGTTTAGTGATTAGAGGGTTATCCAGTTTTCTACTCTTAATATATTGTAGAACAGAAATGGAGTCTGAATGAATAATTAATTTTTTCGGGTTGCTAGTTGAGACAATGTTAAGTGCTATATCTATTGCACTGGCCTCAGCAGTAAATATGGAGACTTCTTTTGGAAGGCATTTTTTCATGGTTTTGTTGTTGAAAACAACTCCACATCTGGTTCTATTGCTGTCTTTGGAGCCATCTGTATAAATATGCGAGTAGTTAGGATATTTTTCTGAATGTTGTGGAGTTTCTCGTGGTAGATTAAGGGGTGAGTATTCTTTTTAGTGAGCTTGCTTAGATCAAGGATCACTACTGGCTGTTTAAGAAGCCAGGGGGGAGAGCTTAGCTGTACAGTATCATGGATGTTTGTTAGTGAGATGTCTGCGTCTTCCAGTATGGGTTTCATGTGGAGTCAAAATGTTTTTATGGCCTTTTCTTTTTGGTCAAATAGGGTTTGCTGTTTGGGGTTGAAAATGCAGTCATGAGCCGGATTGGTTGAAAGTGATTTGATTTTAACATAGTATTGTAGACCTAATTTAGTAAATCTAAGTTTTAGTGGTGGTTCATAAGGTTTTGGAGTAAAGGCTCTCCACAGGGGATGTTCTAAAAGCCCCCAAGACGAGTCTCAATCCTTCATGGTGTACTATATTTAATGATTTCAGGTAGGATTTCCTGGTTGCTCAATATATGTAGCAGCCATAGTCTATTTTAGAGCGGATTAAGGTTCTATATAATTTTAGTAGGGTTTGGTGGTATGCACCCCAGTATGTGTGAGCTATTACACAAAGGAGTTTCATTGCTTTGCTACATTTATCTCTTAAATATTTTAATGGAGGGATGAAAATAATGCTGAGGAATTTATATTTTTCAACTTTATATTTTTCAGCTTTAATGTAGGGTTGTTGTGCATTTTTCTTAATTGACAAAAATGCACACATTGTGTTTTTGCTTTGGAAATTTTAAAGCCGTTTATGATTGCCCATTTGTTTATTTTGTTGATGCATTGTTGTAGTTGACACTCTGCTGTATGCATGTATCTAGATCTAGATGTTATGCAGAAGTCATCAACATATAAATAGCTATCAACTCCAGGATTCAGACAATTGGCAATGCTGTTTATTTTAGCAAGGGACGCAACCTTTGAAACTCGACAGTTAGTGACCTCCCTTACACAAAGCAAGACGTAATGAACGAGCGTATCGGAAAAATAAACAACGAATACTTATATCTTTCCTACCTTTTTCTTCATCTCTAAACTACCTTCTTCCTACTTCGGCGAGACGTCTTTCGAACTCACCTACCAACATCTTAAATTATACATCTTCACATCTCCAGCCTACGGGACAACCTGAATTTTCTCACCATCATTAATAACTTTCCGGGCCTGATATTAATCATTCGAATAACACCAGTTTCAGAATCAACATCTATTTCCTGCGTCGATATTAACGGTAAATAAACAAAACAAAGATTGTTATCATTATTGTTTTATGTTTGTGTTTTATGAAACAAAAAACTTCCCTTGTTTGAATTTTTTGAACCTTGAAGTTTTTGTTTTTAATATGTAGAAAACTTGTAAGTTTCTTTTTATGTCCCCTATCTCTTGGGGTATTGTATTAAAATTATAATTTTCGCTAAAGAAAAAATATTAGTAATATTGACAATTCGGCATTTTGCCTTTTTATAAGGCTAGTATATATGCCGCTTATTGATTTAAAAAAAATATTTTATCTGTATTAACAATTGTAACAAGTAACATTTACTTTGCATAAGGAAGTTTATGCACGTAATTTTTGTGAGTTCCTCTTTGTGTATTATTTATTTTTCTTTCAATATATTGTAAATAAAGTTTGTTATTTATATTTACTGAGGTGTTTGACTTTTTATATTTGTTTGTGTTTGAGGTGCTTTGTTCTTAAATATTACTGTTTTGTTACCTGTAAGCCGGAAATTTCGGGACTACAGATAGCTTTGAAATTTTATTGGCGTATCAATGTAAGGGACGCAACTTAGTAATCTCTCGACAGAAGTCACCTCCATCCCAGAAAAAAAAAAGATTCTCTGTCAAACATTTCTTTGACGTAAAGATATTTTTGAAGATGATTTTGACGTAAAGATATTAATGAAGTTGACTCTCTCTCTCTCTCTCAATGACAATAGGCTGAAGAAGTTGAATAAATGAGTGTTTTGAAAAAACAAGTTTTTGTCATTTATCTTCACTTTGCTACACAACAGATACTTCCATGTAAAGTGATATTTACACGGCTGACTGTTCCTATCCTGGCTACAATTTGTGGGTACTAAGAACACAGTGAAGCCCACTACACTATGCCACATATATCCGTCTTGGTGCAATACACTACGCTACATTTGTTCTCTGAAGAGATTTGAAAAATATTGTCTTTCATTGGTATCCAACCAATGAAAGAATATTTTGTTTTCTGATGACATTTGAAAAACAGCCTCCTACTATGATTTAAAAAAAAAAAAAAAAATCTGGTGGTCACTACTAGAATAAGTTCAGTCCTAATTAGTGATCATCCTCCACATATTAATACAACAATCAACATTATGTTTTTTGTTTTGTGTGACATTGTTTATATTGTGTAATATGTGAAAATAAACAATTTTGATTTGATTTGGAATCACTGGCCACTAGTTGAAAAGTGCCTCACATCATCTTCAGCTCACAGTTCAATATACATCAAGCTGGATTTGATCAAAGTAAAAAAATCCTCAGCAAATATAAAATTACCACTTCCTGTGTGATTACATAATATTAAGTACCATTAATAACAGTTAGTACAAGCGCATAATGTCATTAACAGCCAAAAGTAAACATGTTTTGTTAGAAACTGCACTTAGAATGAAACTGCAAAGATGAACATGTTATAATTTATTTTATTTTATTTTTAAATAACCTGTCTGGAGGCAAAAGCTGCTGTGGCACCAGGAGTAGCTACTGAAACTGTGTTACCACCCCTGGTTGGCGGTTGATGAGGACGGGTATCCCATCTGCTATCACATGTATGATAATAAACATCTCCCAGTTGCAGCCCAAACCACACAAATATTCCAGTGGAGTAAATGAATTAAATTTTTGTTTTCAATATTCAAAATACACTCCTTGGCCCTAATATATTTTAAACATTTTTGATTCAGAGCATTCCTGGCAAAACCCTAATCCCTACCTCTTTTCCTGGAACAATCAGTCCTAACCTCTTTCCCTGGAATAATTTTATGTATGTTACTCAATGGTTATTGTTGTTCATTTCTGGTTTTAACACAAAAATATTATTGAAATTCTTACATCAAAATCAGGAGGATTTTTCTTACCAACTGCCTTTTAGAAAAAGTCATACCAAAAAGCATTCTTAACGTTTTTAAATCTTCCCACCACATTTTTCCGGAATGTATAAAAAAACTTTTGAATCTTCCATTGAAGACTTATCATTAGCCAAGAATCATACTTTCGAAAAAAACAAAACATTTAGGAATGCTTTTTACACAGAAACAGACTCATGTCCCTCAACATGGCTGAAAGAATAAGAACAGAAATTTCACATACCAATTCCACATATATCTCCAGATTAAAAGAGAAATTAAAAATACTATGTGTCATGATATTCTGAGATTTCTCAGAATATCATTTAATAATAGCAGGGGGGGGTTGACTATTTGTTGAAAAAGAAAACGGAAAAAATATAAAAAGTTAAATAAAGGGAAAGGTAAGAGTTGCTGCCCTTGGCAGAAAAAAAGGGGGTTAATTCCCTTAGGTTTGTTTTGAAAAAATACCCGGGAAAAGAAATTCAAGAGACATACGATAGAAAACACAGACGATAGTTTAGGGACGACAGAATTCAGAGACGAACGGAACACGAGAAGGGTTAGACAGAAAAATGGAGTTGAATCGGTAACAAGACAGACGACAGTAGATTGAAGTGAAGGTTGGAATAATTAAGAGTGATTTATTATTTATTTATTAACAAAAAGGTAAAAAGTTAAAGAAACCGGAGTCAGTTGAGAACGGGTTTTGGAAGTGACGGTTGAATCAAAGATATTTGAAGAAAAAAACAAATTGATTTGGAAAAGGGAAAAATCGAAAGAAGCAATTGTTTTTGGAAATGGTTATTAAAAAAAGAAAGAGAAAGGAGGAACTTATATTTGATAAAAAAAAAATAAGGAGAGCAAAGAAATAATAACAAAAGAGCAACTTATGTTTTAACGGAAAAAGAAGGTATTGGACTATTTCATGAACTTATATTTTGCACCCGTCTGTTTCATAAAAAAAAAAGTAAATAATTATTTTCATAAAATAAAAATAATTATTTATCACTTATAAATTGTCTTATTGACTAATTTCTTTTTTTTTGCTTGAAAGAAAACATTCTGTATTTTTCCCCTGAAATATTTTTTTTTTTTTTTTAGAGTCAATTGCCTAGTCACTCAGGATCCACACGACTTAGCAAGTGTTTGATAATATCAAGGACACTTCGTGACACAATGCAACAATAGCAAATGGATAAACATCAGCAGGAATGATATCTTTTATAATGATGCCAAAATGTCAGTGCCAAATAGTACCATTCCAAAGTGAAACTAGCATCATTCAAGCACACACACCCCCACTGCAACCTGAATTAACACAAGTAATAGCAAGTCAACAAATAAAAGATCTGTATATTAATATGCTAGTACCTACCTATGTGTCATGCCCTGTCATCACTTCAGATAAATAATGGATCATATCATTGTAATTGTGAAGAAAACAAAGAAAAAGAACATGTTATATGTCAGGAGGAGAAAGAAAGAAAGGTGAGAGATAGGAAGTGATAGCATTTATCATCTATTTCAATAAAATTGAAAAAAAAAAAGAGGAAAGAAAGAAAAAAGAAAATATAAATGGAAAAGAAGAGAATAGAGAAAAAGAAAGAATTTCGCCAGAGATTATTATACTTTTTACATATTGAACTATTTTGCATTAGTTCTTAAGTAAACATATTAAACGTTGAAATAGTCAAATTTATCACACTGTGGAATATACATGGTTTCTGCAAGTAAAAAATAATTATTCAAAAGTTATTATAGTGATATTGGACATTGGTTATATGTAATTTACATATTAAGGAAAGGGTTAGATGTATAGGCATCCTATCAGAAGAAAGGAAAAATATACAAAAAGAAGACAGGTTCGGTTTCTTTGTTTAATAGTATAACAACCTTCATGGGTTATTCAATGCCAAAGCCATCCTTGAAGATAAATGAGTTCATACCTGTCCCAAGGATATTAGTCCATATGTGAATGCAATGGCGTGACTAGAGTTTGAACTTACTAACTATAATATCGTAATCCAGCACGTTAGTTATTTTTCCTTTTAAACACTCTTTTAAACTCATTTTTTTTTCTATTTAACCCTTAGATGGGACCTTAACAGGTACTACCACTCCGGGTCAGAGTGGAGCTGGGAGTAATGGAGATGAAGGGGTACTCTACATTTCCAAGAGCTCCAGAATTGGAACTTCACCATCAGATAGTGCTTAACATCATACCCAGAATATTAAGATATTCAGTCACCACCTTTAGGCACATATATGATAAAAAGTGTTGGGGGTTTGCTATAAGGGCAACAGGGTCGGGACAATCATATAAGTGCAAGGGCTTGATATAACCAGCCAACTGATTGGAGGGGGCCTCTCCGACCAGCTGTCTAGCCTAAGTAAAGGCCAAAGTGAAGTGCTTCATGTAACAGACTGCTCAGGGGTCTTACCCCTATACAGAGGTGTAGTTGGCACATTCAACAGCCCCAGTCGACTGGGCTGGGAATTTTGTGAGATTTTCTTTGCTTTGTAAAATATTGTTTTAGCAGCCTTCTAAAATTGTTAGAATTGAAGAATAATCAAAGTTCCAATTACCGTTGAATTGGGAAGACATGGCAACAAACGATTGTAACCCAATACAAACCCGAATAGTCGCAAAGTCTACTGCAGAATGACAGGGTATTTATAAAACTCCACAATATTATTCAAATCAAACAGCCAATCAGAACTCAAGGAATGGAATCACCCAAATTCATGAATGGATCATTCTTGATTTCTATATATGCCAACTGTCTTGGACATTGCTTCAGTGGTACTTAGTTAGCTGTTGACTTTCGTGGACGGCGGACTTTGTTGTTTTTTCGTCACCATGTCACTTTCATTTTGGATTTTTTTTACAAGGTCAGGAAAATTTTCTTCCTCCTGCATAACTGCTGTCTTTTCTTTTCTACCTCTTCCTTCTTTTTCTGTTGACACCTGTGTCCCTACTTTGGACCATTTTTTTTTCACTTTTTTTGGCCTATTATTGGGCATTTTTTCACTTTTTTCATTTTGCTCTTGTTTTTATCAACACAACGCTCTCACAGTTGGAAGATGCAAATCAAGGAGAGGGCACAACCAAAGCCCTCTCCAAGGTACCTGCTATGGACGGGGTCACGTCTGGCCCAGAAGGGGTCAACCCCGTCCCAATCGAGAAGGAGGTCATGTCCTGCCCAGGAGAGGCCAACTCCGTCCCGAACAAGGGTACAACAATAGACGGGGACACGTCAGATTCAGAAGGGGCCAACCCCGTCAAATTGAAACCTCCTACAATCGAAAAGGAGAAATCAAAACCCCAGATAACGGGGGCAGTAATTGGACGTGGGGGTGGAGTGTGATGCTGGCTCAGCCCGGGCAGAGGCCCACACCCACCCCCCAAACAAATAATCAGAAGGGTACCAGTGCCAGCCCATACCAGGTGGAGGCAACACCCCAAGGAAAGAGCCCCTTGAAGGGAAAAAGAAGAAAGGAAGGAGAAGGCCAGTACCAAATACCGAAATACCCGGTACTTCTACAGCAAAAGCCCCTGAACCGGCAAAGAAAAGCTCCTAGAGACCACTTCAGAAAGAAGAATTTCAAGAGCAGGATCCAGAGCTCCAAAAGTTCCAATTGGGCCAACAAGTATAAACACCTGGTGGTTATTAAACCCCTTCCCCAGGCAGTGGAGGATTTTGGAGCTGCGGTTCCTCTCTTTTATAACAACAGAGGCGGCCTCGAGAAAACTCACCAGCCTCAGAAAGGAGACCGTATTGGACGTCCTACTGGCTATTAAAATACCAGCTCAACACCTTTGCAGGAGGAGCTTCGCCACGTGGGACGTCCTACTCCCTAGTGAGGTTGAGGCATTGAGGTTTGCGACCAAGAGCCTCTACCACAAGACCCACAAGTTCCAGCCTGAATACAGAGGAAAGAGGAGACTTGGGTGATTCGGTATAACGTCCCCGCAGCATTATCAGCTGAGTATCTAATGGCGATACTCAGCAACTACGGGGACCTTACAGCCATGAGTACTACAGAAGAGAGGGGAGTGAAAATGGCCCAGTTCATCTTCTTGATGAATCTGAAAAAGGATGAATTTATAAACATCCCACATGGCTATACGTTCTGGGAGCAGCACATCTCGGTTGTGGTAGAGGGTCGTAAGCCTCAATGCTGGAATTGCCGGCAACAGGGGCATACAGCTAAGGACTGTCCACACAAAACAGCAGTGGCTAGAGAAACACCAGTGAGAGCAGCATCAACATTGGGAGCGGAACCATCATCTGCACCAACACCAGAAACAGCAACGATACCAAAAGGTGGGAGAGGGGTGGTCTGAGGTGAAAAGAAAAGGGAGAAAAATCTCCTACGCCTCAGCCACTTCTGACTCTCCCACCAAACACAATTCAAAAACACAAAACGAATATTGGGAAATTTTTAAGCAGGGTAGAGGCATAGAGCGAACAAGGTATTTTGGTGAAAGTAGGCTGCGCAAGGAGAAAATGCGAGATTTTATTTTATTTTATGAATGAATCAGTCGGCGAGTGAATCTAGCTAAATAGATCCTTATAGTGTTACTAATACTTTTAACACCCCTACCCCAACTCCAAACTTCCAGCTATATGCAGGGTCGTGTGCACACTTCAAATATAAGTGGTACTTAGTTAGCTGTTGACTTTCGTGGACGACGGTCTTCCTTGTGTTTTTTGTTCGTACCTGAATGTGTGACCTGTAGAGGGGGTTGGTTTAAGGCTATTCCTTACCAAACCTTTTTTCTTTATCTTCCTTTTTTTTTTTTTGGCAAGTGTGTCCCTATTCCAGACCAATTTATTATTTTTTTAAATTTTTTACCCCCCTTTTTGGGGCTATTTTTGCCCCTGTTGGGCAGTTTTTTTGTTCATCCACAATGGAACTCTTCAACTGCACCCCCTTTGCAGACGAAGATGGTCTTCAACTGGACATTGCCAAGCTGGGAGAGAGCACGACCGAAGCCCTCACCACAGATTCTGACAAGGTCACAACCGACCTAGAAGTAACCAACCCTGTTCCAGCGGAAAAGGAATCACCTGGAGTCGCGACCAGCCCAGAAGGGGCCAACCCCGTTCCAGTAAAAAACGGATCCTAGGAGGGACCCGTAATGAACGGGGGCCACGTCTGACCAAATCAGCACTGAACCATCAAAGAGCAATGAAGAGTCACCGGCCACAAAAACGGGTACCAATGCCAGCCCATACCGGGTGGAGGCAACACTCGTAACACCGGAGAAAGTGGTCACCCCGAGGGGAAAAAGGAGAAGGAAGGGCAAAAAAGGCCTTATGCCTAGAACGTCAAAAAACACTCGAGTGGCCAGCCCTTCCAGAAACTTTGCGGGAGCTACTCCCCCCCAAGAGCACCAGCAAAGGCCCCTGAGCCGGCCAAGAAGACAAACTGGAGACCGCCTCAGGAAGATAAATTCCAGGAACAGGATCCAGAGCTCCACAGGGCCAAAAAACATAGCGGTCTGTTGGAGGGGAGCGAGATCAAGCCCCTTCCTCAGGCAGTTGAAGACTTGGAGCCAAGGATCCTCTCCATCAGCACAGAGGCGGTCTCGAGAAAATTGATCGGCCTCACCAAGGAGAGAATATTGGACGTCATATTGGCGAATAAAATCCCTGCTCAACATATAAGCAGAAGGAAGTTCGCTACATAGGATGTCCTCTTCCCAAGCAAAGCCGAAGCAGTGAGGTCTGCTAAGAAAAGCCTCTTCCACAAGGAAGTGAAATTACAACCCAAGTATAAGGGAAAGAGGACTCGGGTAACCCTGCACAACATCCCCGCAGCTGTGTCTGATGAGCAATTAATGGCAATACTCAGCAACTATGGGGATGTAACAGCAAATAACACCACACTCAACAGGTGTGCGGGTTGGCGAGTCCACCTTTTTGATTGATCTCAAAAAGGAAGGCTTTGACTATACACTGTCAAAGATCAAACCATCTCGGTTGTGGTGGAGGGACGGGACACAGACCTCACCGCTGGAATTGCCAGCAACAGGGGCACACCGCCAGAGACTGCCCAAAAAAGATATCTGCGAAGACAACACCAGCACTAGCAGCGACAAGAACACCTCCTACACAAGCAGTGGCAACAGCCAGCAAGAAAGTATCTTCAGCCTCTGCGAAACCAACACCCGAGGCGAGGGATGCTTGGACTGAGGTGGGGAGGAAAGGCTCCTATGCCGAAGCCATCTCTATCTCCCCCGTCAAGGGCCAGCAAGAACCCTCACCAAAGGCTACACCCAAAAAGAACCCCAGCAAACCGGCTCCAGTGGTAGTCATCCCAATGGAACTAATGGAGGCTGGATGCGCTGGGGTTAAAAGGCGTCTTTGTTCTGAGGGGGAGATGGCTGACCGCAAAATAGCGGTCAGCCGAAAAAAGCCCTGACCGGAGACCCTGACATAAACACAGTGGGAAAGCCCACTACAGACAACATCAAAAAATTACAAACCTACCCAACCCCTTACACCTTCATCCCAGCCCTGTGATTTACATACACAAAGTCCTAAAACCACTCCCCCTCAACTAAACCAAC
Source organism: Doryteuthis pealeii (assembly GCA_023376005.1). NCBI lineage: Eukaryota > Metazoa > Mollusca > Cephalopoda > Myopsida > Loliginidae > Doryteuthis > Doryteuthis pealeii. The sequence goes on along the minus strand of CM042158.1, from coordinate 22,120,418 downwards.
AAGAAAAGAGAGCGGAAACAAAAAGATCTCCATCCGTCTCTTCAAGATCTACATTGAGATCCCTTACACCCGAAAGACAAGCCCATCCACGGAGCAGGAAACGGGACCTGTTTTCAGAAAATTTATGCAGAAATTTAACGCCGCGAGTAAATCCTTCACCAATGCAATGCTAAGATGATAAAAAGGTATAATAGATATACCCATGCTCTTTGCCCACTACAAACTGGTGATATAGTAGCCATCCAAAATCCACTTAATCGCCAGTGGAACACTACTGGCAAGATCATTACTGTCCTTCCAGATCGTCAATACCAAATCAGGGTTGATGGATCAGGAAGAGTCACTCTCATGAATCGCCACTTCTTGAGGAAGTGGGAAGTCAAAGCAAAACCCACCCCAATGCCAAGTGCGATGCCTGAACTAACAAACCCTGCAAGCAATACTTCATCCATGCATCCCAATCTCCCAACATCTCCCAGAAATGATGCGCATGCAGCAATTAGACACCCCACATAGAGCACCGATATATCAACATGCCTTCGTCCATCGAAAATCCCTCGAGCCCTGTCCAGGTTATTCCCGCATAATAGGGCAAGCCTTAAAGAACAGCTCACTTCTCGTAGAGCCATGCCTGCATGCTGGGGAGGGAGAGGGGAGACGTAGAAGTTATCACCCAGATATCATAGAAACAATATGATACTCACTGTCGCAGTGGGATTCTAACTACCGTCGAGTTAGCAGACGAGAACAAAAGTCCTTGCATGCTGCTGGCATAATGCAAAGTGATGGCTGAAGAGTGGGTACTTATCCATGTCTTTACTCACCCTGAAAACCAACAGCCAATCAGAACCCAGGAAGTAAACTTGCCTGAGTTCATAATGGAACAACCCAAAGCTCCATATAAGCCACCTACCAAACTCTAGAGTCAGTTTTGTAGTCAGCTTGTAATAGAGCTGAATACTTGACAAATCCAACAGGATTGAGTTGACAGTCCCGTATGTGAAGCACGGATGATAGAAGCAGACCTGTGTATAAATAGAAGGAAACACCCAGAAGCGGGGAGTGCAGAAACGAGTGTTGCTACGGTAGCTGCTAGGATTTGACAACGATGAAGGAAAAGAAGAAAAAGAAATCGGTGTTTGCAAAGAGAAAGTTTAGCCTGTGAGAAGGCATTGGACTCGCCTGTTGAGTTAAATCTTTATCCCCCCCCCCTCCTATTTTTTTCCCTATACTACAATCTGTGAAATTTTCAACATGCCTAAGAGTCAATCTGCTACAATCCTAACATTCCAAAACCTTCAAAATTTGCATCTCAACTCAGGACATTACATCAACAAAAGAAAAAGATTTGATGTCAAATTTCTAATTCCATCACTTATAATCACTAGTGATTATTTAGTGATTGTAATCACACATTCTAATCACACAGAGTTGTCAAGCAGGATTGACAATTTAATTTTCAAAATATAAGTGTGTCAAGTATACATTTTTTAAAAGTAGTACAGCCCACCTGATGATGAGCAGTGTCTCATGTGACCCATTCCTTGAAAAAGGTTGCCCATACCTGTTCTAGATGGACATTGGCCATTCTCATTCTTCTCTTCCTCAAAATGTCTATCCAAACATAGGGGTAGCAGTAAGAATTCTCCTCAGCCCTCAAAACATTGCAATAAACATGATGCGGTTTTAATTGTTCAGCAATAAATTATCGTGCCACAAGAGTGAAAAGAAAAATCCGCCTGAAAATAAAGAAAAATTTGTTTTGTAAAAAATAAAACAAATTAATTGAATAAAAACAAAGTCAGATGGTAGTTTGAAAACATAAGAAAAATCGATGCTGAGGAGAGAACAATCACTAGAGGCACCCCCCCCACACACACACACACACTGGTTAAATCATATTCGAGGCAACACATGGAGTTCTTCCCACTGAGGCAACATAACTGAGGTCCTCGTACCCAAAGCAATCCACCCGATGAATTAGGGATATCCCACCCTAGACAACAAACTGAGGTTATCACACCCGAGCTAAGTAACTGACATCCCACCAGAAGCAGCTAACTGAGGCCATCCTATCAGAGGCAATCAACCCAAGGCAACTGAGGTCATCCTACCCAAAGAAATAAACATGTTATCCCACTCGAGGAAACAAACTGAGGTCATCCCACCTGAAGCAACAAACTGAAGGCACCCCACCCAAGGTAACAATCCCAGATTATGCTAAAAAATAAATGCTTTTTTTCATCATAATCATTAGGCTACAGATATTGATCAACCTAGATATTTACTGTTTTATTAATATTTTCTTGTTAAAGTACAGATGGTAGATGAAATGCCTAAAGAGCAAGAAAAAAAAAAAAAAAAAAAAAAAAAAAAAAAAAACAAGACTTACCACAATCCTCTTCATCACTCACAGTCTTGATGATTACATTTTTTTCTGGATGGAATACACACTTTATCTCTTCGACACAGAAATTCAGAATCACTACATTCTGTTGGGTAGCTGTTATCCATGCCTGAAAAATAGTTAAAAAATTATCAATTCTATTAAACCAATATAAAATAAAATCGTTTTTTAAATAATTTTTTTATCAAAAAATAAATAATAAACAATATAAATATATATAAAAGAAATATAAATATAAAAAAATAAAATAAAAAATTTTTAAAATTCAAATAATTCAAAAATAATTTCTAAAAACAAAAAATATATCTGTAAAAAATAAAAATATCTAAAAAAAAAAAAAAATGAAAATGTCTAAAAAATTATAAAAAAAAAATAAAAAAATCTCTAAAATAAAAAAAAGACAAGAAAATTATCTCTAAAAATCAAAATAAATTGTCTGTAAAAATCAAAGAAATTATCTCTAAAAATTAAAAAAATATCTCTAAAATTCATGAAAAATTATCTCTAAATATCAAAAAATTAATATATTATTAAAATTTTCATTATATCTGTATGTAACCCTAACACAGCAGAATAGAAATATAAAATGGCACATCAATGAGATTTTTTTTAAAACAACATAATTAAATATTTGGAATATTGCCTCTGTTTGGCCCCATGAAAGAGGGTTTGAGAGGCAATCCTTATTCCAGTGACGAGGAACTGAAATCTGTAGTGAAGAAGTGGCTCAAAGAACAGTCAACAGAATTTTACGTGGCAGGGATACATGCGCTCATTTAAAAGTGGAACATTGCTATTGAGAGAAACGGTGGGTATGTGGAGAAGTAGGGATGGGATCCACAGTTGACCAGCTTCATTTTGATGTATAATACATGTTCCTGTGTTGGTAATTATACCCGTCCTAAATAAAATGGCATTACTTTTTGACTAAGCCTCTTTTATATATATATATATATATATATATATATATATATATATATATATATTATATGTGTGAAAATAAATGGAAATTAATCCGACAGTATGAATAAGATATAATGAAAAAACAACGATGTTTACAACTGAAATAGGCTCATCAGAAGAGAAAGTGTGCAAACCGTTTCGGGGCCAATTCTCTTGACGGTTTTAAAAAGCAACACTCGCCCATCCTCAACTAATATGAGGACCCTATTGCATTATAATGTATCAACCGCACGTGGGTCGGTCATCAACAAAAACAAGACGGGAAAAAGACCGTTAGTAAAAACAGAACGCTGCTAGTTAAACGTTGGAATTAATCAAAAAATAAAATAAAATTGTGCTGTCTGCATTAAAAATAATATGAATTTTATTTAAAATAAAATGAATCCCATTTTCAATTTTGAATTATAATGCTTCTGATTATTTTCAAAATTGAAAATGAGATTCATTTTATTTTTAAATAAAATTCATATTATTTTTAATGCAGACAGCACAATTTTATTTTTTTTTTATTAATTCCAACGTTTAACTAACAGCGTTCTGTTTTTACTAACGGTCTTTTTCCCGTCTTGTTTTTGTTGATGACCGACCCACGTGGCGGTTGATACATTATAATGCAATAGGGTCCTCATATTAGTTGAGGATGGGCCGAGTGTTGCTTTTTAAAACGTCAAGAGAATTGGCCCCGAAACGGTTTGCACACTTTCTCTTCTGATGAGCCTATTTCAGTTGTAAACATCGTTTGTTTTTCATTATATCTTATTCACAGACAGACAGACAGACAGAGATATAATATATATATATATATATATATATATATATATATATATATATATATATAGAGAGAGAGAGAGAGAGAGAGAGAGAGAGAGAGAGAGAGAGAGAGAGAGAGAGGAGAGAGAGAGAAATCATATGACCTATATATTCAACTTATGTAAATTAAAGAAAGTGTTGAAAAAATTAAATGTACTAACAATTGAAGGCTGTAGAGAACCAAACATGAGAAAAACTTTTTATACTGCTATATTTCAGGATAACCTTACCCCTTTTTCAGACAAAGAAAAGAAAATAAAAATGAAACTCACATTTTCTTGAACAGGAAGTCTGATTTGAGATGTTGATGTTGCCTTTGTAATTGTTTGATGGGCTGTCAACAAGTTCGCTTCTCTTGTTCAATAAGTTTGTGTTTGTATTTTGTAGGATTCACAATTTTTCTTCGATGCAAAGACCGCATTTATGCTGGCCACCTTTGTACGCCTGGGCCTTTTTAATAATTACCTTTTTTATCATAGGTGTTTTGTCCTTTGTATCTTTAATGTGTCATACATATTTGGATAAGGTTGCATATTTTCTGTTGTTGAAGCTTAAATTATGGTTATACCACCTATTTTTCCAATTTTTTTCAGTGGCACCAATGTAAGTTTTTTCCTCGTTATTTACATTGTCCTTGATTGTGGCTTTATAGACAATGTTATTGGTTAAATAATTGCGACTTAAGGAGCATTTAGTTTTATCAAAACAGTTGCATCTATCATTCTGGTTCTCATTACCATTTAAAATTTTAAAATGGTGTTTGTCGATTATGTTTTTAATATTGTTCATACAACAATAACTGATTTTAAAATTGTTCTTATTGAACAGTTTGTTTAATGTTGGCGATTTGTCAAAGTGTTTTTTCCTTAACGGGAAAAATATCTTCCCCACATTGATTTTAACAGTTCTGCTGTAAGGGGGGTTAAACCAAATGATGTTTCTCTTTCTTGATCTTTTATTATTTTCATTGTTGTTATCATCTTTGTATTCTAGTTTGGAGTATAATCCACTGTTTTTTTAGGGCGTTTTCACATATCGTTTTTGATTTATTGAATATGTCGGCATTGGTAGAATTAGTGGCGAATCTATGTTCTATAGACTTATGAATGTGCTTTGTAATGGTGGGGAGGTTGGTCTGATTTTATGTTAATATACATTGGTATAATGTTTTCTTTCCTATACGGTTGCCATGTGCCATTGTTTAAATCGAAAGTTACATCAAGGAAATTAGCCATTTTCAAATTAGACGATACGTCTAATTTTAAATTGTAGTTTTTGAAAATTTGTATAAATTTTTTCCTTGCACAATCTACTTTACGGCTATTATAATCATTCAAATATAGTGAACTGTCATCACGGTAAATCCCAAAATTTTCTTTATTGAAATCGTGGGCCATTTTCGATAGGAATATTCCCACGATATCACAAGTCTCAGTGCCGCAAAAACTTCCCATACTAATATCAAACAAATTATTGGTGTTTTTCTTACCCCAAATAGAGTTATCATAAAATAGGAAAGACTGTTGACAATGTTTGATAATTTTAATATCATCATCATTGATATTAATAGATTGTTGAGCTAAATTTAAAGCTTTATTAAGTAGCTCTTCTGTAATAGATGGGTAAAAGTGGTTTATATCAAACTGAATAAATGCACACTTTTATTTTTAATCCCACTGAACCAATTGATGATATGTTTGGGTTTTTTTTCCATTGGTTTAGATTGAAAATCCTCCTCCGTTTATAACAAATATCTGATAAGATGGTTTTGCCAATTTTTCCAATTTGGTTTTTCGTTGGGTTAAGGAGTCTACAATCTGGGTTGGTACAAAAATTCTCCTTATGATCTTCGATGGTGATGAAAGCGGGTTTTTTCATTTCTTTATTAATATAGTTGTCAATTTTTAATTTTGCTACGATCTTGCTTGCTTCCATATTTAAGTGGTTTTCCCAAGTGTTTGGTATTTTTTTTTTTTAGATTTTCGTTATCAATTCTTTCATCAATTTTTCGTATTGTTGGATTTGTCCGCTTTCACAAAAATATTTGTTGAGTTCCTGATTTTCCTTGCGTCTTGTTGTATTTTGAAATTGAGTAATATTTTTATATACAAATACTTTTCTCTATTCATTCTCTATTATATATATATGTGTGTGTGTGTGTGTGTATTTGGGCAGCATTCTTTCATTTATGCATGTTGAATTAAACAAAAGGCACATCTGTTTAACAATTTTATTGGTGATCTTTTCAAGTTTTCTGCCCAACTTTTTTATATTTGGATGGAATTCGTGGATTAGTCCACTGAAGTTCATATCCCGAGTACTTTCGGCACTTTGAAATGCCATCATCAGGGGTGATGTGTTCCATTTTTTCTTTTTTTTTCAAAGTATATTAATGGATGTGGAGGCTGGAAGGAGGAGAATTGATGGGAAAGTGTTATAGGTATTTTAAAATGCGAGTACTGCATTGAAAATTAATTTTGTTTAAGGATGGTTTGTATTGTTTGATGTATAAAGCTTCTAGTATTTGGAGTTTTTGTTTATTTTTTTCTTTGTGCAGAATGTGCGTATTTTTCATTAGGATATTTCGGTAATTAGAGTGGGTGCATGCATGTAATTTTAGATGTTGTGAAATTGAGCTATTATCTGTCACATGGAGAGTTAAATGACGTGACAAAGTCGTTGAGGTAAAACCAATGTAGGTATTTTCATTTTTTGGGAGACATACACACACACATATATATATATATATATATATACACACACATATAATATGGTTTTGTTTAAGTTCAAATGCTTCACCTAAATATTTGTTGTTGCATATTCTAAGAGCTCTGAGGAAAAAGCCTATGTGTATTCCACTTTTTATTTTGTTGTTGTGGTGCGAGTAAAAATGAATGTAGTCATTTTTATTTGTAGTTTTGTGGTACATTTTGAATTCTAGTCCAAAACTAAATCCTTTAGAATGTCCATTCCTAACCACTCGGGTATACTTACAATTTTCTTCATCAGAATTGTCTCCACAATCGTTAATATTATTACAACGTTCAATTGCAAAAATACAGAATCCATTTTTGCATTGAAATTCTGATTTCACACAAGATAGTAATACTGTTGACATATTTGAAGTTTGTGGAGTTGCACAAGATGGACTAGGAGTCATAAAAGCTGAAAAGACAAAAATATTCAACAAATATCCAATATTAGAGGTTCAATTTTTAATTTTTTTTTATAGTTATGAACAAATTCTTATTCATAATTCATAGACTTAAAAAACAAAGTCTTACATTATATGAATTTTAAAAACAAATTTTTATATTTCATATACTTATAAAAACAGAAACAAACTCATGAACAATGGGCTACTAATCTTGCTACCTACCAATAATAACACATCAGATGTCCAACTTACCCCTAAATAAGGTTTCATTAGCTCAGTCGGTAGAGCGTTCGGCTAGAAAACACAAGGTTCCTAGTTCGATACCGGTCCTCGCCAACTCAGCGTATGAGTAGCACAGGGATCTGTGCGGTAAAGTAAGGAGCTGATGGTAGGTGTGGCGCTCCACCTCAGATGCTAAAACAATCTCCTTGGTCTAGCGCTATTGAAAAGGAGATAGACTCCCTCGCTGACTGGCTGATACCGACTTTAGGCCGCCCCGACGACTTTACTTTACTTACAGGTAATATCCCATAAGAAGAGACTTGTCACTGAGGAACAGAAAATAAAACATTATGCAATTGTGTCTCTTGTTGATCCTTCAATCAAACCAGCTGTGTCCAGACTTTATTTGATATTATGATTAAGGGCAGAATGTTAAGGAATATGGATCAATAGGTACCACCAATTTGACCCTGTGCAATTTACCCCCCCTACATTTAACACAATGAAACTTGCAGAAAAATTAATATTTTCTTGAAAATTTTTTTCCATTCGAAAGAAAAAACATTAAATAAACTCCTGATGATTTTTTAAATTTTTTATCAGCATACGAAAATAATGAAAATTATGATTGAAAAACAATGTTTTCATTTTTGCACTGTTAAATCAACTGAAATTTAATGTAGCTAAAAACAAGTTACGATAAGAGGATTTTAAAAAAATTCTATGAAAAATCAATTAATGGTCCGATTTTCACGAAAATTTCCATAAATGTTTACCATTGGATGTAAATACATCTGAAATAGTTTTTTTCTAAAATATATTAGGGGAAATATTTTTTTACGAGGTCTATCACCCCCCCTATTTTATTTTATGAGATAAAAAAAAAATGATGTGGAAAAAAAATTTGGTACTTTTTTTCTATAAAGATAAGAGTCTGAATAACTATATCAATGAAATTGTATAACGTACCGAATTATAGTTTTTTTAGGAAAAAATAATGAAATCGGAAAAAAAAGTGCAAAAAAAATGTCATAATATTAATATTTGAAAACTTTTTTTTTTCTTATATAATTGGTATGTACTATATTCTATTAAATTGTCAAAAAAAAAAAATTTTTTTTAAGAAATTAATTTTTACGAGATTTTCAATCTTTTGTGTGATTAAATATTTTTATTTTCTGCGTGAAATAAATTAAATTTTTTTTTTTTTCCTGTGGAAAAAAATCAAAATTTTCACGGATATTTAAAAACATGAATTTTAGAATTCAGGTGAACTAAAAGTTGGTCCGATCCGTGCTCGATTAATATTTTTAAAAGAATTTGTAATTTTTATTGTTGAATAGTAATGTGTGATTCTTAGAATGTACGGAAGAGCAAAACTGACATATGACGAGACGCTTATCGGTAACTAAAGTTTGTTTTTCTGAGCGTAAAAAAATATTTTATTTAACTTTTACGACCAATTAGAATAAAAATAATATACTGAATGATTGTTTTATCAGTTTTTCTCTTAGAAAAAATATTCAAATTTTCATTTTATTTTCGATTTTAAGAATTAATACTAAAACCGAAGACATTTTTTAACGTCAATTTCACTGCGAAATTTTAAGATTAAAGTTTTTCAAGTTTTTATTCATAGTAAATTGTAATATTAAAGTTTTTAAAGATTTTATTCATTTTAAATTGTAATATTAAAGTTTTTAAAGATTTTATTCATTTTAATAGAAAAAATTTGGCTAAAAAAGTTTGTCCGTTACACCCATCCGTACTTAGATGCATAACTATAAGAGGGTAATAATATGTATTTCTTTCTCTCTAAATCGCGGCCTGAAAATTACCCTTTCGCACGTAATATGGATAGGTTTGTTTATTTTTTAAGATAACGATGTAATTTTTCCCAATCGGATAATTTGATCTTTGAATTAACTATTTTTCTTTGTAACAACCCTGTACGATCTTTTTTTAACGAGATTTTTGATAAACAAAGTTCGGAAATATCTATTTCCGTTTTATTCAAGATGACCTAAACGGTCTGGTGGTACCTATGGATCAACACTTGTGAGCAGGGCTGTGGAGTCAAAACACAAAACCTTGACACCAACTCAGCTTTATGTAATTAAGTGATTACAATTCATAATAAATATAAAACCAGGATTTTTTTATATTAATACCTATGGGTTAAATAAATAAAAAAATGAGTTTGAAAAAGAAAAAGAAAAAAAAAATGAATATTCAACAAGAATGAATCAAACAAAATGTCTTCGGCATAAAATAACTCAAGAGTTGGCACCCGGTAAAATTCAACCAGCCAACCAACTGTATAAGTTAGGTATACCAAAAAATGTGGCTGCTATTCATTTTAAAAACGAATTAAAATTAATTAAATCGATTATTTAAGGTCAAATTTTTGTCTAAGTCGAAAAGTAGTAACATAAAAATAAAAAAGGGGGGGGGATATTACACGTAATTTATTTTTAATACATTTAAAATGATTTTTTTGGTCAATTTCGATTGCGTTCAACCTGAAACGCTGTTTAAAATTCGTGTTTACAAAATAAATTGTAACATTCACGATTGAAAATTTTTTTTCACCAAAAATCAGGGAATTATCCGATTTTAATGAAATTTTCAGTATTGATTTAACAATTAATGAATTTTATAATGCATCAGTTATTTTATTTCAAAACTTTAATTTAGTATTTTTGCTATGAAAAATTAATATATAAAATTCATTTAAAATAAAAATATTCGGATTTTAAGTTTAAAATGTTATATTTTTAGATTCTAAAAATAAATATCTACTTAATGCAAACTTTATTTTAGGCGCAAAAAGTAATAAGTTTTGAAGAAAAACTATTGAAAATGTACCCTCCCTTTTTTAAGCAGCAAAAAACATCGATGTATAATAAAATAATATAATAGAATAATAAAACATCGATGTAAAATAGAAAAAGAAATCTCCAAAAAATAAATTATTACTTTTTATATATTTTATTTTTCGATTTTCGGTACTTATTTTCTCATAAAACAGCAACCGTAATTGTTTTGTTTTCATTTTTGCACTGTTAAATCAACTGAAATTTAACGTAGCTAAAAACAAGTTACGATAAGAGGATTTTTTAAAAATTATATGAAAATCAATTAATGGTCCGATTTTCCCGAAAATTTCCATAAATGTTTACCATTGGATGTAAATACATCTGAAATAGTTTTTTTCTAAAATATATTAGGGGAAATATTTGTTTACGAGGTCTATCACCCCCCCCCCTATTTTATTTTATGAGATAAAAAAAAATGACGTGGAAAAAAATTTGGTACTTTTTTTTCTATAAAGATAAGAGGCTGAATAACTATATCAATGAAATTATATAACGTACCGAATTATAGTTTTTTTTTAGGAAAATATAATGAAATCGGGGAAAAAAAGTGCAAAAAAAATGTCATAATATTAATATTTGAAAACTTTTTTTTTCTTATGTAATTGGTATGTACTATATTCTATTAAATTGTCAAAAAAAAAAAAAAAAAAAAAAATTTTTTAAGAAGTTAATTTTTACGAGATTTTCAATCTTTTGTGTGATTAAATATTTTTATTTTCTGCGTGAAATAAATTAAATATTTTTTTTTTTCCTGTGGAAAAAAAAATCAAAATTTTCACGGATATTTAAAAACATGAATTTTAGAATTCAGGTGAACTAAAAGTTGGTCCGATCCGTGCTCGATTAATATTTTTAAAAGAATTTGTAATTTTTATTGTTGAATAGTAATTTTTGGTTCTTAGAATATGTGGAAGGGCATAACCGTCATATTTGTTTTACAAAGAGACGAGACGAGACGCTTCTGAATAACAACCAAAGTTTGTTTTTCTTTGTTCAAAAAAGTTAAATAAGATAATTTTTTTCGCTATTAGAATACAAAGTAAGTATACAGGATTATTTTATCAGTTTTTCTCTTAGAAAAAATATTCAAATTTTCATTTCATTTTCGATTTTAAAAAGTAATACCAAAACCGAAGACATTTTTTAACGTCAATTTCACGGTGACATTTTACTATTAAATTTTTTCAAGTTTTTATTCATGTTAATTAAAAACATTGTTTTTCGTTCATAATTTTCATTATTTTTCCTAAGCTGAATTTTTTTTTTAAAATCATCAGGACTTTAAAATGTTTCTTCTTTCGAATGCACAAAAAAAAATTCTAGATATTTCAAGATAAAAAAAAAAAAATATCTTAAAAATCGTTGAAAACAAGTAAAATCGGTTATTGAATATGCACAAGACAAAAAGTTAAATTAGTGTTATCCATACTTTTACTGGTTGATCGTAAAAGGGAAATAATTTGTAACTTTTCTGTCTATATTACGGTCTGAAAATTACCCTTTCGCATGTAATACGGGCAGGTTTGTTTATTTTTTAAGATAACGATGTAATTTTTCCCAATCGGATAATTTGATCTTTGAATTAACTATTTTTCTTTGTAACAACCCTGTACGATCTTTTTTTAACGAGATTTTTGATAAACAAAGTTCGGAAATATCTATTTCCGTTTTATTCAAGATGGCATAAACGGTCTGGTGGTACCTAAAGATATCAGTGTATATCTTAGAGGGCCTTGCTCCGACTCCACGGCCTGCTTTGAAGATAATATAGCAAGTATCCAAATCATAAATTAATAACTTTTTTTGGGGGGGGGGTATTGTCTGTGTTATGAAGTTGTTCCAGGGGGCCTACCTTGCCCACTCGCCTAAATTGTGTAAGGACTCAGTTTATTACCAGGTGCCTAAGGCACCACTTAAGGGAATTTTTAAAACCACCCCACAGAAATTTCGATTCAACACTAAACCAGGAGCCAAATAAATACCTATATCAATCAATCTGGCATTGTGCGTAGTAAAAGTTCATAAAACAAAACTTAAAACAATTTTCCAACAAATTTTTTAAAAAGGCCTATTGTCATGACTTGTTTTTGGCTACGTTAAATTTCAATTGATTTAACGGTGCGAAAATATAAACATTGTTTTCGTTCATAATTTTTTTTTCCGTAAGCTGAAATTTTTTTTTAAATCATCAGGAGTTAATTTTTTTTTTTTTTTTTTTTTTTTTTTTTTCAATGTTTCTTCTTTTGAATGGTCCAAAAGGTTTTGAAGATAATAATAACCTTTATGCAAGTTTTATTGAGTTTAATATACTGGGGGGGGGGGTAAATTTGACACGGCAGATTGGACGTCCCTATAGAATGGTGGCCCATATCACAGACTGGAGAGGAGGGGGTTAGACCCTAGCACTGGACCCGAACGTACAAATATAAAATATTCTAATAAATTTATAAAACAATTTTAGCAAAAAAGTTCCAAGTCGTTTAAATTAACTTACGAATAATAAATCACTGGAATTATATTTAATCTTAATTTAC
>CM042158.1:21881493-22107436 GCA_023376005.1 Doryteuthis pealeii | reverse complement strand
TACCACTTATATTGAAATGTGGCACACGACTCTGCATATAGCTGGAAGTTTGGAGTTGGGGTAGGGGTGTTAAAAATATTAACACTATAAGGATCTATTTAGCTAGATTCACTCGCCGACTGATTCATTCAATAAAATAAAATAAATCTCGCATTTTCTCTTGCGCAGCCCTACTTTCACCAAATACCTTGTTCGCTCTATGCCTCTACCCTGCTAAAAATTCCCAATATTCGTTTTGTGTTTTGAATTGTGTTTGGTGGAGAGTCGAGAAGTGGGCTGAGGCGATAGGAGATTTTTCTCCCTTTTCTTCACTCCAGAGAGGGTCTACCCACTCTTGCGTATCGATTGCTGTTTTAGGTGTGGTGCATATGATGGTTCCGCCCCACATGTTATTTGCCGCCTCTCATGCGGTTTCTAGCCGCTGCGTTTTGTTCGTGTGAACAGTTCTCTAGCTTATGCCGCTTTGCCGGCAAATTCCGAGCATTCGAGCGCTTACGACCTCTACCACCACACCGAGATCGTGCTGCTTCCACAGAACGTTACTATAGCCATGTCGGGGATTCGGCATCGTTTTATAATATCACCTTTTCGAAGATTACATCAAGAGATCGAACCTGGGCCATTTCACTTCCCCTACTCTTCGTGTAGTGACTCGATGGGCGCGTAGCAAGTGTCCCCGTATTGCTGCTGGAAGTTATCGCCATTGATGACTCAAGCTGATAACTGACTGCGGGGCACCATTATACAGAATCTCACCAAGTTCTCTCTTCCTCTGTTTATTCACGGCTGGAGCTGTCGGTCTTGTGGGTGCAGAGCTCTTTGCTCAACCTCACACTAGGCAGCCGTAGGACGTCCAACGTGGCGCCTGCCAAAGTGTTTTGAGCTGTATTTTAATAGCAGCTTGATCCCTAGGACGCTCTTCCAATCGGTCTCCTTTTCAGAGGCGGTTTGGTGTTCTCTACCTGAAGGCCGCACTCGCTGTTGTTATAAAAGACAGGAACCGCCAGCCCAAAATCCTCCACTGGCCTGCGGGGAACGGGGGTTATAACACCAGGTGATTTTACTTGTATGGTCCCAATTGGGAACTTTGGAGCTCCACTGATCCCATGCTTCTAATAAGATTTCTTTCTGAACGCTCTCAGCATGAGCTTTCTTGGCCGGTTCAGAGGGTTTTGCCTGATTAATACCGAGTACCGGGTATTTCGGGATTTGTCACTGGCTCTCTCTCCTTCTTTTTTCTTTTCCCTTACAAAGGGCTCTTTCCTGGAGCTAGTTGCCCCAACCGCTAGGTATGGAGCGTTGCACTAGGCTACCTCTATCTATTGTCTTGGCTGGCGGTGGTGAGTCCTGTCGCCGGCTGGAGCCCAGCATCACACTCTCCACCCCACGTCCAATATTACTTGCCCCCGTATTCTGGGGTCTTTCGATCTTCCACTCTTCGATCTAGTAGGAGTTCCAATTTACAGCGGTTGGCCTTCTTGGATCGTGCTGTCATTTACCCGTCATCTAGTGTCTGATATACCTTGTTCGGACGGACGTTGGCCTCGCCTGGGCAGGGATCATAACCTCTTTCTCGATTGGACGGCGTCTCCGCACCTTCTGGCCAGAGTCGACAACCGTCCATAGCAGGTACCTTGGAGAGGGCTTGGTTATCGCCCTCTCCGTCATTGCATCTTCAATCGTGAGTATCGTCGTTGATAAAACAACAACAGAGCAAATGAAAAAGCAACAGTGAAAATACATGACACCAATAGATAGGCCAAAAAAGTGAAAAAAATGGCGCTCAACAATGAAGGGACATCAGTGAAATGATCGCGTGTCAACAGAAAAGAAGTGAAGAGGTAGAAAAGGAAAAGACTGCAGTTATGCAGAGAGGAAGAAAAATTTTCCTGCCATTCTGTAAAAAAAATCCAAAACTAAAAGTGACAATCGTGTAAGACCGAAAACACAACAAAGACCCGCCGTCCACAAAAATGCAACAGCTAACCTAAAGACCATGAAGACAATGGTCCAAGACGTACGGTATATAAGAAATCAAGGATACGAATTCCATTCATAATTTGGGTCTTATTTCCATTTCCTGAGTTTCTGATTGGGCTGTTTGATTAAATGATTATTGTGGAGTTATAAATACCACTGTCATTCCTGCGAGTAGACTTTGCGGGTTAATGTATTGCGCGTTACAACATCGTTATGTGCATGTCTTCCCAATTTGAGGGCGGTAATGGAACTCCTTGACATTCTTCAATTCTAACAACTATTCTAGAAGGCTGCTCAAAACAACGTATTTACAAAGCAAAACAATCTCACAAATTTCCATAGCCAGTCGACTGGCGGCTGTTGAATGTGCCGACTCACACTCCTGTATAGGGGTAAGACCCTGAGCAGTCCGTACATGAAGCACTTGACTTTGCCGTGTCCTTTACTTAGGGGCTAGACAAGCTTGTCGAGAGCCCCCTCCAATCAGGTTGCGCATGGTTAATATCAACCCCTTGCACTATATATATCTAGTCCCGCCGCCTGTTGCCCTATATCAGCAAACCCCAACACATTTTTATCATACTAGTGCCTAAAGTGGGACCTGAATATCTTAATATTTGGGTATGATTGGTAAGCACTATCTGATGGTTGAAGCTTCCAATTCTGGAGCTCTTGAAATGTACAATACCCCTTCATCCCATTACTCCCAGCTCCACTCTGACCGCGGTTTAAGTACCTGTAAGGTTCCCATTAAGGGTTAAATAGCGAAAAAAAAATGAGGTTTAAAAGAGGATGTGATTTAAAAGGAAAAATGGCTAACGTGTGGATTACGATATTATAGTTAGTAAGTCTCAAACTCATACGTCACGCCATTGCATTTCAACGTATAGCAAATATCCTTGGACAGATGATAACTCAATTTATCTTCAAGGTGGCTTCGCATTGAATAACCATGAAGGTTGATATACTATTAAACAAAGAACCGAACACCTGTCTTCTTTTTTATATTTTTCCTTTTCTTCTGATGAGAGGTGCATATTACATCTTAACCCGATTCCTTAATATGTCCAAACATTAATAAGACTCAATTATATCACTTATACATATAATATGACTTTATATATGCTTTCTTGTCAGAACACCATGTATATTCCACAGTGTGAATAAATTGACTATTTCACATTTATGATATGTTAGCGTAGAGAAAGGTGAAGTGCAAACAAGCTTTCAACTATTGTAAAAAGTAACTAATATCTCTGGCCGAAATTTTCTTTTTCTCCTATATTTTCTCTCTTCTTCCATTACTATTTTCTTTTTCTTTCTTCTTTACCTCTTTTTTTCTTTCTAATTTTATTGAAATAGAGAAAGCTCATCTACTTTCCAATATCTCTCACCATTTTCTTTCATTTCTCCTCCTGATCATATACATAGTCTTTTCTTTGCTTTTCTTCACGCAATTATCATGATACTGCATTGTAACCATTATTTATCTGAAGTATGACAGGATGCATGAACCATAGGTGAGGTACTAGCATATTAAATCAAAGATCTTTATTGCTGTGACTTGCTATTACCGTTTGTATCATCTACAGGTATGCAGTGGGGTGGGTTGTGCTGAAATTGATTGTAGTTTCACTTTGGAATGGTACCTATTTGGCAACTGACCATTTTGGCGAGCATTATCAAAAGATATGATTCTGCTGATGTTTAACCATTTGCTATTGTCTTTGCATTGTGTCTGATGAAGTGTCCCTGATATTATTCAAACACTCCGCCAACAGTCGTTGTGGATCCTGCAGTGACTACAGCAATTGACTCTAAAAAAAAAAAAATATATATATTTCAGGGAAAAATACAGAATCGATTTTTACTGTTCAAGAGGAACAAAAAAACAAAGAAATTAGTCAATATGACATATATTAAGTGATAATCAATTATTTTTTAGTTATGAAACTATAATTATAATTACTTTTTTATGGAACACAGAGGGTGCAAAATATAAGTTATAATATAGTCCTAAACCTTCTGTTTCCAGTTTAAACTAAGTTGCTCTTTGTCATATTTCTCTTGCTTTCCTTATTTTTTATTTTATCCAAATATTAAGTTCCTCTTTTCTCTTTTCTTTTTAATATGCCATTTCCAAAAACAATTGCTATCTTCTCGATTTTCCTTTCCCAATCAATCGTTTTTTTTCTTCAACATATCTTTGATTCAACCGCACTTCAAAACCCGTTCTCAACTGACTCCCGGTTTCTTTAATTTTTTACCTTTTCTTTAATAAAATAAATAATACAATCATACTAATTATCTCACCTCAACTTCAATCTACTGTCGTTCTGTCTTGTACGGATTCAACTCCACTTCTTCTGTTCTAATCCTTCTTCGTTGTCCCGTTTGTCCTGCATAATTCTGTCGTCCCTAAACCTATCTTCTGATATTTCTATTCCTATCGTTCTCTGAATTTCTTTCCCGGGTATTATTTTCAAAACATAGACCTAAGGAATTAACCCCACTTTTTATTTCATGCCAAAGGGCAGCAACTACTTACCTTTCCTTTATTTTACACTTTTTATGATTTTTTCCCGTTTTCTTTTTCAACAAATATCACCCCCCCTGGCTAATTATTAAATGATATGGTCTGAGAAAGCATCTCAGAAATCATGACAATAGTATTTGTAATTTCTCTTTTAACTGGAGATATATGTGGAATTGGTAGTGGAAATTTCTGTTCTTATTCTTCAGGCCCATGTGCGAGCGCGACATGAGATCTGTTCTGTGGTTAAAAAGCACAGTTCCTAAATGTTTCGTATTTTTCGACGAAAGTATGTTTCTTGGCTAATGATAGAGTCTCAATGGAAGATTCAAAAGTTTTTAACATCTCCAGAAACATGTTGGTGGAAGATTTAAAACGATTAAGAATGCTCTTTTGGTATGACTTTTTCAAAAGGCATGTTGGTAAGAAAAATCCTCCCTATTGTTGATGTAAGAATTTTCAAAGTATATTTTTGTTAAGGAAACCAAAAAAATGACAACCAATAACCAATTGAGTAACATACATAAAACTTATTCCGGAAAAGTTAGGACTGACTGTTTCCAGAAAAGAGGTGGCTTAGATTAGGGTTTTTGCCAGAAGTGAACTGCCTGAATCAAAAATGTTTTAAAGTATATTAGGGCAAAGGTCTATTATTTCATGAATATTGAAAACAAAATAATTTTTAATTTCATTACTCCACTTGAATATTGTGTTTGGTTTGGCGCAACCTTGCGGAGTGCTTTTATTACATCACTACACGATAGCAGATGCGTACCCGTCCTGATAACCGCCAACCAGGCCGTCAACGTAACACAGCTTTCAAAAGTAGCTACTCCTCGGTGCCCACAGCACGGCTTTTGCCCCAGACAGATTATTTAAAAATAAAATTAAAAGTAAAATAAATGATAAACATGTTACCTCTTTGCAGTTTATCTCTAAGTGCAGTTTCTAACAAAATTGTTTACTTTGATCTGTTAATACATTATGACGCTTGTACTAATGTTGATTAATGGTACTTATAGTATTGTAATCACAACAGGAAGTGGTAATTGTTATATTAGCTGAGATATTTTACTTGAGCCAAATACCAGCTTGAGTAGTATTGAACTGTGAGACTGAAGATGGTGAGGCACTTTTCAACATAGTGCCATTGATTCCAAATGCAAAATCAAAATTGTTATTCACACATTACCACAATATAAAACAATGTCACACAAAACAAAAAATATATGTTATATGTTGTATTAGATAATGTGGAGGCATGATCACTTAATTAGGACTGAACTATATCTAGTAGTTGACCAAGATTTTTTGTTTTTTTTTTTTTTTTTTTTTAAATCATAGCTACATAAGTAGAGGAAGGCTGTTTTCAAAGTGTCATCAGCAAAAAATAATATCTTCTTCATTGGTTTGGATACCAATGGAAAGACATCGAAGACACAATATTCTTCAATCTCTTCAGACCACAATAGTTAGCAAGTGTACATTGCACCAAGACGGACTCTAAGTGTGCATAGGTAGTGGGCTTCATTGTTCTTGTACCCACAAACTTGTACCCAGGCATAGGACAGTCACGCGTGTAAATATCACTTTTACATGGAACGTATCTGATTTCCACAACTTGTAGCACAACGTGCAAGACTAAATTGACAAAAACTTGTTCTTTCAAAACACTCACTTTATTCACTTCTCTCAGCCTATATTTCATTGATGAGAGGAGAGAGAGAGAGAGAGTCAACCTTACATTAATATCTTTACTGTCAAAATCATCTATACAAAAAATATCTATTACGTTCAACGAAAATGTTTGACAGAGATTCTTTATTTTTTTTTCTGGAATGGAGGTGATTGCTGTCGAGAGAATACTATTGGCGTCCCTCTTACATTGATACGCCCAATAAAATTTGCAAACGTATTCTGGTAGTCCGAAATTTCCGGCTTCAGCGTACAAAAACAGTAATATTAAGAACCAAAGCACCTCCAAACACAAACAAATATAAAAGCAGTCAAAACACTCAGATTAAATTATAAATAACAACACTTTACTTTACAATAGTAATTGCAATAGAAAATACATATACACCAGAAGAGGGAACTTCACATATAAATATGTATCGTGTGTACGTAACTTCCCTTCTATGCAACAAATAAATGTTACTTTTACACATTGTTATTACAGATAAAATATTTTTTCTTTAATCAAGAAGCGCATCAATATTGACTAGCCTATCTAAAGGCCAAATGCCGAATTTTCAATATTCACTAATATTTTCTCTTAGCGAATTATAATATTTAATACAATACCAAGACGCTCAGGGGACATAAAAAGAAACTCAACAAGTTTTCACACTTTATTAAAAACAAAACTTCAAGGTTTCAACAAGAATTCAAACAAGTGGAAGTTTTTGTGTTTCATAAAACACAAACATAAAGAACATAATGATACCATCTCTTGTGTTGTTTAATTTACCAGTTATATATGACGACAGGAAATAGATGTTTGCTTGACTTCTGAACACTGGTTATTCGAACATGATAAATATGCTAGGCCCGGAAAGTATTAATGATAGGTGAGAAAACAATCAGGTTGTCCCGTAGCTGGGAGTTACTGAAGATGCTATAATTTAAGATGTAGTAGGTCGACGTCTAGAGTTGTCGAAGTACGCCGAACGTAGGAAAGAAGTAGTTTAGATATGTAAAGAAAAAGGTAGGAAGAGATATAGTATTTCGTCTGGTTTATTTTCCGATACCAGCTCCGATTTATGTGACGGTCTTGCTTTGAGTCTTGAAGGTGACATGGTACTAAACTGTCGAGTTTCAAAAGCTGCGTCCCTTGCTAAAATAAACCAGCATCTGCCATTTGTGCTGTAAATCCTGAGTGAAGCTATTTATCATGATGATGACTTCTGCATAACCATCTAGATCTACGGTACACTGCGATACACAGACTGTCAACTACAACAAATGCATCAACAAACAGTAAACACATGCGGGAGCACATAAACGTGTTAATTTCCAAAAGCAAAACACAATGTGCTGCATTTTTTCAATTAACGAAAATGCATCAACACCCATCATTAAAGCGACGGATATCGAATTCCTGCTGTTAAAAATATGTAAATTCCCCAGCCATATTTTCATCCCTCCATTTAAAAATATTTACAGATAAATTCAGCAAAGAGCAATGAACTCCTTTGTGTAATGAGCTCACACAATACTGGTGTGCATCACCACCAAGACCCTCTAAAATTCAGTATAGAACCTTAATCGCTCAAAAATAGACAAATGGCTGCCCACGCCCCATCATATTGAGGACCAGAAATCCTAACGAACATCACTTAAATATAGATACACCATGAAGATTGAGATCTTCTTGGAGCTTTTAGAATATCAGCCCTGTGCGAGAGCCTTACTCCAACGCTCGTATAACCACACTAAACTTAGATTTACTAACATAGTCTACCAACTACTATTGTTAAAACTCCAAATCAACTTTCAACCACATCGGCTCCAATGTACTGCATTTTTCAACCCCACAACAGCAAACGCCTATTTGACCAAAAAGAAAAGGCCATAAGAACATTTGACATCCACATGAAACCCATACTGGAAGCAACGCAGACGACACTCCACTCAACCCAAACATCCTCGAATATGTCTACAGCTTAAGCTCTCCCCCTGGCTTCTTTAACACACAGCACCAGTAGTACGTTGATCCTTGCATCTAAGGCCAAGCTCCACTTAAAAAGCAAATACTCTCAACCCCTATCTACCACGGAGAAACTCCACAACATTCAGAAAAATATACAACCCTCTGTATACCTACTATCACTATTTATACAGATGGCCTCCAACAGCACTAAGCATCTAGTACACCTTGTTATGTGGCGTGTGTCGTGTTTCAGACAAAAGATCATAAACCACTATTGCAATCAATGGCCCTTCCAACCAAACCGAAGCACCTCCACGTAGTGTGAGCGTGTGCGCAGCCAGGTGACAGTATAGAAAACGTATTAAGCAGCTTAAGGCACTTGGAGGCTCAACTAGGCTCTATCCCGAACACAGTGTATCTCTACATTGCAATGCTGCAGCACCCTCCTCAGTTCTGTTATCTACAATCATTCATTCGATCTGTATGCGCCCGCACGTAGCTCACATACTCCTAGCATCCACCTCTTAATCACCCAACTATCAAACCCAACTTTTAACCACATATGCTGCGACTAGCAAAACCTAGTGATTTATCTGCTCTGAAGATCCAAGCTGCATGTTCTAGACATTCCCCAGCTGGAAATGGAGCTTAGAAGTTCAGAGCCATCTTTCTATGCTGAAAGTGCGACTTACATAATGCAATATCAGCAATCACACACAACAACTAACAAAATCCATACAGAAGCTGTAAGAGAACCATAAATCTATAATACTCTTAGCATTAAGTCACTGAATAATTATACATGTCTACCAACATCTCGGAATAGAAACCTACCGCGCCGCACAACCCTCTACCAAACTATTAGCACCCCACGTCAACAAAGAAAGGAGACCCTGGATACCCTAGTATATTCCAGAAAGAGAAGAAACACTATCAGTCCAGCTGACCGCATTGGGGCCACACAATTAAGCCAGTGAGCGTGCCTCCATTCTATACTCTAAGACATAACCAGTGCGCGAGCGCTATGAATGGAGAATATAATAATTACACATACGCTCACTTTCTTTTCTGAACTGATGGCAAGGTGGTTCCTCTCTTTATCATAACAAGAGTTGTGCGTTCGTATCGAAAGATGTTCATTTCAGACGATGAGAAAGTCATAGACATCACTACACTCCCTTCTTTCCAGGATCGCGCGAGGCGAGAGCAGATCTAACTCTGGGGTGCAACACACCTTTTCTTAACCGCTAAAAAAGACATGTATGGGAAAATCTTTTTTATATAACTGGACGCTCCTCTAATCTCACTCAATGCGCGACCACTGTACAGGCACCGCTCGAGTACGACCCAACTGATGCTCGCACCCGTCCTGATTCGTATATCCAACACACACACCATCAACTAACAGGCAACCTACAGTGAGTGTGAGAGACTGCTGTTGCAACGTGACAACTGTATCTTCTAATAATATCACTCGTGTGCCTCTTGACCTCGAACAACTACAACACGCCGTCGGCGACGTGACACACACCTATTATCATCAGAACACAGAGGTCGCGCCGCGCGCGCGCTGGCTCGCGAGCTTCAGCGAAGCGAAGAAGAATTAATATTATCTTCTGGGTCTCACATATAGAGTCAGTTCATATTGTCCCAAGAGCGAGTCAGCTCTGCGATGAGTGAGCCCCCGTCACCGAAAACTACCTCCCTCACCCCCGTCTCTGTGTATATATACCGCTGCTTAATACAAGGTGGTTGCCCACCAGAGTCCTCTGATCGCTTTGTCTTATGCCAATGCCCAGGAGGGTATGGTATGATTGTTGTAAGCACCGAAACCATCCACATGTACTTGCATAAAAAACATCACTGAAGACAAACCACCGGCGCCCAAAAAGAATGAGCGTATGTTTAAAGCATTTAGTGGACGTTCTTCTTTTAAAATGAAGGAGTAGGTTAATTCTAGTGTGGCCAATGCGTGCTGGGTGATAGATGTTCTTCTCTTCTTGGTATTACTAGATCAAGCGTCTCCTTTTCTTTTAAGTTGGGCTATAGTTTGTTGAGTTTTATTGTGGGGATTTTCCATTCTATAATTGTTGCCATTTTATTGTCATTATTTGCTAGATTTTCTGGTTTAAGATCACTGGTATGGTATTTGTAGTTTTGTCTGATATCATGTCAAGGTGCAGATTTAGCTAAGAATCTAACTTTATCATTTCCCTGGATCCATATGGCTTTTGGAATCCAGCAGAATATCACTTTCTTGCTTACAGTAATTAGTTAAATTGTTTAAAAAGTTAGTGATTAGAGGGTTATCTAGTTTTTACTCTTTTTAATATATGTAGAAACAGAAATGGAGTCTGAACTGAATAATTAATTTTTTCGGGTTGCCTAAATTCTCCCAATGTTAAGTTAATATCTACTATGCACTGGCCTCAGCAGTAAATAGGAGGCTTCTTTTGGAGGCATTTTTTCATGTTATTGTTGAAAAACAACCCCACATCGGTGAATCTATGCTGTCTATCTGCGCCATCTGTATAAATATGTGAGTAGTTAGGATATTTTCTGAAATTGTTGTGGAGTTTCTCGTGGTAGATAAAGGGTGAGTGATTCTTTGTTAGTTGAGCTTGCTTTAGATCAAGGATTAACACTTACGGGCTGTTTTAAGAAGCCAGGGGGAGAGCTAGCTGTACAGTATCATGCGATGTTTGTAGTGAGATGTCTGCGTCTTCCAGTATGGGTTTCATGATGGAGTCAAAATGTTTTATGGCTTTTCTTTTTGGTCAAATAGGTTTTGCTGTTTGGGGTTGAAAATGGCAGTCATGAGCCGGATTTTGGTTGAAAGTGATTGATTTTTACATAGTATTGTAGATCCTAATTTTAGTAAATCTAGTTTTAGTGGTGGTTCATAAGCTTTGGAGAAAGGCTCTCCACAGGGGATGTTCTAAAAGCCCCAAGACGAGTCTCAATCCTTCATGGTGTACTAGGATTTTAAGATTTCAGGAGATTTCGCTTGGCTTGCTCAATATATGTAGCGAGCCATAGTCTATGCTTTGAGCGGATTAAGGTTTCTATTAAATTTTAGTAGGGTTTGGTGGTATGCACCCCAGTATGTGCTGAGCAACTTACACAAGGAGTCATTGCTTGCTACATTTATCTCTTAAATATTTAAAATGGAGGGATGAAAATACATGCTTGGAAGGGAATTTATATTTTTCAACGACAGGAATTTCCCAGATCGTCCAGCTTTAATGTAGGGATTGTTGTGCATTATTTCTTAATTGACAACAAATGCACACCAATTGTGTTTTTCTCTGGTAGATTTTAAACGTTTAATGGATTGCCCATTTGGCTTATTTGTTGCATGCATTGTTGTAGTTGACACTCTGCTGGTATGCATGTATCTGATCTAGATGTTATGCAGAAGTCATCACATATAAATAGATCTATCCAACTTTTAGGATTCAGACAATTAGGCAATGCTGTTTATTTGCAAGGGTTCGCAAACCTTTGAAAACTTCGACAGTTATGACTCGCCTTACACAAAGCAAGACGTAATGAACGAGCGTATCGGAAAATAAACAACGAAATAACTTATATCTTCCTACCTTTTTCTTCATCTCTAAACTACCTTCTTCCTACTTCGGCGAGACATCTTTCGAACTCACCTACCAACATCTTAAATTATACATCTTCACATCTCCAGCCTACGGGACAACCTGAATTTTCTCACCATCATTAATAACTTTCCGGGCCTGATATTAATCATTCGAATAACACCAGTTTCAGAATCAACATCTATTTCCTGCGTCGATATTAACGGTAAATAAACAAAACAAAGATTGTTATCATTATTGTTTTATGTTTGTGTTTTATGAAACAAAAAACTTCCCTTGTTTGAATTTTTTGAACCTTGAAGTTTTTGTTTTTAATATGTAGAAAACTTGTAAGTTTCTTTTTATGTCCCCTATCTCTTGGGGTATTGTATTAAAATTATAATTTTCGCTAAAGAAAAAATATTAGTAATATTGACAATTCGGCATTTTGCCTTTTTATAAGGCTAGTATATATGCCGCTTATTGATTTTTAAAAAAAATATTTTATCTGTATTAACAATTGTAACAAGTAACATTTACTTTGCATAAGGAAGTTTACGCACGTAATTTTTGTGAGTTCCTCTTTGTGTATTATTTATTTTTCTTTCAATATATTGTAAATAAAGTTTGTTATTTATATTTACTGAGGTGTTTGACTCTTTATATTTGTTTGTGTTTGAGGTGCTTTGTTCTTAAATATTACTGTTTTGTTACCTGTAAGCCGGAAATTTCGGGACTACAGATAGCTTTGAAAATTTTATTGGCGTATCAATGTAAGGGACGCAACTTAGTAATCTCTCGACAGAAGTCACCTCCATCCCAGAAAAAAAATAAGATTCTCTGTCAAACATTTCTTTGACGTAAAGATATTTTTGAAGATGATTTTGACATAAAGATATTAATGAAGTTGACTCTCTCTCTCTCTCTCTCTCTCAATGACAATAGGCTGAAGAAGTTGAATAAATGAGTGTTTTGAAAAAACAAGTTTTTGTCATTTATCTTCACTTTGCTACACAACAGATACTTCCATGTAAAGTGATATTTACACGGCTGACTGTTCCTATCCTGGCTACAATTTGTGGGTACTAAGAACACAGTGAAGCCCACTACACTATGCCACATATATCCGTCTTGGTGCAATACACTATGCTACATTTGTTCTCTGAAGAGATTTGAAAAATATTGTCTTTCATTGGTATCCAACCAATGAAAGAATATTTTGTTTTCTGATGACATTTGAAAAACAGCCTCCTACTATTGATTTTAAAAAAAAAAAAAAAAAAAAAAAAAAAATCTGGGTCACTACTAGAATAAGTTCAGTCCTAATTAGTGATCATCCTCCACATATTAATACAACAATCAACATTATGTTTTTTGTTTTGTGTGACATTGTTTATATTGTGTAATGTGTGAAAATAAACAATTTTGATTTGATTTGGAATCACTGGCCACTAGTTGAAAAGTGCCTCACATCATCTTCAGCTCACAGTTCAATATACATCAAGCTGGATTTGATCAAAGTAAAAATATCCTCAGCAAATATAAAATTACCACTTCCTGTGTGATTACATAATATTAAGTACCATTAATAACAGTTAGTACAAGCGCATAATGTCATTAACAGCCAAAAGTAAACATGTTTTGTTAGAAACTGCACTTAGAATGAAACTGCAAAGATGAACATGTTATCATTTATTTTATTTTATTTTTTTTAAATAACCTGTCTGGAGGCAAAAGCTGCTGTGGCACCAGGAGTAGCTACTGAAACTGTGTTACCACCCCTGGTTGGCGGTAGATGAGGACGGGTATCCCATCTGCTATCACATGTTGTATGATAATAAACATCTCCCAGTTGCAGCCCAAACCACACAAATATTCCAGTGGAGTAAATGAATTAAATTTTTGTTTTCAATATTCAAAATACACTCTTTGGCCCTAATATATTTTAAACATTTTTGATTCAGAGCATTCCTGGCAAAACCCTAATCCTAAGCCCTACCTCTTTTCCTGGAACAATCAGTCCTAACCTCTTTCCCTGGAATAATTTTATGTATGTTACTCAATGGTTATTGTTGTTCATTTCTGGTTTTAACACAAAAATATTATTGAAATTCTTACATCAAAATCAGGAGGATTTTTCTTACCAACTGCCTTTTAGAAAAAGTCATACCAAAAAGCATTCTTAACGTTTTTAAATCTTCCCACCACATTTTTCTGGAATGTATAAAAAAAACTTTTGAATCTTCCATTGAAGACTTATCATTAGCCAAGAATCATACTTTCGAAAAAACGAAACATTTAGGAATGCTTTTTACACAGCAACAGACTCATGTCCCTCAACATGGCTGAAAGAATAAGAACAGAAAT
Source organism: Doryteuthis pealeii (assembly GCA_023376005.1). Lineage (NCBI taxonomy): Eukaryota > Metazoa > Mollusca > Cephalopoda > Myopsida > Loliginidae > Doryteuthis > Doryteuthis pealeii. Next base: position 22,093,314 of record CM042158.1, on the reverse strand, counting down.
TTCACATACCAATTCCACATATATCTCCAGATTAAAAGAGAAATTAAAAATACTATGTGTCATGATATTCTGAGATTTCTCAGAATATCATTTAATAATAGCAGGGGGGGTTGACTATTTGTTGAAAAAGAAAACGGAAAAAATATAAAAAGTTAAATAAAGGGAAAGGTAAGAGTTGCTGCCCTTGGCAGAAAAAAAAGGGGTTAATTCCCTTAGGTTTGTTTTGAAAAAATACCCGGGAAAAGAAATTCAAGAGACATACGATAGAATACACAGACGATAGTTTAGGGACGACAGAATTCAGAGACGAACGGAACACGAGAAGGATTAGACAGAAAAATGGAGTTGAATCGGTAACAAGACAGACGACAGTAGATTGAAGTGAAGGTTGGAATAATTAAGAGTGATTTATTATTTATTTATTAACAAAAAGGTAAAAAGTTAAAGAAACCGGAGTCAGTTGAGAACGGGTTTTGGAAGTGACGGTTGAATCAAAGATATTTGAAGAAAAAAAACGAATTGATTTGGAAAAGGGAAAAATCGAAAGAAGCAATTGTTTTTGGAAATGGATATTAAAAAAAGAAAGAGAAAGGAGGAACTTATATTTGATAAAAAAAAAAATAAGGAGAGCAAAGAAATAATAACAAAAGAGCAACTTATGTTTTAACGGAAAAAGAAGGTATTGGACTATTTCATGAACTTATATTTTGCACCCGTCTGTTTCATAAAAAAAAAGTAAATAATAATTATTTTCATAAAATAAAAATAATTATTTATCACTTATAAATTGTCATATTGACTAATTTCTTTTTTTTTTGCTTGAAAGAAAACATTCTGTATTTTTCCCCTGAAATATATATATTTTTTTTTTTTTTAGAGTCAATTGCTTAGTCACTCAGGATCCACACGACTTAGCGAGTGTTTGATAATATCAAGGACACTTCATGACACAATGCAACAATAGCAAATGGATAAACATCAGCAGGAATGATATCTTTTATAATGACGCCAAAATGTCAGTGCCAAATAGTACCATTCCAAAGTGAAACTAGCATCATTCAAGCACACACCCCCCCACTGCAACCTGAATGAACACAAGTAATAGCAAGTCAACAAATAAAAGATCTGTATATTAATATGCTAGTACCTACCTATGTGTCATGCCCTGTCATCACTTCAGATAAATAATGGATCATATCATTGTAATTGTGAAGAAAACAAAGAAAAAGAACATGCTATATGTCAGGAGGAGAAAGAAAGAAAGGTGAGAGATAGGAAGTGATAGCATTTATCATCTATTTCAATAAAATTAGAAAAAAAAAGAGGAAAGAAAGAAAGAAAAAAGAAAATATAAATGGAAAAGAAGAGAATAGAGAAAAAGAAAGAATTTCGCCAGAGATTATTATACTTTTTACATATTGAACTATTTTGCATTAGTTCTTAAGTAAACATATTAAATGTTGAAATAGTCAAATTTATCACACTGTGGAATATACATGGTTTCTGCAAGTAAAAAATAATTATTCAAAAGTTATTATAGTGATATTGGACATTGGTTATATGTAATTTACATATTAAGGAATGGGTTAGATGTATAGACATCCTATCAGAAGAAAGGAAAAATATACAAAAAGAAGACAGGTTCGGTTTCTTTGTTTAATAGTATATCAACCTTCATGGGTTATTCAATGCCAAAGCCATCCTTGAAGATAAATGAGTTCATACCTGTCCCAAGGATATTAGTCCATACGTGAATGCAATGGCGTGACTAGAGTTTGAACTTACTAACTATAATATCGTAATCCAGCACGTTAGCCATTTTTCCTTTTAAACACACTCTTTTAAACTCATTTTTTTTTCTATTTAACCCTTAGATGGGACCTTAACAGGTACTACCACTCCGGGTCAGAGTGGAGCTGGGAGTAATGGGGATGAAGGGGTACTCTACATTTCCAAGAGCTCCAGAATTGGAACTTCACCATCAGATAGTGCTTAACATCATACCCAGAATATTAAGATATTCAGTCACCACCTTTAGGCACATATATGATAAAAAGTGTTGGGGGTTTGCTATAAGGGCAACAGGGGCGGGACAATCATATAAGTGCAAGGGGTTGATATAACCAGCCAACTGATTGGAGGGGGCCTCTCCGACCAGCTGTCTAGCCTAAGTAAAGGCCAAAGTCAAGTGCTTCATGTCACGGACTGCTCAGGGGTCTTACCCCTATACAGAGGTGTAGTCGGCACATTCAACAGCCCCAGTCGACTGGGCTAGGAATTTTGTGAGATTTTCTTTGCTTTGTAAAATATTGTTTTAGCAGCCTTCTAAAATTGTTAGAATTGAAGAATAATCAAAGTTCCAATTACCGTCAAATTGGGAAGACATGGCAACAAACGATTGTAACCCAATACAAACCCGCAAAGTCTACTGCAGAATGACAGGGTATTTATAAAACTCCACAATATCATTTAAATCAAACAGCCAATCAGAACTCAAGGAATGGAATCACCCAAATTCATGAATGGATCATTCTTGATTTCTATATATACCTACTGTCTTGGACATTGCTTCAGTGGTACTTAGTTAGCTGTTGAATTTTGTGGACGGCGGACTTTGTTGTTTTTTCGTCACCATGTCACTTTTATTTTGGATTTTTTTTACAAGGTCAGGAAAATTTTCTTCCTCCTGCATAACTGCAGTCTTTTCTTTTCTACCTCTTCCTTCTTTTTCTGTTGACACCTGTGTCCCTACTTTGGACCATTTTTTTCACTTTTTTTGGCCTATTATTGGGCATTTTTTCACTTTTTTCATTTTGCTCTTGTTGTTTTTATCAACACAACACTCACAGTTGGAAGATGCAAATCAAGGAGAGGGCACAACCAAAGCCCTCTCCAAGGTACCTGCTATGGACGGGGTCACATCTGGCCCAGAAGGGGTCAACCCCGTCCCAATCGAGAAAGAGGTCATGTCCTGCCCAGGAGAGGCCAACTCCGTCCCGAACAAGGGTACAACAATAGACGGGGACACGTCAGATCCAGAAGGGGCCAACCCCGTCAAATTGAAACCTCCTACAATCGAAAAGGAGAAATCAAAACCCCAGATAACGGGGGCAGTAATTGGACGTGGGGGTGGAGTGTGATGCTGGTCAGCCCGGACAGAGACCGCACCCACCCCCCAAACAAATAATCAGAAGGTACCAGTGCCAGCCCATACCAGGTGGAGGCAACACCCCAAGGAAAGAGCCCCTTGAAGGGAAAAGAAAAAAAAGGAAGGAGAAGGCCAGTACCAAATACCGAAATACCCGGTACTTCTACAGCAAAGCCCCTGAACCGGCAAAGAAAGCTCATGGAGACCGCTTCAGAAAGAATTTCAAGAGCAGGATCAGAGCTCCAAAAGTTCCAATTGGGCCAACAAGTATAAACACCTGGTGGTTATTAAACCCCTTCCCCAGGCAGTGGAGGATTTTGGAGCTGCGGTTCCTCTCTTTTATAACAACAGAGGCGGCCTCGAGAAAACTCACCGGCCTCAGAAAGGAGACCGTATTGGACGTCCTACTGGCTTTAAAATACCAGCTCAACACCTTTGCAGGCGCCACGTTGGACGTCCTACTCCCTAGTGAGGTTGAGACCAAGAGCCTCTACACAAGACCCAAGCTCCAGCCTGAATACAGAGGAAAGAGAACTTGGGTGATTCTGTATAATGTCCCCGCAGCATTATCAGCTGAGTATCTAATGGCGATACTCAGCAACTACGGGGACCTTACAGCCATGAGTACTACAGAAGAGAGGGGAGTGAAAATGGCCCAGTTCATCTTCTTGATGAATCTGAAAAAGGAATTTATAAACATCCCACATGGCTATACGTTCTGGGAGCAGCACATCTCGGTTGTGGTAGAGGGTCGTAAGCCTCAATGCTGGAATTGCCGGCAACAGGGGCATACAGCTAAGGACTGTTCCACACAAAACAGCAGCGGCTAGAAACACCAGTGAGAGCGCATCACATTGGAGCGGAACCATCATCTTGCACCAACACCAGAAACAGCAACGATACCAAAGGTGGGAGACCCCTCTCTGAGGGTGAAAAGAAAAGGGAGAAAAATCTCCTACGCCTCAGCCACTTCTGACTCTCCCACCAAACACAATTCAAAAACACAAAACGAATATTGGGAAATTTTAAGCAGGGTAGAGGCATAGGAGCGCGAACAAGGTATTTTGGTGAAAGTAGGCTGCGCAAGGAGAAAATGCGAGATTTATTTTATTTTATGAATGAATCAGTCGGCGAGTGAATCTAGCTAAATAGATCCTTATAGTTTATATATTTTTTAACACCCCTACCCCAACTCCAAACTTCCAGCTATATGCAGAGTCGTGTGCACACTTCAAATATAAGTGGTACTTAGTTAGCTGTTGACTTTCGTGGACGACGGTCTTCCTGTTTTGTTCGTACCTGAATGTGTGACCTGTAGAGGGGTTGGTTTAAGGCTATTCCTTACAAACCTTTTTTCTTTATCTTCCTTCTTTTTTTTGGCAAGTCCCTATTCCAGACCAATTTATCATTTTTTTAAAATTTTTTACCCCCTTTTTTATTTTTGCCCCTGTTGGGCAGTTTTTTTGTTCATCCTCAATGGAACACTTCGACTGCACCCCCTTGCAGACGAAGATGGTCTTCAACTGGACATTGCCAAGCTGGGAGAGAGCACGACCGAAGCCCTCACCACGGATTCTGACAAGGTCACAAACCGACCTAGAAGCTAACCAACCCTGTTCCAGCGGAAAAGGAATCACCTGGAGTCGCGACCAGCCAGAAGGGGCCAACCCCGTTCCAGTAAAAACGGATCCGAGGAGGACCCGTAATGAACGGGGGCCACGTCCGACCAAATCAGCACTGAACCATCAAAGAGCAATGAAGAGTCACCGGCCACAAACGGGTACCAATGCCAGCCCATACCGGTGGAGGCAACACTCGTAACACCGAAGAAAGTGGACACCCCCGAGGGGAAAAAAGGAGAAGCAAGGGCAAAAAAGGCCTTATGCCTGGAACGTCAAAAAACACTCTTGAGTGGCCAGCCCTTCCAGAAACTTTGCGGGAGCTACTCCCCCCCCCCAAGAGCACCAGAGCAAAGGCCCCTGAGCCGGCCAAGAAGACAAACTGGAGACCACCTCAGGAAGATAAATTCCAGGAACAGGATCCAGAGCTCCACAGGGCCAAAAAAACATAGCGGTCTGTTGGGAGGGGGAGCGAGATCAAGCCCCTTCCTCAGGCAGTTGAAGACAAGGATCCTCTCCATCAGCACAGAGGCGGTCTCGAGAAAATTGATCGGCCTCACCAAGGAGAGAATATTGGACGTCATATTGGCGAATAAAAATCCTGCTCAAATAATATAAGCAGAAGGAAGTTCGCTACATAGGATGTCCTCTTCCCAAGCGAAGCCGAAGCAGTGAGGTCTGCAAAGAAAAGCCTCTTCCACAAGGAAGTGAAATTACACACCCAAGTATAAGGGAAAGAGAAGGACTCGGGTAACCCTGCACAACATCCCGCAGCAGTGTGTCTGATGAGCAATTAATGGCATACTCAGCAACTATGGGATGTAACAGCAAAATAACACCACACTCAACAGAGAGTGTGCGGGTTGTGCGAGTCCACCTTTTTGATTGATCTCAAAAAGGAAGGCTTTGACTATACACTGTCAAAGATCAAACCATCTCGGTTGTGGTGGAGGGACGCAGACCTCACTGCTGGAATTGCCAGCAACAGGGGCACACCGCCAGAGAGCCCAAAAAAGATATCTGCGAAGACAACACCAGCACCAGCAGCGACAAGAACACCTCCTACACAAGCAGTGGCAACAGCCAGCAAGAAAGTATCTTCAGCCTCTGCGAAACCAACACCCGAGGCGAGGATGCTTGGACTGAGGTGGGGAGGAAAGGCTCCTATGCCGAAGCCATCTCTATCTCCCCGTCAAGGGCCAGCAAGAACCCTCACCAAAGGCTACACCCAAAAAAGAACCCCAGCAAACCGGCTCCAGGTAGGCATCCAATGGAACTAATGGAGGCTGGATGCGCTGGGGTTAAAAGGCGTCTTTGTTCTGAGGGGGAGATGGCTGACCGCAAAATAGCGGTCAGCCGAAAAGAGCCCTGACCGGAGACCCTGACATAAACACAGTGGGAAAGCCCACTACAGACAACATCAAAAAATTACAAACCTACCCAACCCCTTACACCTTCATCCCAGCCCTGTGATTTACATACACAAAGTCCTAAAACCACTCCCCCTCAACTAAACCAACAAGAAAAGAAAGCGGAAACAAAAAGATCTCCATCGAGATCCCTTACACCCAAAAGACAAGCCCATCCACGGAGCAGGAAACGGGACCTGTTTCCAGAAAATTTATGCAGAAATTTAACGCCGCGAGTAAATCCATCACCAACGCAATGCTAAGATGATAAAAAGGTATAATAGATATACCCATGCTCTTTGCCCACTACAAACTGGTGATATAGTAGCCATCCAAAATCCACTTAATCGCCAGTGGAACACTACTGGCAAGATCATTACTGTCCTTCCAGATCGTCAATACCAAATCAGGGTTGATGGATCAGGAAAAGTCACTCTCATGAATCGCCGCTTCTTGAGGAAGTGGGAAGTCAAAGCAAAACCCACCCCAATGCCAAGTGCAATGCCTGAACTAACAAGCCCTACAAGCAATACTTCATCCATGCATCCCGATCTCCCAGAAATGATGCGCATGCAGCAATTAGACACCCCACATAGAGCACTGATATATCAACATGCCTTCGTCCATTGAAAATCCCTCAAGCCCTGTCCAGGTTATTCCCGCATAATAGGGCAAGCCTTAAAGAACAGCTCACTTCTCGTAGAGCCATGCCTGCATGCTGGGGAGGGAGAGGGGAGATGTAGAAGTTATCCCCCAGATATCATAGAAACAATATGATACTCACCGTCGCAGTGGGATTCTAACTACCGTCAAGTTAGCAGATGAGAACAACAGTCCTTGCATGCTGCTGGCATAATGCAAAGTGATGGCTGAAGAGTGGGTACTTATCCATGTCTTTACTCACCCTGAAAACCAACAGCCAATCAGAACCCAGGAAGTAAACTTGCCTGAGTTCATAATGGAACAACCCAAAGCTCCATATAAGCCACCTACCAAACTCTAGAGTCAGTTTTGTAGTCAGCTTGTAATAGAGCTGAATACTTGACAAATCCAACAGGATTGAGTTGACAGTCCTGTATGTGAAGCACAGACGGGCGGATGATAGAAGCAGACCTGTGTATAAATAGAAGGAAACACCCAGAAGCGGGGAGTGCAGAAACGAGTGTTGCTACGGTAGCTGCTAGAGGATTCGACAACGATGAAGGAAAAGAAGAAAAAGAAATCGGTGTTTGCAAAGAGAAAGTTTAGCCTGTGAGAAGGCATTGGACTCGCCTGTTGAGTTAAATCTTTATCCCCCCCCCCTATTTTTTTCCCTATACTACAATCTATGAAATTTTCAACATGCCTAAGAGTCAATCTGCTACAATCCTAACATTCCAAAACCTTCAAAATTTGCATCTCAACTCAGGACATTACATCAACAAAAGAAAAAGATTTGATGTCAAATTTCTAATTCCATCACTTATAATCACTAGTGATTATTTAGTGATTGTAATCACACATTCTAATCACACAGAGTTGTCAAGCAGGATTGACAATTTAATTTTCAAAATATAAGTGTGTCAAGTATATATTTTTTTAAAGTAGTATGATGAGCAGTGTCTCATGTGACCCATTCCTTGAAAAAGGTTGCCCATACCTGTTCTAGATGGACATTGGCCATTCTCATTCTTCTCTTCCTCAAAATGTCTATCCAAACATAGGGGTGGCAGTAAGAATTCTCCTCAGCCCTCAAAACATTGCAATAAACATGATGCGGTTTTAATTGTTCAGCAACAAAATATCGTGTCACAAGAGTGAAAAGAAAAATCCGCCTGAAAATAAAGAAAAATTTGTTTTGTAAAAAATAAAACAAATTAATTGAATAAAAACAAAGTCAGATGGTAGTTTGAAAACATAAAAAAGAAAAATCGATGCTGAGGAGAGAACAATCACTAGAGGCACCCCCACACACACACTGGTTAAATCATATTCGAGGCAACACATGGAGCTCTTCCCACTGAGGCAACATAACTGAGGTCCGTCGTACCCAAAGCAATCCACCCGATGAATTAGGGATATCCCACCCGAGACAACAAACTGAAGTTATCATATTTGAGGCAATGCACTGAGCTCGTCCCACTCAAGGCAACAAACTGAGGTTATCACACCCGAGCTAAGTAACTGACATCCCACCAGAAGCAGCTAACTGAGGCCATCCTATCAGAGGCAATCAACCCAAGGCAACTGAGGTCATCCTACCCAAAGAAATAAACATGTTATCCCACTCGAGGAAACAAACTGAGGTCATCCCACCTGAAGCAACAAACTGAAGGCACCCCACCCAAGGCAACAATCCCAGATTATGCTAAAAAATAAATGCTTTTTTTCATCATAATCATTAGGCTACAGATATTGATCAACCTAGATATTTACTGTTTTATTAATATTTTCTTGTTAAAGTACAGATGGTAGATGAGTAGTGTTGCCTTCCAAAATGCCTAAAGAGCGAAAAAAAAAAAAAAAAAAAAAAACAAGACTTACCACAATCCTCTTTATCCCTCATTCTTGATGATCACATTTTTTTCTGGATGGAATACACACTTTATCTCTTCGACACAGAAATTCAGAATCACTACATTCTGTTGGGTAGCTGTTATCCATGCCTGAAAAATAGTTAAAAAATTATCAATTCTATTAAACCAATATAAAATAAAATCATTTTTTTAATAATTTTTTTATCAAAAAATATAAAGAAATATAAATAATAAAAAAATAATTAAAAATTTTAAAATTTCAAATAATTCAAAATAATTTTCTAAAAACAAAAAACATATCTGTAAAAATAAAAATATCTTTAAAAAAATGAAAATGTCTAAAAAAATTTAAAAAAAAAAAAAAAAAAAATTATCTCTAAAATAAATAAAAGACAAGAAAATTATCTCTAAAAATCAAAGAAATTATCTCTAAAAATTAAAAAAATTAAAAAACTATCTCTAAAATTCATTAAAAATTATCTCTAAATATCAAAAAATTAATATATTATTAAAATTTTCATTATATCTGTATGTAACCCTAACACAGCAGAATAGAAATATAAAATGGCACATCAAGGAGATTTTTTTTAAAGCAACATAATTAAATATTTGGAATATTGCCTCTGTTTGGCCCCATGAAAAAGGGTTTGAGAGGCAATCCTTATTCCAGTGACGAGGAACTGAAATCTATAGTGAAGAAGTGGCTCAAAGAACAGTCAACAGAATTTTACAGGGCAGGGATACATGTGCTCATTTAAAAGTGGAACATTGCTATTGAGAGAAACGGTGGGTATGTGGAGAAGTAGGGATGGGATCCACAGTTGACCAGCTTCATTTTGATGTATAATACATGTTCCTGTGTTGGTAATTATACCTGTCCTAAACAAAATGGCATTACTTTTTGACTCAGCCTCTTATATATATATATATATATATATATAGATATATATATATATATATAGATATATAGATAGATAGAGAGAGAGAGAGAGAGAGAGAGAGAGAGAGAAATCATATGACCTATATATTCAACTTATGTAAATTAAAGAAAGTGTTGAAAAAATTAAATGTACTAACAATTGAAGGCTGTAGAGAACCAAACATAAGAAAAACTTTTTATACTGCTATATTTCAGGATAACCTTACCCCTTTTTCTGACAAAGAAAATAAAATAAAAATGAAACTCACATTTTCTTGAACAGGAAGTCTGATTTGAGATGTTGATGTTGCCTTTGTAATTGTTTGATGGGCTGTCAGCGAGTTCGCTTCTCTTGTTCAATAAGTTTGTGTTTGTATTTTGTAGGATTCACAATTTTTCTTCGATGCAAAGACCGCATTTACGCTGGCCACCTTTGTACGCCTGGGCCTTTTTAATAATTACCCTTTTTATCATAGGTGTTTTGTCCTTTGTATCTTTAATGTGTCATTCATATTTGGATAAGGTTGCATATTTTCTGTTGTTGAAGCTTAAATTATGGTTATACCACCTATTTTTCCAATTTTTTTCAGTGGCACCCATGTAAGTTTTTTCATCGTTATTTACATTGTCCTTGATTGTGGCTTTATAGACAATGTTATTGGTTAAATAATTGCGACTTAAGGAGCATTTAGTTTTATCGAAACAGTTGCATCTGTCATTCTGGTTCTCATTACCATTTAAAATTTTAAAATGGTGTTTGTCGATTATGTTTTTAATATTGTTCATACAACAATAACTGTTTTTAAAATTGTTCTTATTGAACAGTTTGTTTAATGTTGGCGATTTGTCAAAGTGTTTTTTCCTTAACTGGAAAAATATCTTCCCCACATTCATTTTAACAGTTCTGCTGTAAGGGGGGGTTAAACCAAATGATGTTTCTCTTTCTTGATCTTTTATTATTTTCATTGTTGTTATCATCTTTGTATTCTAGTTTGGAGTATAATCCACTGTTTTTTAGGGCGTTTTCACATATCGTTTTTGATTTATTGAATATGTCGGCATTGGTAGAATTAGTGGCGAATCTATGTTCTATAGACTTATGAATGTGCTTTGTAATGGTGGGAGGATGGTCTGATATTATGTTAATATACATTGGTATATTGTTTTCTTTCCTATACGGTTGCCATGTGCCATTGTTTAAATCGAAAGTTACATCAAGGAAATTAGCCATTTTCAAATTAGACGATACATCTAATTTTAAATTGTAGTTTTTGAAAATTTGTATTAATTTTTTCCTTGCACAATCTACTTTACGGCTATTATAATCATTCAAATATAGTGAACTGTCATCACGGTAAATCCCGAAATTTTCTTTATTGAAATCGTGGGCCATTTTCGATAGGAATATTCCCACGATATCACAAGTCTCAGTGCCGCAAAAACTTCCCATACTAATATCAAATAAATTATTGGTGTTTTTCTTACCCCAAATAGAGTTATCATAAAATAGGAAAGACTGTTGACAATGTTTGATAATTTTAATATCATCGTCATTGATATTAATAGATTGTTGAGCTAAATTTAAAGCTTTATTAAGTAGCTCTTCTGTAATAGATGGGTAAAAGTGGTTTATATCAAACTGAATAAATGCACACTTTTATTTTTAATCCCACTGAACCAATTGATGATATGTTTGTTTTTTTTCCCATTGGTTTAGATTGAAAATCCTCCTCAGTTTATAACAAATATCTGATAAGATCGTTTTGCCAATTTTTCCAATTTGGTTTTTCGTTGTGTTAAGGAGTCTACAATCTGGGTTGGTACAAAAATTCTCCTTATGATCTTCGATGGTGATGAAAGCGGGTTTTTTCATTACTTTATTAATATAGTTGTCAATTTTTAATTTTGCTGCAATCTTGCTTGCTTCCATATTTAAGTGGTTTTCCCAAGTGTTTGGTATTTTTTTTGTAGATTTTCGTTATCAATTCTTTCATCAATTTTTTGTATTGTTGGATTTGTCCGCTTTCACAAAAATATTTGTTGAGTTCCTGATTTTCCTGGCGTCTTGTTATATTTTGAAATTGAGTAATATTTTTATATACGAATACTTTTCTCTATTTTATATATATATATATATATATATAAGGTTTATTTAGAATGGCTTTTTGCCGATAATTTTTTGGAGAATAAGTGTTTTAATTGGAGTCGTACCTAATTTTGAAAATTAATTAATTAATAATGAATTAGGCGGGAAAACCTATTAAATGTATGGCTAAACAAATCGAGAAAAATCAATCTCTGTATGTACATTTCGGCCTATTAGGCCTCATCAGCAGAGCTATAGATCGGAAGACCGCCCTGTGCGTGATTTGAAACCGGACTGCCAAGCTGACAGGCCGATCTCATAACCCCAACACCAAACGAACTTCTTAGATTTTATGATTTGTTTAGAGTAGGTTAACATTCCTCTTCTAGTGACTTTTATTACACGACGTTGTGGTAAGTTGTAAACAAGGTTTATTTAGAATGGCTTTTTGCCGATAATTTTTTGGAGAATAAGTGTTTTAATTGGAGTCGTACCTAATTTTGAAAATTAATTAATTAATAATGAATTAGGCGGGATATATATATATATATATATATATATATATGTGTGTGTGTGTATTTGGGCAGCATTCTTTCATTTATGCATGTCGAATTAAACAAAAAGGCACATCTCCTGTTTAACGATTTTATTGGTGATCTTTTCAAGTTTTCTGCCCAACTTTTTTATATTTGGATGGAATTCATGGATTAGTCCACTGAAGTTCATATCCCGAGTACTTTCGGCACTTTGAAATGCCATCATCAGGGGTGATGTGTTCCATTTTTTCTTTTTTTTTTCAAAGTATATTAATGGATGTGGAGGCTGGAAGGAGGAGAATTGATGGGAAAGTGTTATAGGTATTTTAAAATGCGAGTACTGCATTGAAAATTAATTTTGTTTAAGAATGGTTTGAAAGCTTCTAGTATTTGGAGTTTTTGTTTATTTTTTTCTTTGTGCAGAATGTGCGTATTTTTCATTAGGATATTTCGGTAATTAGAGTGGGTGCATGCATGTAATTTTAGATGTTGTGAAATTGAGCTATTATCTGTCACATGGAGAGTTAAATGACGTGACAAAGTCGTTGAGGTAAAACCAATGTAGGTATTTTCATTTTTTGGGAGACATACACACACACACACACACATATATATATATATATATATATATATATATATATATATATAATATGGTTTTGTTAAAGTTCAAATGCTTCATCTAAATATTTGTTGTTGCATATTCTAAGAGCTTTGAAGAAAAAGCCTATGTGTATTCCACTTTTTATTTTGTTGTTGTGGTGCGAGTAAAAATGAATGTAGTTGTTTTTATTTGTAGTTTTGTGGTACATTTTGAATTCTAGTCCAAAACTAAATCCTTTAGAATGTCCATTCCTAACCACTCGGGTATACTTACAATTTTCTTCATCAGAATTGTCTCCACAATCGTTAATATTATCACAACATTCAATTGCAAAAATACAGAATCCATTTTTGCACACAAGATGGTAATACTGTTGACATATTTGAAGTTTGTGGAGTTGCACAAGATGGACTAGGAGTCATAAAAGCTGAAAAGACAAAAATATTCAACAAATATCCAATATTAGAGGTTCAATTTTTAATTTTTTTTTATGGTTATGAACAAATTCTTATTCATAGACTTAAAAAACAAAGTCTTACATTATATAAATTTTAAAAACAAATTTTTATATTTCATATACTTATAAAAACAGAAACAAACTCATGAACAATGGGCTACTAATCTTGCTACCTACCAATAATAACACATCAGATGTCCAACTTACCCCTAAATAAGGTTTCATTAGCTCAGTCGGTAGAGCGTTCGGCTAGAAACCACAAGGTTCCTAGTTCGATACCGGTCCTCGCCAACTCAGCGTATGAGTAGCACAGGGATCTGTGCGGTAAAGTAAGGAGCTGATGGTAGGTGTGGCGCTCCACCTCAGATGCTAAAACAATCTCCTTGGTCTAGCGCTATTGAAAAGGAGATAGACTCCCTCGCTGACTGGCTGATACCGACTTTAGGCCGCCCCGACGACTTAACTTTACTTACAGGTAATATCCCATAAGAGACTTGCCACTGAGGAACAGAAAATAAAACATTATGCAAGTGTGTCTCTTGTTGATCCTTCAATCAAACCAGCTGTGTTCAGACTTTATTTGATATTATGATTAAGGGCAGAATGTTAAGGAATACGGATCAACACTTGTGAGCAGGGCTGTGGAGTCAAAACACAAAACCTTGACACCAACTCAGCTTTATGTAATTAAGTGATTACAATTCATAATAAATATAAAACCAGGATTTTTTTTATATTAATACCTGTTAGGGTCCCATCTATGGGTTAAATAAAAAAAAAATGAGTTTGAAAAAGAAAAAGAAAAAAATGAGTTTGAAAAAAGAAAAAAAAAATGAGTTTGAAAAAGAAAAAGAAAAAAAAATGAATACTCAACAAGAATGAATCAAACAAAATGTCTTCGGCATAAAATAACTCAAGAGTTGGCACCCGGTAAAATTCAACCAGTCAACAAACCAACTGTATAAGTTAGGTATACCAAAAAATGTGGCTGCTATTCATTTTAAAAACGAATTAAAATTAATTAAATCGATTATTTAAGGTCAAATTTTTCTCTAAGTCGAAAAGTAGTAACATAAAAAAAAAGAAAAGGGGGGGGGGTATTACACGTAATTTATTTTTAATACATTTAAAACGATTTTTTGGTCAATTTCGATTGCGTTCAACCTGAAACGCTGTTTAAAATTCGTGTTTACAAAATAAATTGTAACATTCACGATTGAAAATTTTTTTTCTTTTCCACCAAAAATCAGGGAATTATCTGATTTTAATGAAATTTTCAGTATTGATTTAACAATTAATGAATTTTATAATGCATCAGTTATTTTATTTCAAAACTTTAATTTAGTATTTTTGCTATGAAAAATTAATATATAAAAATATTCGGATTTTAAGTTTAAAATGTTATATTTTTAGATTCTAAAAATAAATATCTACTTAATGCAAACTTTATTTTAGGCGCAAAAAGTAATAAGTTTTGAAGAAAAACTATTGAAAATGTACCCTCCCTTTTTTAAGCAGAAAAAAAAATCGATGTATAATAAAATAATATAATAGAATAATAAAACATCGATGTAAAATATAAAAAGAAATCTCCAAAAAATAAATGATTACTTTTTATATATTTTATTTTTCGATTTTCGGTACTTATTTTCTCATAAAACAACAACCGTAATTTTTGTTTGTTTGTTTCTATTCATAACTTCGGTCTTTTATCTCTTTAGTTATACTGTAATTAGTAGGTACCACCAATTTTACCATGTGAAATTTATCCCCACTACATTTAACACAATGAAACTTGCAGAAAAATTAATATTTTCTTGAAAATATTTTTCCATTCGAAAGAAAAAACATTAAACAAACTCCTGATGATTTTTTAAATTTTTTATCAGCTTACGGAAATAATGAAAATTATGATTGAAAAACAATGTTTTCATTTTTGCACTGTTAAATCAACTGAAATTTAACGTAGCTAAAAACAAGTTACGATAAGTTTTTTTTTTTTTAAATTCTATGAAAAATCAATTAATTATCTGATTTTCACGAAAATTTCCATAAATGTTTACCATTGGATGTAAATACATCTGAAATATTTTTTTTTTTTTTCTAAAATATATTAGGGGAAATATTTTTTTACGAGGTCTATCTATTTTATTTTATGAGATAAAAAAAAAAAAATGACGCGTCAGAAAAATTTTGTACTTTTTTTCTATAAAGATAAGAGTTTGAATAACTATATCAATGAAATTGTATGAATGTACGAGGTGTAGTTTTTTTTAGGAAAAATTAAAGAAATCGGAAATAAAAAGTGCAAAAAAAATGTCATAATATTAATATTTGAAAACTTTTTTTTGCTTTTGTAATTGGTATGTACTATATTCTATTAAATTGTCAAAAAAAAAAAAATTTTTTTTTTAAGAAATTAATTTTTAAGAGATTTTCAATCTTTTGTGTGCTTAAATATTTTTATTTTCTCCGTGAAATAAATCTAATTTTTTTTTTCTGCTTCAAAAAATCGAATTTTTCACGGATATTTAAAAATATGAATTTTAGAATTCAGGTGAACTAAAAGTTGGTCCGATCCGTGCTCGATTAATATTTTTAAAAGAATTTGTAATTTTTTTATTGTTGAATAGTAATGTGTGATTCTTAGAATATACGGAAGAGCAAAACTGACATATTTATTTTGTTTTTATACAAAGAGACGAGACGCTTCTCGGTAACTAAAGTTTGTTTTTCTAAGCGTAAAAAAATATTTTATTTAACTTTTACGATCAATTAGAATAAAAATAATATATTGAATGATTGTTTTATCAGTTTTTCTCTTAGAAAAAATATTCAAATTTTCATTTTATTTTCGATTTTAAGAATTAATACTAAAACCGAAGACATTTTTTAACGTCAATTTCACTGCGAAATTTTAAGATTAAAGTTTTTCAAGTTTTTATTCATAGTAAATTGTAATATTAAAGTTTTTAAAGATTTTATTCATTTTAAATTGTAATATTAAAGTTTTTAAAGATTTTATTCATTTTAATAGAAAAAATTTGTCTAAAAAAGTTTGTCCGTTACACCCATCCGTACTTAGATGCATAACTGTAAGAGGGTAATAATATGTATTTCTTTCTCTCTAAATCGCGGCCTGAAAATTACCCTTTCGCACGTAATATGGATAGGTTTGTTTATTTTTTAAGATAACGATGTAATTTTTCCCAATCGGATAATTTGATCTTTGAATTAACTATTTTTCTTTGTAACAACCCTGTACGATCTTTTTTTAACGAGATTTTTGATAAACAAAGTTCGGAAATATCTATTTCCGTTTTATTCAAGATGACCTAAACGGTCTGGTGGTACCTACAGAAAAGTTACTAATTATTTCCCTTTTACGATAACCCGTAAAAGTATGGAATGAAAATTTGAATATTTTTTCTAAGAGTAAAAATGATAAAATAATTTATTATACTTACTTTTTATTTTAATTATTGAAAAAAGTTGAATAAAATAATTTTTTTCACGCTAACACTGTCAGCCTAACAGGAACAAACTTTGGTTATTTAGAAGCGTCTCATCTCTTTGTAAAACAAATGTCAGCAATGCCCTTCCGTACATTCTAAGGATCACACATTACTATTCAACAATAAAAATTACAAATTCTTTTAAAAATATTAATCGAGCTCGTATCGGACCAATGTTTAGTGCACCTGAATTATAAAATTCATATTTTTAAATATCCGTGAAAAATTCGATTTTTTGACGCAGGAAAAAAAAAAAATTTAATTTATTTCACGCAGAAAATAAAAATATTTAATCACACAAAAGATTGAAAATCTCTTAAAAATTAATTTCTTAAACAAAAATTTTTTTTTGTTGACAATTTAATAGAATATAGTACATACCAATTATAAAAGCAAAAAAAAGTTTTCAAATATTAATATTATGACATTTTTTTGCACTTTATATTTCCGATTTCATTATTTTTTCCTCAAAAAACTAGACGTTGTACATTCATACAATTTCATTGATATAGTTATTCAGACTATTATCTTTTTAGAAAAAAAGAAAAAAAATTTTTCTGACGCGTCATTTTTTTTTATTTCATAAAATAAAATAGGGGGGGGGGGAATAGACCTCGTAAAAAATATTTCCCCTAATATATTTTAGAAAAAAACTATTTCAGATGTATTTACATCCAATGGTAAACATTTATGGAAATTTTCGAGAAAATCAGATTATTAATTGATTTTTCATAGAATTTTTAAAAAATCCTCTTATCGTAACTTGTTTTTAGCTACGTTAAATTTCAGTTGATTTAACAGTGCAAAAATGAAAACATTGTTTTTCAATCATAATTTTCCTTATTTTCGTAAGCTGATAAAAAATTTTAAAAATCATCAGGAGTTTGTTTAATGTTTTTTCTTTCGAATGGAAAAAATCTTTTCAAGAAAATATTATTTTTTCTGCAAGTTTCATTGTGTTAAATGTAGGGGGGGTAAATTGCACAGGGTCAAATTGGTGGTACCTATAGATACATAACCGTAAGAGGGTAATAATATGTATTTTTTTTCTGTCTAAATTGTGGCCTGAAAATAATCGCATGTAATATGGATAGGTTTGTTTATTTTTTAAGATAACGATGTAATTTTTCCCAATCGGATAATTTGATCTTTGAATTAACTATTTTTCTTTGTAACAACCCTGTTTTTTTACGAGATTTTTGATAAACAAAGTTCGGAAATATTTATTTCCGTTTTATTCAAGATGGCCTAAACTGATTGGTGGTCCCTAGTAATTAGTATCGAAAATGACCAACTCGCAAAACATTTTATGCCCCCAACATAAGGGGGGTCAAAATTAAGTGACCAGAAAAAAATGAGAAAGTTTTGAATTAAAATAAATAATGCATTATAAAGATCGTTCATTGATAAATAAACACTGAAAATTTCATTAAAATCCGATAATTCCCTGATTTTTGGTAAATAATTTTCTGTAAGGGGGGCTAAAGTCATTTTGTCAAAAACGCATTTTAGGCTCATTTTGCCAGTAGCTAGTAAATAGTTATGGAAATTTTCGTGAAAATCGGAGTATTAATTGATTTTTCATATAATTTTTTTTTTAATCCTCTTATTGTAACTTGTTTTTAGCTACGTTAAATTTCAGTTGATTTAACGGTGCAAAAATGAAAACAGTTTTTCAATCATAATTTTCATTATTTCCGTAAGCTGAATTTTTTTTTTTTTAAATCATCAGGAGTTTAATGTTTCTTCTTTCGAATTGAAAAAAATTCAAGATGATATTAATTTTATGCAAGTTTCAATGTGTTTAATAGGGGGGGGGTAAATTGGTGGTACCTAGTATAACTTTATAGACTAAGTAAAGTAAAGTCGACAGGCCAGCCTAAAGTCGGTATCAGCCAGTCAGCGAGGGAGTCTATCCCCTTTTCAATAGCGCTAGACCAAGGAGATTGTTTTTAGCATCTGAGGTGGAGCACCACACCTACCATCAGCTCCTTACTTTACCGCACAGATCCCTGTGCTACTCATACGCTGAGTTGGCGGGGACCGGTATCGAACTAGGAACCTTGTGGTTTCTAGCCGAACGCTCTACCGACTGAGCTAACCCGGTCCGTACTGGAATTGGAGTTGGTACAGTTTTACCGACTCCGACTCCACGGCCTGCTTTGAAGATAATATAGCAAGTATCCAAATCATAAATTAATAACTTTTTTTTTGGGGGGGGGATTATTGTCTGTGTTATGAAGTTGTTCGAGGGGGCCTACCTTTCCCACTCGCCTAAATTGTGTAAGGACTCAGTTTATTACCAGGTGCCTAAGGCACCACTTAAGGGAATTTTAAAAACCACCCCACAGAAATTTCGATTCAACACTAATATAAACCAGGAGCCAAATAAATACCTATATCAATCAATCTGGCATTGTGCGTAGTAAAAGTTCTTAAAACAAAACTTAAAACAAAACTTAAAACAATTTTCCAACAAATTTTTTAAAAAGGCCTATTGTCATGACTTGTTTTTGGCTACGTTAAATTTCAATTGATTTAACGGTGCGAAAATATAAACATTGTTTTCGTTCATAATTTTCATTATTTCCGTAAGCTGAAATTTTTTAAAAATCATCAGGAGTTAATTTTTTTTTTTTTTCAATGTTTCTTCTTTTGAATGGTCCAAAAGTTTTGAAGATAATAATAACCTTTATGCAAGTTTTATTGAGTTTAATATACTGGGGGGGGGGGGTTAAATTTGACACGGCAGATTGGACGTCCCTATAGAATGCCCCATATCACAGACTGGAGAGGAGGGGGTTAGACCCTAGCACTGGACCCGAACGTACAAATATAAATAATTTCTAATAAATTTTATAAAACAATTTTAGCAAAAAGATCGAAGTCGTTAAAATTAACTTACGAATAATATATCACTGGAATAAAATTTAATTTAATTTACAATTTTAAAATAAAAGTATGTCCTTTAAAAAATTAAAATAGTTAATGCAAATTGTTGGATCATCCTAAAAACAGAAAATTCCATTTCCATAATCAGCAAAGATACCCCAAACCTCCCTCTGGGCGCGGGGGGGGGGACAATCTCTTTTAAAGAGTTTTTAAACAACTTACAATCACAGTTGCGACATTTCGTTCGACAATTAAGAAAAGTTAAATAAAATACTAAACACCAAATCCTTGTCTGTCATTTTAAATAAAATATGCCTACAAGAGAATCTGCTCCCTTCAAATTTTGATCTGCTTTTTTCGAGAAATTTGATAACTTTCATTGAGACATGGTTATTTTTAAGATATGCACTAACGAAATTTTCAGTATTTTTTTTTTAAAGAATATTCCCTTAAAATTCCCAGCAGGAGCCAACCTAGTAGACTCTTTTGATGAAAAACAAGTTTATTCGCTCCAAAACTAATTTCAAGGGAACATTCCTTTAAAAAAAGCTGAAATATTCGGGAGGGCATACATATGTTAATCAATATACATTTGTCGTTTTCATCTTGATATAATTCACTTATGCGTTCGATTTTTTAGTCTTTCCCTTCCCAACCACTAAGATGGATACATACGGTTATTGTCGATAAAGAATTTTTTCAACTAAGAAATTACTGAATCTTACTCATATTTGGATGGGATAATGAATGTATTTCTTTTTGGGTATATTACGGTTTTTTTTTTTTTCAATTTCTTTTTGTTACAAATGCAGAATAGCGCGCAAGAGATAATACCACTAGAATCTCATTTCACGTATAAATAGCATTAAGTTACGGAAACTCCCGAAATAGCCTAACCCTAACCATAGCGTCTTAAGGAATTCGAGTATTTCCGTGAAATGTAGTGCTTTTTATACGTAATAATCTCTTGCATTAGTACCAAAATTCTATCAGCGTGCTATTTTTGACAAGAACAATTTCTTTTTTTTCTTTTCAAAATCAAAATAGTTTCCAAATTAATGCTAAACTACTGTTAAATTCCTAAATTTAAAATTAATGAAAATGACAAACTACTGCCTTAAAGACTTTTCTTATGGTGTTTTTCAATCAACTTTTTTCACTGATATTTCTTCTTTTTTTTTTTTTTTAAAGGTAAATGCAAAAAAAATATTCAAATATAGTTTGGGATTTAAAAATTTGAATGAAAAAAAACTTTCATAGATATAACAAGCTTTAAATATTTTTAAATCAATAAAAAACGTTACTTACAGATTTCAGTTTTTACTTTTTGCCACAAGTAAAAGTCTAAAAGAGAAAACATTTACTCCATCTTGATCAAAATTCAAGTATAAAACAAACAGACGACTTCTCGAAGAGATGTGACGTCACGTGGCGAGAATAAATTTGATTGGATAAGATTTCAAGAACGTGCGCCATTGGACAATGGTAATAGATGAAAAGCGGGAAAGTGGGGAGGAAATCGAATGGAAAGAAAGAAAGAAAAAGATAGAGAGTGAGAGAGAGAATGAGAGAGAGACTGAGAAAGAAAGAGAATAAGAAAAAGAGCGAGTTTTTTAGGGGAAGAGAGAGGTTTTTTTTTGGGGGGGGGGATTAAATTGGAGTTAAATATTTGAAGTCTTAAAATTTTAAGAATCTATTTAAAAATAAACAAAATTTTTAGTTTTTTTTAAGTATTTTAAGTTTTAAAACTAAAAAATATATTAATAACGAATTATTATTTTTAATCTATTCATTTTTTTTTTTAAATCAGAGGTAAATATATGTGAACTTTGAAAAATATAAATTATTAATTAATCTATTGAATCAAAGTATTGTTTGTTTTGTTTTTAATCGTTGGTAAATATCTAAAGTTTTAAAACTAAAAAAATAATAAAAAATTATTATTAATAATTAAGGGTACTTTTTTTAAGTACTTATTATTATTAAGTACCCTTAAGTTTTTATTTAAAGAATTATTTGATATTAAATTTTAATATCAAATAATTCTTTAAATAAAAACTCAATAAATATTATATTCTATCCAACTTACTACTTCTATACTCTATACTATAGATTTTTCTTCTTTTTTTTTTAATAATAGTCATTATGTTACTACTTATCATTTTAGACAAAGGTTTGACCTTAAATAATAGATTTAATTAATTTTAATTTGTTTTTAAAAACCTAGCTGAAGACAAATTTGGGTAACCCTACTCTATAGTGATTCAGCGTTTTTGCATTCATTTTTTTTTTATCCCTATTTTAATTTTAAATGAAATGATTTTAATTTTTTTTAAATTAAAATAAAACAAAATCATTTATATTTGATACATCAAATATAAATGATTTTGTTTTATTTTAATTAAATTTATTGGACAAAAAAAAAAGTTAACGGTTTAACAGGTCAAACAAAATTTGAATGGAGGAGATTGCAGACGATAACGAAATTTACCAATATTTCACTGGAATAAAATTTAATTTTTTATTTATATTTTCCGTTTTAAATTAAAATAACTTCCATTTTTAAACTCAAAATAAAATAATTTCAGATTAATGTAAAACAACTGTAACTGTAAATATTAGGCTTACCTAGTTTTTCGTCTGTTTTTCATTTTAAAAATTAAATAGATTATTTAAGGTCAAATTTTTGTCTAAGCAGTAAGTAGTAACATAATGAGCAACAGTATAAAAAATAATTTTAAAAAATTAAAAAATGTAATTTATTTAAAACTTTTTTCAGTCAATTTTGATCAAATAAGACCGTAAACGGCGAACGCTGTCTAAAGAATCTTTTGTAAAGATGGTGCCAAATTCGTATTTACAAAATAAATTTAACTTTCCCGGTGGAAATGATTTACCAAAAATCAGGGAATTATCCGCAGTGTTGATTTATCAATGAATGAATTTTATAATGTATCAGTTATTTTATTTCAAAACTTTCCGATTTAATTAGGTATTTCTGCTATGATAAATTTAATAATTTGAATAAAAACAAAATTCCGGTCCCTAATTTTTGCATTTCTAGAAATATCAAACCCAGAAAAAAAAAAAAAAAATCAACACCTAAAAAAGTTATTTGAACATTTAAAACTTATCTTCTTAAAAAATTAAAAAATTTGTAGTGTAAATTTCTCTTTTCGTTTTTTTACAAACAAAATTTTTCTTAGAATTCATGCAAAAAAATATTTCCTCTGATTCAACTGAACTAAAAATTTAAAAGTGACTTTTTGTAATGAATATACATTTATTTAATCTATCTAAAAATGTATAACAAAATTCCTGGCAATGACATTTGGATATGTAGAGGAATATTAGTTGGAGAAATGCTGTTTCCTTTCAAAAATAGATTAAAAATTTTTTTAAAAAACAAAAAAACAAAAAAAAATTTCATACCATTAACAACATATTTTATTTCCTGAGAAATCTAAATAGACATAATACATAAGAAGTAAATGAAGATGTGTATGTAGAAATATCCTTATCTTATGTACGTGACGTTTTTAAGAGATATATTTTGTGAAAGACTTACATATTTGAGAAGAGCTGTTTATTGTTTAGTTGTGTGAAATTATCAAGTCTCCGTGTGTGTGTGGTGGGGGCAAATAAGTTTATGGCATAGTACACTTTGTATTATTTTCTGGTAGGAAAACGTACCTTAGAGAGGAATAGGACTTGCCTTATTTCTATGTCATCCCCCTCTCCATGTGCTGCTAAGAATAGAGGAAAGTACAGCTTATGGACATGACTTTACTGCTGCATTTAATTGAAGTACACCCTTATTTGAAACAACCACCTTAGTTTCCTTTCTTTCACCATATGGTCAGTTTTAAACCCACTGGAGGGATAGGATGTAACCGATTTCTATTTTTTCCTCGGATTAGGTCATTTGCAGTAGTGTGCAGTAATATGAATCTATTTTCAAGGCATAAGATTAAATTAATTGAAACATCCACTTTAGTTTCCTTTCTTTCACCATTTGCAGTGGTGTTCAGCGTTATAATTCTATTTTCGAGGTGTAATGATGAAATTTGTTTGGCCTTAAAAAATATTGCGTCATCCATGCTTGCATCAGATTTTTATCTTGCCCAGACTATTATGTTGACTGTCAATTAGTTGTCCTATGGCCATTGTCTGCAATGGTTGGTTGGTTGGTTGGGTTTTACGGCATGTCAACCCCTTGGGTCATTTTATGCCGAATACTTCTATTGGTAAAAAAAAAAAATGTTTAATGCTCACAAAATTTTGAAATAATTTCATTTTTAATGGATAATACAATTTTGTTTATAAACTCATGTTTTTCTATTCAACCCATAGATGGGACCCTAACAGGTACTACCACTCCAGGTCAGAGTGGACCAGGGAGCAATGGTGATGAAGGGGTGCTCCACATTCCCCAGACCTCCAAAACTGGAACCTCGCCATCAGATAGAGTTTAACATCATTCCCAAGACATGTAGACCCACAGCCACCGCCTTCTAGCACCCATATGATAAAAAGGGTTGGGGATTGCCATAAGGGCAATAGGGTTGGGGCAATCATATAGGTGCTAGGGCTTGACATGTGTCTGCAATGGACGTTACTCCAAAGAAGCATACGATTTGGCAGACAATAGTTCCTTGGTTCACCTCAACTATCAAATACTGATAACTCAGAATGTATCCTTTTTGGATCAAACCACCTTACATCACATACATACCAAATGATAGCTGAAAACAAATCATGCAAGATATCCACTCCATTAAATTGTCCATCGACGCATATCCACTCCATTAAATTGTCCATCGATGCATATCCACTCCATTAAATTGTCCATCGACGCATATCCACTCCATTAAATTGTCCATTCATAGATAGATAGATAGATATCCATTCCAGTAGGTTGTCCATTGACATCCTTACTTCCTCTAGGAATTTTCCCTGGATTTTAATTGTTGATATTATCATTACTTAGCATGCTCTCTTCAAAGTTAACAACAACAACAATAACAACAGAAAAAAATTGATAGTAAAAATATTTATTTCAAGATATGGACTTGTTAATTCACAGAAAGTGAATTTTGACAATGTATACAGCATTATATTTTTACCAGATGGGCAGAACATGACTAAATGAGATTCATAGTTTGCAGCTTGTTCTAAAAATCAGCAAATTTTGGATCAATTAGAATTTTATTACAAATACGGAAAAGAACAGTTTCTGATTTGGCTGACAGAAACTATAACAACGAAAAAAAAGAAAAAATCTTGTATCACACTGATGTCAAAATTTCAGAGTTTCTTTCAAATAAAATTCATAAAATCCCTAAGTGCATTACATTTTGGGGATCAATTTTAAGGTTGGGGGTGAAAAAAAAAAAACATCAAATAGTTTGTAATCAAGATTTTTTTTTTGTTTTTGTTTGTTTTTAAATTTGGGGATATGTAAATGTTGGACATCAACTTTAAACTTTTTAGAAAATAGAAAGTATTTGAATATTTTTCAATAAAATGCATACAAATTCTTAAAAAAGGGGAAAAAAAAAAGAAAAAGGAATTTAAAAAAAAAAAAGCTCCAAGGTGGTAGCCTTGTAAAGCAATGGTTAGGAAGCTAGTCTTGTAGACTATTACTACTGTACAAGTGAGTTTAGTCTTCACTGGGTGCTCCAAAATAATAGCCTTGTGCCATACTAAGTTTAGTAAATATCTAGAGCACTGAGCTATGGAGCAATGGTTAACAAGCTAGTCTCTCAGACCATTACTGCTGTAGTTAATTTCATCTCTGGGTACCCACACATGTTGCCTTGTGCCAGACTAAGGTATGCTTTGTAAATAACATAAAAAGGTTCTAAGAATTACTTTTTTTTTTTTTTTTTTTTTTTTAAATGTCTAAAATTGCTGTTTTATATGGAGATCAAGTTAAACAAAAAAATATCAGTGGAGAGAGAAAAATCTGTGTTTTTTTTTTTTTTGAGAACCCGAATAAAAAAAGGAACCATGACTAAAAGCAAGTCTACATTAGAAATTTTTTTTTGTCATGTCCAAATGCGAAATAAAACATCGTTTTTTGGTTGTTTTTTTTTTTATAAAAAGAAAGATTGAAAAAATTTGGCTGCCATAAAAAAATCTTATGGTTTCATTGACTTAAAAAAAAATAAAGGAAAACGAAAAAAAAATAAAGAGAAAAAAAAAGAAGGAAATATCACAAAATCTAAAAAAGTTAAAAATATCAAATTTGTTAAAGAGACAAGTTTGAAAAAAACAACTGTCATTTGTGAATGAAAAACATCTAAAAGAAGAAATTGGCAGATCTTGAATTAACTAGACAGATCTTTAAAAAAAAAAGTGTGTGTGTGTGTGTGTGTGTGTGTGTTTTGGAAATATTCTGGGCTCTCCACCTGAATATTAGAGGATATTTGTATTGGGAGACATTTTCTGGAATAAGAAAAAATATTTTCATGTATTATTCTAAAGATAACACACCAATGTGTGTGTGTGTGTGTGTTTAAAAATGAGTGTTTGTGAAGAATCATCTGTATGTATGTGTGTGTTTGTTAATAAAAACTGTATATTGTGTTTATATGTGTGCATGTGTCTGTGTTTTAAAAACTTATATGTTATGTGTGTATATGTAGAATAATGTGTGTGTGTGTGTGTGTGTGTGTGTGTGTGTGTGTTAAAAAACTGTGTGTGTGTGTGTGTAGAAAAGTATTGGTGTGTATGTATGTGTGTGTGTGTTTTAAAAATACTGTTTGTATGTGTGAAAAATTGTGTGTTAAAAGAATACTCTCTGTGTGAGTAAACAATATTGTCTGTTGTGCTTGTGTGTGTGTTGTGTGTGTATATATATATATATATATATATATATATATATATATATATATATGTGTGTGTGTGTGTGTGTGTGTATTAAAAACCCTGTTTATATACGAGTGGTTGTTAAAAACAATGTCTGTAAGTGAAGAATATTGTATGGAATGTGTGTGTCTTTGTGTGCGTAAAGAATAATGTGTATGAATAAAAAACACTGTGTGTGAAGAATACTCTATGTTGTTTATGTGTGTGTGTGTGTGTGTGTGTAACTGTTCAGAGCAAGAAGCAGACAGAGCTAAGGTTCATCCCATTTACACATTCATACACCCTGGCTCCCATTACAGTCGCACGCAAACATTCACCCTCACTGTCAGAACACACAAAGTTAAAACAGTTATAGTTCGGAGACTGATTTATAAACATACAATTCTTTTTTGCCTATGCCACAAAATATACATACATATTCAATATATTTTACAGGTTTAAAAAAAACAGAAAAAAAAATTAAATTTAAAAAATAATAAAAATAAAAATAAAAAAAAAAAAAATCACCCTCAAGTGCTGCATGACAGTGTAGTCGCAAAAGCAGGGGGTGAGGCAATGTTTAATAGTGTCCAGGATTGTGGGTCCATCAGTGTAACCTTAGAATCCACAATTCTCTTGAGAGGACTGACACGGGGGTGGGGGAAAGACCCCTCAAGAATATCACATAAAGATGCCAAAGGAGGTAAGCATCACTGCCCACCGGGGCTGAGATAGGAATGTCTTTCTACATTTGTAACATTTTATCAGTGTCACTCTCTGTAGGGCAGGGCAGAGTAGCAAGTTTCTACGCTATCACTAACGGCTCGTCATCAGAAAATCCAGTTATCATCGGAGAATCTTCGTCCTCGCCTAAAAGTACAGAAAGAAACAAAAATATCATCAAATTATGCAAAATATTGTTTTTGATTTAAAAAAAAAAA
The DNA here is from genome assembly GCA_023376005.1 of Doryteuthis pealeii. Taxonomy (NCBI): domain Eukaryota; kingdom Metazoa; phylum Mollusca; class Cephalopoda; order Myopsida; family Loliginidae; genus Doryteuthis; species Doryteuthis pealeii. Next base: position 22,065,823 of record CM042158.1, on the reverse strand, counting down.
AAAAAAAATTTTCAAAATCAATTTTCAAAAGTTCAATTCTGTTAGGTCCAGACCTAACAAAATTCAGAGTTACTCCCCTTGATCAGTAGGAAATTGATGGGAACCTGGAAGTGAGGTTTCCACCATGACACTTTTGGATTGGGGTTCGTGCTGAGTGGATGCATGCACAACATGTGTGAGTTAGTTAAATCACTGTGAGGGTATAAGCATTCTCTACCCTGTGTTAAATAAAACCTTGTTAATTTCCAACAACTTGGTCTTGCATTTTCATTCAGTGCTCCGTATCATTATTTGTATGTAAAATCATAAATTCCTAAGAAATCTACAAGACATTTCAATAAAGGATACAAAAATAAGGCAGCCCTGTTGGCTGGGGTTTTAGAATATACCGACTTCACCTCTGCAGAGGTAAAACTCCCCCTCCCACCACCTGTTGGCATGGATTATTTTCTTTTATTTGGAACAATTCATTTTAAAATGGGTAAAATAAGAATTCAGTCAATAAGAGACACCAGATAATCAGGATTTACATTTTTGCATTTCATCTTGGATGATTTGGATGGTCTCATTTTTAACTTGAATTTAGAGATGTTGCAAGATGATAATGGTTGTATTTTGTAGGAACATAAGTAATAATATATATTTAATAATAGTCATTTGTTTGCACAGTTATATGGTTTCGAGTAACTAACCATAATAATCCTTGGTAAACAATTATAACTTCAAGTAACAATTCTTAATACAAATAATTTGGATACAATTACATGGCATAAAGTATTCCTATCAAATACAAATCAGTTTTAAATAGATCTATTTGACCCATAGATATTTGTTTGCACACAGTAATATTCTGTTTCTGTGGGTGCCAGACCTGTCCAGCTTGGGTGACCCTACAAGGAAGTTAAGTTCCCAACGGCATAGCTCTGACACTACCAAGTTTACACGGCCCTGCTGCAATGAGGAGGGGTTGGACTTTAGAAATAATATGCTAGATTTTACAGATCTTGTTTTTTGTTATAGTTTCCAGTAAGTAATGATAATATTTAAGTTTCAAGTCTTCCTAACATTAAGAATTATATTTAACTAGCAAATATATGCACCCACCAGGTGCAAGTATTTAAGTTTTAATGTAATAAAATATATTAAATTAGAAAGGCTAATGAAACTAAATAAGAATGCAGACAAAAATTTGAAACAGAGGGGGTATAATCAAAACAGAATAACTGAAACTTAATCTTCCATCACTCTCGTCTTTCATTGCTAAATTTTCCTAATTTAACTATGTAGTTAAAATAGGAAGTAAAGAATAAAATAATAGTCATTTCTTCTTGTTAATGGATTTCTTTTAAAATTCATCCAAGATTTTTGCTTATATTCATTAAGATAAAACCAAACAATTAGAAATCAATAATACTAAGCACATATTTATTAAAATCAAATTTTTAATATCAATATGAAAATTAGTCTTCCCGTTCAAACTATAAACTGCTATTTCGTTGTATATATAAATACAATTTCATGTTATTAGTATGTAGATAAGGCCAACAGTATTAATAGTGTAAAACAATTTTATTAATAATTGAGTTCTAAATAAAAATAAATTCATGCAGAATGTGATGTAAATAACTAAGGGAATTGTGACTTGAGTAGTAATATAGTTTCGGTTACAGATAGATAAACACACAATCTCCATTATTATATCTAATAATCATTTGTTTGGACAGTTATATTGTAGCAAGTATTCCTATCCAATACTAATACTTTTTAAACAGATTTATTTGGCCTGTTGATTGGACTACCACTCCTTGGAGTGGACCTGGGAAAATAGCAATGAAGCAGTACTCCTCACTCCCAGAGCTCCAGAACTTGAGACTCTCAACCAGAAACAGTTTAGTGTCATACCCAGGGTACCCCTTGGTTGGTTGTGATAGCATTCACCCAGGATGGGTTGTGCCAGCTGCATCTATAGAATTTGCCGAGTCAGACAATTATATGGTTTCAAGAAATTATTTCTATTTAATAATAGTCATTTGTTTGCACACAGTTATATGGTTTCAAGTAACTAATAATCCATAGTAAACAATTATAGCTTCAAGTAATTATTCTTCATACAATTAATTTACAGTTATATGGTATCAATCCAATACTATCTAATATTTTTAAACAGATCTATTTGACCTATTAATTGGACCCTAACATATACTACCACTCCAGGTTAGAGTGGACCTGGGAGTAATGACAATGTAAGGGTATTCCACACTTACAATGCTCCAGAAATAGAATCTCACCATCAGATACAGTTTAGTGTCATACCCAGGAAAAACAACACAAACACTTCAGTATTTTTCAAGTCAGGCATCAGGTTTATTTCTTTATTGTGCCAGCATGGGTAGTCCAGTAAGAGAGAGCAAGATTAAAAAGGCACGTCATTCTAACATTCCCAGATGCTCCTGAGACCCAACTTTATCCCCTTCTCAGTCACCTCTATTCTGACAACTTCAAACCTCAAGTTACCCTTTTACCTTTGACTCTGGTGTCAGGTGGAAGAACATACCCATTTCTGGTTCCTGTGATTTGGAATCCTCTCTAAAATTCTTCCTTTGCCCAAAATATTCAAAGCTTCCAGTTTATCTATTTATTTTTACCTAATTACTAGTAGTCATGCACCACTGACTAGCTAACCTAAAAGCAAGTGCTCTGTCCTGACTCACTCAGGGGTCAATTTTCAAAAGGTCACTTGCAGACTCTCTGTCTCCTAAAAACATTCTCTTTCCCTAGAAATTAGATTTCCATTTTTTTTCTTCTTTTTAATAAGTTGTTCAATTACATTACAATATTACTATCTGACCAACCAAATATTTTTCTTAATTATTTACAATAAGGTTAATAAGTCATTTTATTAGACTAGACCTAAAAAAGTACAATTCAAATAGTTACTTAACCCAAATCTTACTTACCGAGGTATTCTGCCGAATTGAAAGTTGTTCGTTCAGAGCGTGGATCATAATGGCTACTGGCGTAGGCCAAAAAGCTACGTTGTAACCTTTTGTGTCGAATGAATAAAATAAGGAGAATGGTGCCAAGAATAACGGTAACAATGCAAATAGGTACCACAATCGCTACAAGGTTCACGTTGGCTTGAGCTGAATCAGGTCGCACTACATAAACTGGAAAATAAAAATTTGAAAAAAATGAACACCAGGAAAAAAAAAAAAAAAAAAAAAAAAAAAATTTTTTTTTTTTAAACATTTGAAGGAAAAAAAAAAAAAAAAAACTTAAGAGTCCTAGAGAGCCAATGAGATTTGTGGTCACTCAGATTCCATTGACCCCCCCCCAAAAAAAAATAAAACTGTTTTAATGGCATATCAACTCTGTGGGTTATTTAATGCCAACTCTTTATGGTATTTATGAAATATACAACACAATATATATAATAAATAATATAACATTATCTAACATAACACAATATATATACACATTTATACATACATGTTTTGTAAGGGATTACTTTATGGTAAATTTTTTTTTCCTTCAAAAAATGAATCGTCAGGGTGTGAGATTACAGAAAGCTATTTTACCTTTCAGGTGCGTTCCTGTAAGTGGTATTGTGGACATATTTCATATCAGATTCATAATTTTCAATATATACTTATTTCTCACAAAGGACAAAATGATATCTATGTTAACATTTTCAAACAAATCTTATTTGCATTGAAAAATCTTTTTCTTTTAGAATCATAAACTTCACATTCTATGAGGAAGTATTTAACAGTGCAGGGTGTTTGACAAGTTACACATCATGGTTGTTCCTCTTGTTCAACTATAAAAGAATGCATAAACTTTATTGTGTGGCTAATGTGCAGCTGTACCAATACTACCTCCTCCCCTCGGAAATTTTCTATATCCCTGTTTCCATTCTCCAAGTGTTGGTTTAATTGTTAATGATTTATTCGGTGTGCCATGATTCCAACATTGTTGCCATTTATGTTTGATAAATATTTTATTTGGTTCTTTAGGTCTACTAGCAAATATATGCACCCTCCGGGTGCAAGTATTTAAGTTTTAATGTAATAGAATATCGTATTAAATTAGAAAGGCTAATGAAACTAAATAAGAATGCAGATAAAAAGATTTGAAACAGAGGAGTATAATCAAAAAATAGAACAACTGAAACTCTTCCATCACTCCCGTCTTTCATTGTTATTTTTTCTAATTTAAGTATTTAGTTAAAATAGGAAGGAAAGAATAAAATGACAGTTATTTTTTCTTGTTAACGGATTTCATTTAAGATTCATTGAAGAGACTTTTGTTTATATTCATTAAAATAAAACCAAACAGTTAGAAATCAATAATACTAAGCACATATTTATTAAAATCACATTTTAAATATCAATATGCAAATTAGCCTTCCCGTTCACACTGTAAACCGCTATTTTGTTGTATATATAAATATAATAGCATGTTATTAATATGTAGATTTGGTTAACAGTATTGATAATGTAAAACAATTTTATTAATAATTGAGGTTAAAATTAAAATAAATTCATGGTGAATGTGACGTCAATAACTAAGGGAATTGTGACTTGAGTAGTGATTTAGTTTCGGTTACAGACAGTAAAACACACAATCTCCATTATAATAGGATATATGGCATCTTAAAGTTTGGTTCAATTTCTTTGTTCAGGACACATTTTGCAGCTGAATCTGCTTTGTCATTTTCTGTTATTCCTAAAAAGATTTGGGATCCAACAAATCATAATTCACTACTGGAGGCAAAAAAGTTGAGTTTACATAGTAATTTGACTATTAATGGGTTGACCTGTGTCCTGCTACTCAGTGTCATTGTTGGAATTTTTGAGTATATAAAGCATGAGGCAAATGGTCACTTCTACTTATAGACTCGTCGACTCCCATGTGACCAGCCTTCTTATCCAATCACTGGCAGTGCTGCTGTTGGTGTATTTATACTGGCCTGATTCTAATCTTAGCTCATTGTTACTTGGATGATCTTGGACGTCGGACCTAAAGGATACTATACCACAAGGACTTATTGACTTACTTACTTATTTACTTTAAGTTCTTTTACAACTGGCCAAGGATGGCGGTCAAATACTTAACAGTCATTAGTACAGACAATGAATCAGTAAAAATGATACATTTTTTGTTTGTGTTTATTGTAATAATGCCAAGTGCTAAATTATTGGCACTAGTTTTAGCACTGAAGATGGACACCTTATTTGGGAGATGTTTCTTGCTTATTATTTTCTGACTTATTATTGCAATTCCTGTTGCTTTTTCGTGTTTAGAGCTATCTGTATAAATGGGTGTGTGATCAGGATATTTTTAATTTTGTATAGCTCCTCCTGAAAATTGTTAGGATGTGGGTTTTCTTTTGAGAATTTACATAAGTCTAATATGATTTTGGGGACTTTTTTTTCCAGGGCGGGACACTAGATCCAATTAAAACTGGTGTGAAAAACTCAGAAGTAAAATAATAATCCTAGGCATGATTGGTGATCCACTGAGAATTGTGCAAAAGACTACATTTTGACAAATGATAGATGCACAAACCAGAATCTGTTCTAGAAAATGAAATGCATAAAATTCTTTGGAACATTAGAAACGGATTACCCAATCCTGACCAGAAGGCCAGACCTAGGATTGATTAACAAGAAAAGAACTTGTCATCTTGATGATTTTGCCATTCCAGTAGAGTGAAGTGATAAAAAAGAAAAAAGAAAAAGAAATTGAAAAATATCTGGACCTTGCCAGAGAGCTGAAAAAGTTGTGAAAAGTTAACTGAATCTAAAAGCAGAGAGAGAGAGAGAGAGAGAGAGAGAGAGATAGTGAGACAGATTTGTAAAAAGAATTGGTGTTTTTACTTACTGGGAATTTCCAAATCAACAGAAGAACTGAACTTTCCATAGTATCCATTAATCTTGTTCAACCTTACTTTAAGTTGATACACAAAACCTGGCGGAAGATCTTTAAGGCTTACATAGTTGGAATGAACTTGTTTGAATAAGTGAAAATCAGATTGCCCAGCCTTTTTGTAGAAAACTTGATAACCCTGAAATATAAAAAATACAAAATTTTAATACATAAAACAAGTGTAGCATAGTCACCAACAACTGTTATGTCAGTGGTGGCTAATCATCGGATGAGGAGGGGAAAAAACAAACTCATCTGAAGAACTTGTTGCTTTATTCTTTCCATTCAATCTCTAAAGTCATGTAAGCAAGTGGAAATGAATGAATGAACACAACACACAGAAGTAAGCTTCTTCAATCTCATTGGAACTGACTCTTCTCATATCTTTGTGAATGTTTGTCTCCTCATACCCCAGCCACAAAAAGAGGGCGAATCAAGAAAAACGTCTTATATTGGGATTCACAGAACACCACACCCCAATGCCACCTCAGATGGGTGACATCATCTGGCCATAGCAATGATTACCTAGTTGAATCATTGCAATGCTTGGATAGACAAAATCCTATCACTTATAAAAGAATGAGAGCAGCCTGCCCCAATGGATTACAAAGAATACCTGAAGAAGGCCAGAAGGTACAATGGCTGAAATGTTGTGTCTATTGTAAAAAAAAAAAGCAAAAAAAAAAAAAAGATATATATTCAATCAGTACAATTCAACATGAAAATCTACTGCTTTCTACACTTAACTAATGTAGAGTTACATCTTTTTTTTTTCGTTTGTTTTTTAAAATTTTACGGCATGTCAACCCTTGTTGGGTTATTTTATGCCAAAGATGTTTTGTTCTATTCCTTCTTAATGGGTACCAAAAATTCTTTTTTTTTTACATCAATATTTTTTTAATCACATTTTTGTTAACCTTATTTTCTTCTATTTAACCCATAGATGGGACCCTAACAGGTACTACCACTGTAGATCAGAGTGGACCTGGGAGTAATGGCAATGAAAGAGTCTGATTTTCATACATTTTCTTACATCCCAACACACACACACAGTTTCGCCTATGAATATATACATCCACATGTGAGATTGAAGGAATTTGGGTCAATAAAAATGTATGAAAATATATACAGTCTTTGTGTTCATTAATAAAAACTAACATGAAGATAGAGTCAACCTGATGATGACCTAAGTCAACCCAAGAAAACTGAAGACCAGAGGATTCAATCTAGCTAGAAGACATAGAAGAAATATGCAAGTAAGAAGAAATAATAAAAGGTATGCAACAGTAGGAAACAGGAGGAGATTTAATTCTATTTAGAATCTTTTGAGAAATAGGAAAACTTACATTGAAAATATCCGATGACACCGGACAATTATTCCAGACCAAAGAATAAAGATATTTTTCTGAATCTTTATCAATAACTTTCACTGATCTTGGTTCTTCATAAGGTTCTGAAAAAAAAATTAATAAAGAAATTAACAAGTGAATTAAAAACAAAAAGAAACAAAAACAATTATAAGAAGCTGCCCTAGTTTTACATTTCTGAGAATTATAATAACTAGCAGGATCTATGGATATACCACAGTATAATTTTAATTATTACAACGTTTGATATGTTTACTTGCTCTATCACAGATATTGAGCACTCTCCTAATAATACTGTATATATTGGCTTGCTACTGTCTCATCAAGTGAAATAGTATTAACCATACATTGTGATATATATTCGTATTCTAAAGTCCCAGTCAAGAGGGCTGTCTCAAAAAGGGCTATGCAATGAATAAATGTTACTGAAGATCAGTGATCCAATTCATTACATTTAATTACCCCCCCCCCCCCCCGTAAAAAAATAATTTTCAAAAAGTTTCCTTTATTCAAATCAGTTCTCTTTTAACTGGTAAAATCAGATTTCTGAAAGGAAAGTGTTAGGTCAAGACACTAACAAAATCTAGAGTTACTCCCCTTGATCAGTAGGGATTTGATGGGAACCCAGAAGTGAGGTTTCCACTGTTGAGGTTGAATATTCAAAGTGTTGCATAATGGAAATAATGCATGAAATAACAGAATTTACAATAGATAAAAAATAAGGTGAGGAGATGGACACACACGAGGTAAGCTCAACAATGGTTTATTATGAACTGATTCATTTTTACAAGGGTTGAAAAAAAGCGGGAACAAACCTTGGGCGGAAGTGGGCGGAGTCTGAGCTCCTGCTGATGTCACATCAAATATATTTATTAATAGAAATATGAACTTATAAAAATCTTAACATCCACCATGCCCCTTTTTTGATTAGAGTTTGTGCTGGACGGACACATGCACAACACGATTAAGCCAATTAAGTCACTTTTAGGGTAGAAGCATTTCTATACCCTGTGTTAAATAAAATGTTCATTTCCAACAACCTGATCTTGCATTTTCATTCAGTGTTCCGTATTTTATCTGTATGTAAAAACATAAAAGAAAGCAATTTTAAAAACAACTTTAATGGCAAGAAAAATGTTTTACTAACCGACATAGAAAGTAACGGGTCTTGATTTTCTAGATTTACTTATTGCAACTGATATGTTATACTTTGCTCCCCTTCGGAAACCACACAGTTGCGTTGAGAGAGAATCATTGTCTGTTGGTGGCAGTGGAGACACCGGGTTTGAGCCTTCAATATAAATTATATACAACTGAAAATAGAAAAGAACAAAGAAAGACAATAAGAATTGACATTTAAAGAGGCAGATAACAGGATTTATAGACATCATTTCAATTCAGATAATCAAGTATTTATTTAGTATGATAAGGAAATTAGTTTTTATTGATTGCAAAGATAAACCCAATTTGGGTACTGATATAGTTTTGGTTACAGACTGACTCACTATCTCCATTATAATAAGATATATAGCAAATTCTAATAAAAACATGGCATTATATAGGGGCTACTTAATATCTAAGCAGTGAATTGATTACCAGAAAATGAGGTTCCCATAAGAAAAAGAAAGACATGAATATTAAAATGTATCTTTGCCTATTTTTATGAACAATATGTTACAGTTGTGGAGTTTTTCTCTTCTTTTTTTTTTTACACACTGAAGATTTAAAAGAGTTGATCTGACAATTTGTCAGGAGTAGAAAATTTAATCCAACTTCAAATAAAGAATCAATCAAGAGACAAACAGGGTAATTCCGTGTCAAATCATCTAGGTCATGTCACCCACCCCCTTCAATTTTTCTGAAATTTTGTCCAGGTGTCAACTGCATTAAAGTTAGAAGCTACAACATCAGTTAACATTTTGCAAATCAGAAATCATAAAACTTAAAACTAGTTAACTTTCAGACTTTTTTGATAATATTTTTGGATTCTTTAAGCAAAAATACTTTTATAAACCAATTTTTAGGAGTAGAGAAGCTTTAAAACTAATTTTACAGACAAAAATAAATTACAAAAAGTCACCATTTTTTTGTGACCAACCACCCAAATTTAAAAAGCTAAAAATTGACATAACTCCAATTTTTGGAATTGTGTAACTTTAACATAGTCCATACCTGGACAAAAGTTCAGAAAAATTGAAGTGCAAAATTTTAATAAATGTTGTAGCTTTGGTTCTAAGCAAAATCCAAACTATCTTTTTGGTACAAATAATGTTCAATATATGTGAAATAATAATAGGAAAAATCTTTGCCATAGATGCAGTGCTATATCAGGATATTGATCTTGTTATGAAAAAAATCAGAAATCATCAATAACTTAAAATTTGTTAACTTTAAGACTTTTATTATGGGCATTTTTGGATTCCTTGGGCCAAAATCCTTTTATAAACCAATGTTTAGGAGTAGGGAAGCTCTAGAACTCATTTTACAGACAAAAATAGATTATAAAAAGTTGCTATTTTTCACGAACCCCCTCAAATTTGGAGAGCTAAAAATCAACATTACTCCATCAATTATTGGAATTGGAAGCTCAAATTTTGGGGATTGTCTAACTTTAACACAATCCACACCTGTACAAAATTTCAGAAAAATTGAAGGGTGGGTGACAATTTTACCTTTTTTTCTTGATGATTTGATATGGAATTACCCAACAGTTTTCAGATGAATCAACATCTGATGTCATTATTATTTTATGAAAAGAATGGATATAATTTAATTGTTACAAAAAGAAAAAAAAAATAGAACAGGAATATAAAGATAAACTCAGAAAATGAGGTTCTAACTGGAAAAAGAAAGAGAACATTAAAATGTTCTTGGATTATTTGGACTATTGTCCTCATCTTGTTGTACAACATTTGGGTCGATGTGCCCTCTGGCCTTCTTTAGGTATTTCTTGTCAAACTCGGGAACCTTCTTGTCGTAATCGGGAGCCATCACAGAACTTTGAACCTAACCCTTTATTCAATGTTGTACAGATAACAATGAAGATGAGGACAATAATCCAAATAATACCAATTATCAAGCCACATCTAAAAAATTCAGAGAAATATTTTAAAATTTTTTGCCTATTTTTATGGAAGCCTCCTGCCAGCAAGGCAATATATCTAAATAATATTTATATTAATTTTAGCTCAGTCAGTAGAGCACTCAGCTAGGAATTACAAGTTTCCTAGTTCAATACCGGACCTTGCCAACTCAGCGTATGAGTAGTATAGGGATCTTTGCAGTAAACTAATGAGCTGATGGTAGGTGTGTTTAACAGGTTTGAATTCAGTGTTTTCCTTCTCTTACCCAGTTGCCCTACCAAGACTACAGAGCCAAGTCTGCCCTACTATTTACCCATAGCTGGAGGAAGAATAGTTGGATTCATACCTTTCCAAGGGGTATTAGTGCTATGTGAAATGCCTGCAGTCATGGCCAGGATTTGAAATCACTTCAAGTCCATTTCCTATAACAATAACCATTACACCACAAACAACCCTACCAGGCTAATATATGGGCCACAGCTTGTGAACCATGAAGTGGCCCAGTAAAAATTACAAAATTTCTATGGCCCACATGAAATTTGCCATGGCCCATTTTTGTCATAGGTTGGGAAACTCATTTATATTGCAGTTTTTAACTAAATGAATTTTTTTTTTTTTTTTTTTTGTTAACTTCCTTCTTTTTGATTTTGTATTTTAACCAGTGATCAAGTGTTTTTCAGCCTTTAACAGAAAGGAAAAAAACATTTTTTTTAAATTATCCCATTTTACTTTTTCATAATTTGACTGCACCATGTCAGTGTTTCATGATGAAGACGAAATAGAAGATATGGAATTTGACAAAGATACAGAAATCTATCTTTTTTTCTTGTCTAGATCGATTCGAAATATCACTTGAAGAATTATGAGTATCAAATTTGTACTAAATAATGAATAAAAAATAAAAAAAAAAAAAAAAAATGATATCGCCATGTCATTTTTCTAATTCATTAAATATGTTTAATTAAACTTGTTTTGTAGAGCAATCTAAATTATGTAGTTTTTTCATAGGATGAAATTTGTTTTATTTGATTAAATATGTAGTTTTTTATAGGATAAAATTTGGAAAGTTAATTTGCTGTTGATCTATTTCATGAGTAATAATTTTGTATAGCAAATTGTGTATTATCTTGATTATTTGGATTGTAAGGCATAATCAATTTGAAACTGGTGCTTATTTTTTTGGAACATATCAGTAATTACTGGTAATGACAAAAAAGATTTTTATGATTTCAGTTTAAAAGAAAAAACAAAGCTAAATGTCTCAACTGTTCTTTACTATTAAAAGTTATTTAGGATTTGGATTCGTTTTTAAAGAATGAAAATGTTGAAGTTTCACCAATCATAACAAATAAAGATTAATATATGATGACAACCTGTTTACAGACCCCCACATCTACAAAAAAAAGAAAACCCAAAAAACTTTAGCCAACCTTTTTCTCTTTGGTTTCATAACATGGAGCATGCCACGAGATATTCACACAAGTTTTGTTACTGACAGGTGACAACTCAACATCCTTGGGTTGCGCGTGTTCATCTAGAATGCAAATAAAAGGGAAAAAGATAAATTTTAAAAAAATGAAATTTTTTTTTTTTTTTTTTACTTGACTGAAAATAAAGAGATTTTTTTTTTCAAAATCTTATTGGAATTCACTAAAGGTTTGTCAAACTATCTGTACAGTTAAGGCTCTACCATTTTTGCCCAGGGATTGTTAGAGTCATGTATGAAAAGATTTTAAATTATACTAGGCACTGGATTATCTAAGTTACATTTGTCTTTAAATTTTGAAATGTTATTTCTTTTTCCTAACCTAAAATAAGTGTCCAAAAAGTTAAAGGAAAACTTATAGCAAGATAGGTTGAGAGTGGATTATCTTCTTGGTATAAGCCATAAACAGCTTTCTGTCTGGAGAGTGGATTATCTTCTTGGTATATGCTAATTAAGATTAAATAATAACTATTTTATAATCGTTGAGAATATAACTTAAATAACTAAGGAAATCGTGACATCAGTAATGACAGAGTTTCGGTTACAGACATATTTACATAATCTTCATTATAAGATTTTTTTTTTAAATAATGAATAAAAAAAAGAAATGACAGTTGAAATGAAAAGAAAAGTGAAGTGTTACATTTCTTACCTGGAGCAGTTTGGAAAAGAACTGATGAACTGAGTGGACTCAATGGACTAGTTTTAAACCTAACCACTCCAACCTTGACAATATACGCTTCACAAGCCTGCAAGTTCTTCAACACAATAGACGTGGAAGTTGTATATTGAACCCAACGAGCATCGTGGATATGGGAGTCTTCCAAATTTCGTGGCAATGTGTCATAGAACACGGCATATTGCTTTCAAGGAAAAAAAAAAAAAGAAAAAAAAGATTAATATTTCAAGTGTATAATATTAACAAATTGTATTAAACAAGATTTTAGAAGATAGAGAGAGACAAACAGACAGACAGAGATAAAGTAAGAAGAAGTTTAATGCATTAGTCAATATTAAAAGTACAGTTAGGGTAAAATGGGAATACTTCCAACTTGTAGCCATGTCAGTACTAGGGCTGTTCCGTTTCAGTTACAGCATCCACCCTGGGTTGGTTGAGCTGGCTCCATCCAACAATTCATCTGTAGTGAATTCATGGAAGGGAATAGGAAATTCACAAGCGGTCCCCAAACCCTGCATGCATATCCCGGTCAGGGGAAGGAAATGCCCTTTTTTGCCACAGATTTTCCACAGATTCAGTGACAAGTATGCCAAAAGCCATTGATTCCTGACGATGATGGAGATGCCCTTTCATTTTTTGCCAGAACCCCTTTGGCCAGATTGTGGCCCTAATACTACTGGGTGACAGACCTGTCAACATTTGGGGACCCTACCTGGAACTTAAGTTCCTGACGGCATGGCTCTAACACAACCAAGATTACACAACCCTTCCACAATGAGGAGGGGTTGGACTTTAGAAATAATGTGCTAGATAGCCATTGAGCAAAGAGCTTCCTCCATCCTTTTACAGGTGTTGTTTTTCGTTATGCAGGGTGTCTAGCTACTCTTTCCTCATCAGACAAAATCTGTGAGGTTACCAGTTTAGTTGCCGATGATCTGACAATGAAAAAGGTAGTACTGGGTTATATAGGGCTGTCGAGTTGGAACACAAAACCTTAGACTCCAACTTCTCTATTTTTGGTGTAAAGTCATTTACTTTCCACCACACAAAGCATCAAAGTAAGATGAACAAGACTGGGCACTGGTGGAGAAATAAGGACAAACTTATAAGCCACATTTTCATATGGACTACTACACATGGACAAACCAGTGTTGGTCAACTAGCAAAAACTTACATTCATCAGCTCTGCATGGACACTGGATGTCATTTAGAGAACTTACCAAGAAATATGGCCGATGAGACAGATAGCAAGAGAATCAAGGGAATCTGTACTATCCACACAATTTGATGATATGCGCACATACACATATGCTTACCCCATATATATATATATATATATATAATATATATATATATATATATACCCAACCCCTCTGCATGAGCAGAATTCAGAGTTTTCCTTTTCCTAGACTGGTTACCTAGTCAAGGTTAAAAATCCTAATCTGCCCTATGGCTGGAGGGAGAGTAGTTGGATGCATACCTTTCCCAAGAGTATTAGCACTATGTGAAATGCAAACAGTCTTGTCAAAGATTTGAACTTGGGTCAATGAGTCCATTTTGTATAACTCTAACCATTACACTACACACCTCCAACATACATAGACATAGACATGTTTGCACTTATATGCATCAAGAAATAGAAGAGGTTATAGCGTCAGAAATCTTTGATTCAACAAGAGGCAAAAAATAGAAAATATTTACCTGATGATGATTTAGTTTCATTCCTGTCCATGAAATGTTATAAGATGCTTCATCAATTGAAATTGGATCATTCAAATTTGGTTGACTGAGTTTTTTATCTGAAAAGGAAAAAAACAAAAGGAACTTTAATTACTATTATCATTATTACTATTATCATTAACAGTTGGTTGGTTAGATTTTATGGTATGTCAATCCTTGTTGAGTTATTTTAGAAGAAGAAAGGGAAATAAAAGAAGACAAAGAAGCGTACAGTGTGAATTGGTATGTTCACTGAAATGAACAGCTAGAATAAATTGGATGAGAAAAGACTTCATTCTCCTTTTTTCAACTTTTGTCTTACCATAATGGGTTGGTTGGTTGATTGGATTTTACGGCATGTCAACCTTTGTTAGGTTATTTTATGCTGAAGACATTTTGTTTTATTCATGTTTGATGGGTATTCAAAATTCTTTTTTTAAACTCAATTATTTTTTCTATTTAACCCATAGATGGCACCCTAACAGGTACTACCACTCTGGGTCAGAGTGGACCAGGAAGTAATGGCAATGAAGAGGTACTCCACACTCCCCAGAGCTCCAGAACTGGAACCTCACCACTAGATACAGTTTAATATCATACCCAGGACACCAAGATTCTCAGCCACCTCCTTCTAGCACATGTATGATAAAAAGGATTGGCGTTTATCATAAGAGAAATATGGTCAGACAAGCATATAGGTGCTAAGGCTTGAGGTGACCACCAACTTATCGGAGAGGGACTCTCTGATGGCCCGTCAAGGCCAAAGTAGAATGTTGGTGTTATAGACTGCTCAGCCACAAGGATTCCATCCTTAAACATCATGGGTCAGCATATTCTACAGCCCCAGCCAACAGGGCTGTATTACTAACAGTGTTATGTACAGGGCTGTGAAGTCAAAACACAAAACCTTCATTCCAACTCTTTATATAATTAAGTGATTACAATTCATAATAAATATAAAACCATGTTTTTTTTAATAATCTATTTATAAGGAGAGTGCACAGTAATACTTTACAGATTAAACTAGGGCCATATAAAGTGTAACTTCAACTGGAGTTATAGTTGGTATAGTTTTACAGGTTATTAAAAAGAATTCAGATGATTTTTTGGGGTGGGACAAAATTTGATAATGTATTCTTACCTTTTGTTTTAGCTGCTATTTCTGATGGTGGACCTGCTGAGATGTTGTTAAAACCTTGAACACGGAAAACAAATTCAGTTCCTGGAGACAGATCCTCAACTGAAGAAGGAAAAGAAAACAAAAAAAAAAAAAAATGAAAAGATTTTTCAGCAGTGAAAAAATCCCATTTAGACTATTTCTCAATCAAGAAAAATTACACATATATACATACTAGACAAAACGTGAAACATTGGGTAGATAATTGGATTATGGAAAAGTGAGTTTGCAAAGCAAATTAAATTTTTTTTAAAAGAAAAAAAGAAAAAATACGGCCAGATAATTTTTAAAAAGAACCATTAAAATCATTTTGTAAGATTTCTAAGAAAGGGTACATTTGACCTAATTTGAATTTAAGAGCCAATATGTTTGCCGAGCTAGCTGCTTATGAAACAACATACAAATACATTTCCCATTCTCAAAACCACTCTCTTTACTGTCACAGAGAAACTAACATATATAACAAGGAGGTAATCAAGATATATAGAAAGGGAGAAAGTGACAGGCAAGTTTTTTGAATTAAAGCAAATTATGACTAATTAGAACCAATTAAAATAGATTTTTTTTTAAACATAACTCAATTCTAGAACTAAGGAATATTTGGATATGAATTTTGTCATTAGACTAAATAGGAAAAAAGCCTTTAACAAATAATCATTGATTCACTCAGCTTTAGTATAATATAATATAATAATAATAATATATATTTTGTTGAACTGCCCAGCCATTTTCTGTCTGCAAATCTTGTTCATGGTCCTTTCGAGTTACTGAATAATAACAACAATAATTAAAATAAAATAAACAAATAACAAAATACAACCCCTATATAAATAGAATACAAGCTTAATGGAACAACCCATTATTGTATTGTTCTTGCATTACCCCTGAAGATGGCCTGTGATGGGACGGAAAGTACTCAGGAAATAATAAGCTATGGCAAATACATCAGCCAATTTTTGCCTGATATAGTTACATCAATCCGGCAATTCAAAAGGACCATGAACAAGATTTGCAGACAAAAAATTGCTGTTAAAGCTTGAATCAGTCTATGCAGTTCAACAAAATATGTCTTAAGGAAGAAATGCTGCTAACTATATATATATATATATATATATATATATATATATATATTACTTACTTGTTTTGCTTGTGGTGTTGACAATCAGGGTTTTTTCAGTATTCCAAATGTCCAGGTAAGTGATGCTGTAATTTTTCGCATTGAACACTGGTTTCCAAACCAAAGTAATTTGATAACTTTCCTTTTTCTTCACTCGAAGACCATTTACAGGACTGATAACTCCCCCTTTATCAAACGTGATGCTCCCTTGGCAGGGGGGACTCTCGCCAGCATTAGTTGAAGCTGTAATCTGAATAGGTTACATGTTTATAGAAATAATTCAAACAAGATACTACAAAAAGACAAAAAATAAATATTTGGTTGGTTGGATTTTATAGCATGTCAACCATTGCTGGGTTATTTTATGCCGAATACGTTTTTGTTTTATTCATTCTTGTTGGGTATTCAAATTTTTTTTTTTAAACTCATTTTTTGCTTTTTTTAACACGTTAGAGACCCTAACAGGCACTATTACTCCGGGTCAGAGTGGACCTGGAATTAATAGCAATGAAGAGGTACTCCACACTCCCCAGAGCACCAGAACTGGGATCTCACCACTAGATGCAGTTTAATGTTATACCCAGGACACTAAGACCTTCAGCCACCACCTTCTAACACACATGATAAAAATGGTTGGGCATTTGCCGTAAGAGCAATACGATTGGGACAATCATATAGGTGCTAGGGCTTGATGTGACCAGTCGGAGGAGGCCTCTCCAACTACCCGTCTAGCTCCAGTAAGGGTCAAAGTGGAGTGTTGCATGTCATAGACTGCTCAGCCAACAGGATTTTATCCTTAAGCATCACGGGTTACCACCTACAGCCAACAGATGGCCCCATTGTGTGGGGGGATCTTACCCCTCTGTAGAGTTGCAATCAGAGTATTCTACAGCCCCAGCCAATAGGGCTTATAAGTATTTAGTTTTAGATAATAATTATTTTTAATTATAACTATTATACCCAGGTAGAATTTGGTTCATAGGAAAATCATTCAAGAAAAGTTATATTGTAGATTTCAACCCTCATTTTAATTTCTTTAATTTAAAATTTTTTAAAAATAAAAATAAAAATCTTAAAATCCTAGTCACCATTTTAGGTGTTTAGTTCTTCTGTTGTTCACAGAATCCAGTTGGTAAATCCATGTCTATATCTCTTGTAAATATATAAGACCAAGTCTTGTATTGAGTTGGGGTTAAATCTTTACTTGGTTTCCTCGATATGATCCAAAAGAGAGTTCTTCCTTGCAGAAAGTTCAACTTAGCAATTGATTTGAGAACAGTTACAAACAATCTTAAATGCTTTCTGTCTTAGTCTCTCATTGGACAATTTTTACCGGAAGTGCCTGCTATTGTTGGGAAAGTTCATAAATAAGAGTGGTGATTTGGCATACATCTTATACCCACAGATAATCAAACACAAACTTCCCTTGATCTGCTAATATTGAAATGGAAGATCAAGATGAATTTGGTCTAATTTTTCCCCCTTTGTTCTCAGCTGATCAAGATGAACTTTGATTAATTTACAATTGAGACAAAAATAGAAGAATTGAACAATAAACTTATTTATGACATGGGTTGGTTAGTTGGTTAAATTTTATGGCATGTCAACCCTTGTTGAGTTATTTTATGCCATAGACATTTTGTTTTATTCATTCTTGATGAGTATTCACCATTTTTTTAAAAACTATCTTTTTTTGTAAAACACATTTTTTTAACCCTTAGATGGGACCCTAACAGGTACTACCACTCCCAAGTTGGATTGAACTAGAAATAAAAAGACCAGATTATTGCAAATAAAGATTCTTACCTGTATAATATAAGTATGATTCCTAAAAAGTGGCTGTGATGTCAAAACTACTGAATAATTTTTCCTGTTTGTATCCTCTTGTTCAATCAAATAAGTTGCCTTTGTTTGATTATCTTTGATATAAATCTGCAAAGAAAACATTTTTTTTTTTAAATATGAGATTCAATTCAGAAATTTTAAATGCAAAAAGTTAAAATGAGCTTCAATTCAGAGAGAAAGGGGCCAGGTTAGCTCAGTCTGTAGAGCATCCGTGTAGGAATTGCAAGGTTCCAGGTTTGATACTGGTTATTGCAAATCTCCATCATTAATCAATTTGGTGAATTAAATAAAGCAGCATTTTATGAATGAAACATTTACTAACCATGTATCGTGTTAGATGTCCTCTTGAATGAGCAGGTTTGCTCCAAGTAGCAACTAAACCTTTAGTTCCATTTTGATGAACTGAACAATGAACAGGACTGCTTGGAACTGGAAAAGAAAACAAAAAAAAGATTTTTTTTTTTTTTTTCAGATATCTAAAAAAGAAAATTATGGTCTAGATCAGTTGTTCCCAAACTTTTTCAGACTAGCACCCTTTTGGCTTCTCGTGGATTCCTAGTGCCCCCCCCCCATACACACATGTGAACTGGACAAGAAAAAAGATTTAGGTTTGCAGAGATCTAAAAAAACATTTTTAAATATTTATAGTCTAGACCAGTTGTTCCCAAACTTTTTCAGGCTAGCACAATCTTGGCTTCACAGTGGATTCCTAGCACCCCCACCTCATACACACATGTAAACACACACTTTTTTTTTGGGGGGGGGGGTATGCTTCAAATTAAAGAAATAAATGTAGATATTTGTTATTTATACGGAATAAAACTTTGAATTATGTTTTTGCTTTCAGTTTTAATAATAGCATATTTTATCACAAATTTCTCAAAATAAAAATGGAATTTACCAGAAGTGGAAACGGAATCAAGGTAATTTTAAACAGAAAATTGGGGGTCATACAAGATTGAAATAAATATGCACTGCTTACAAATCTGAGCTGAAGTTGACTCTTGTAGTTGTCTGTTGACTCTGCTCTCTAGCCTGACTGAGTGGCACGTGTAACTGGTGTACCACTGTATTGTGGTGTACAAGTGTCAAGTAAATGTTCAGACTTTTGACTGATTTCAGACTATGTAACAAAACTATGCATTCGATTATAATTCTGTGGGGTTACCGGTTTAGTCACCGATGATCTGACTATGAAGATAATATTTTGTCTTTTTGAAAAAAAAAAAAAAAAAAAAAAAAAAAAAGTAAAAAGTTTGAGAAGCTCTGGTTTATACAAAAAATTTTTTTAATAATTTTACTTACTTCCATCATTAGTTTTAACTACGACAAAATGTGCTGGGCTATAAATCCGATTGTGCGTCTTGTAGGTGACTTGAACAAACACAAGCAAATGGTACATGGTAGCAGGTTTCAATTTAGTGAAATTGTAGGTGGTATCTTCAACAGCTGTTCGATTCACCCAAGAGTAAGGAGGCATTTTTTCACTGATTTATAAAGAAAAAAAAAAAAAAGAAAAAGAAGATAGCAGCAGGTAAGAAATATATCAATGCAATTTTTTTTTCTTAGAAATGAAAAATAACTTGAAAATACATAATTCAAATTTGAAGAGAATAAAATTAATAAAAATCATAAAAATTGGAAAGATTCTGACCTCTCATAAAATGATGTTCTCAAAATATATTTTATGCAATAATATACAAGGGATGTCTCAAAGATAATCAGTGATTGATTTTAACAGCATGTCAACCCATCTTGGGTTATTTTATGCCTAGAGGTTAGAGAATCACATTCCCTGTCTGTTCATATTTACATTTTTTGTATTTCTCTGAATTTTGAACACATAACGTATGCCTTCTAGCACATATATGATAAAAAGGGTTAGGGCTTGCCATAAGGGCTGCTGATTTAACACATCGTTAATTTTTATAATGTCATTAAATTCCTCAAAATATAAATTTCAAAGTCAATTTCAAGTGGTAAGAAAATTTTTCAGGCAGTAAAAATGACAAAAATTCAGATTCTACATATTGTCTTGATTACTATTTCTCTGAATTTTTGAAATTTTCCAAACGTTGCATAGATAACAATAAAGATGAGGACAATAGTCCAAATAATACTAATTATCAAGCCTCATCTAAAAAATTCAGAGAAATAGTGTTATAGGTGATATACCCTATTGACCAATGGAATGCGCCGACGGGTTACTATAAGTAACAGGGACAATTGTGGCTTGCGAGTAAGCCAATAACTCTATTTGTCGGACGTAATTTCCAATTCTATGTATTGTATTTGTCTACTTTCTGTTAATACATTTTTCTACATTTGTTACACGTCATTTTGTTCTTATTTGACCCCTTAAAACCTCACAACAAATAGTGTAGATAACAATAAAGATGAGGACAATAGTCCAAATAATCCAAATTTGTCTCGATTGTTTTATCAATCAAAAATGAAAAATAATTCAAGAGGACATTTTTGAGAATAGAAGCTTTCTCTTTAAGATAATAAATTTTTTTTTTCTTTTACTTACACAAAACTGGGAATGTAAGAGACTTTTCCTTGCACATGTTTAGTAATATTGTCCCATTTAAGCAGAACATTACTGCTTGTTAGGTCTGTATACCACATGTTGGGAACACGTAATTTTTCTACAAAAAGATATAAAAAAACAATCAAATTAAGCATTTAATAACATCAAAGGAACATCAGAATTAATACCTTTTGTAATTTCTATCTATATATTAATATGCTTGTTATCTAGCAACACCTCTTGGTTAAAAATGAGACTGTCCAAGATGAAATGCACAAGTGTAAATCCTGAGTATCTGTTGTTGCTTATCCGCAAAATTCTTATTTTTTATGTGTGTTGTTACCTCAGCTAAATAATGGACCATTCCATTTTTATTGTAGAGAAAGAAAAGGAAGAATTGGACATGCTACATGGAAAAAATATAAGAAAGAAAGAAAGGAGAAAGAGAGAGAGGGGATGATAGTGCTAATCTGTTTCAATCAAACAATGAAAACAAGAAAGAAAAAATAATTAGAGCGAGAGAGCTAAATCAAGATTATTATACTTTTTTTTTCTTTTTACATATTGTACTATTTTCTAATATCCCTAAAGTAAACATATCAAACGTCGTAATAATTAGATTATCATACTGTGGTATATCCACAGATCCTGTTAGTACTAACCATTATCATTACAAGAGTTGTTTTGATTGGTTGGTTGGTTTTAGAGCTTAGCAAACCTTGTTTGGTTATTTAATGCCAAAGTCATTTTTTTGTTGCAATTAATCATATGGTTTCAAGTAACTAATTATAATGATCATTTTTAAACAATTATAGCTTAAAAGTAACTATTCTTTATCCAAAAAGGGTCCAATTTAGCTCAGTCGGTAGAGCATCCACCTAGGAACCACAAGGATCCAGGTTTGATACTGGCCCTTGCTAACTGAGCACATGAGTAGCACAGCTTGGATCTATGTAGTAAAGTTGGGAGCTGATGGAAGGTAAAGCACTCCCCCTCAGATGCAAAAACAATTCCCCTGGTCTAGCGCTAGTGAAAAGGAGATAGACTCCCTCGCTGCTCGGCTGATACTGATAAGTCACTCCGACAACTTTACTTATATGATTGCAGTATTCCTATTTAATGCTAATAATTTGTACACAATTGTTGCAAGTAACTAATTCTATTTAATACTAATAATCATTTGTTAGTACACAAACATAAATAATTTCTAAACTGATCTGCATTTTGAACTAGATTGTCTTTGCAGTTTTTGTGAGCTCAGGTAAAGGGGTTTAAAGGGTTAAACAACTTCATATTGTTTTTGTTTTTTTGTTTAATTTAATGGCATATCAACCCTTTATGGGATATTTAATGCTGAAAATTTGATTCATTTTAAATGTTTGTAATCATAACCATATTTTTCAATTTCATTGCATTTTAAAAAAATTTTTTTTTTTTAAATCACTTATTTATTTAGAATCATTTGTTTGCACACTGTTATTAACAGTGTGCAAACAAATGATTCTAATACAAATAATTTCCATATAGTTAAATAGTTTAAAATATTCCTATCTAATATAAATAATTCTATTTAACACATTGGCCACAATTGCTAATGCAATACTTATTACCACCTGGCGCCATGTTCCAACTCATGACTTCAGTAACAAGCCAAATATCGGAGTGAAAGGTTGTGTACAGTTTTGCAAAAGATGCACAAAATACTTTGATGATTTTTGTGAATAATTTGAAGGCATCTAACAAGGATTCATTGAAATGCAAGTATGTGAGGTTTTTAAAATTATTTTGTAATTTTGAGTTACAAATAAAGATTTTCTGTTATAACGTTTACTTTGAACACTTAACAGTATTAGTGTTTTGTATTCTGAAATTTGATTAATAAAACTGATCTACAGCCATTTTACTTTTGTAGGTGTGTACCATATATGACATTGCGGTTCTGGACAGTTCTTCTTATACCATGTGGCACACATCGCAGCCAATGTGTTAATATTGTTGGCACCTTTCCATCCATTAAGGACGATGTTGAAGTGTAAAAAAAAATGATCTGCATCTGCACAAGTGACTCTGCAGGCCAATTCTTGAATGACAGTCTTTGGTGCACTGAATGCACACAAACTGTGATGCTTTCTGGAGCTGCTGACTTTTCTCTCTTTCTGGATCTCCGTGACTGGCTTAATGTTAAGGCACCAGGCCACAATATTTTTTGCATCTACCTCCCACGTTGTTAATATAATTATATGTGTATAACATGCACCTCTAAATTTAGGTTACAAAATTCAGGAAAAAAGTATCTTCTATACATTATGCACTGACTTTTTAGAATTTGTAGCAGCTAAATTCTACATTTGTTCAACATTTTATCTGGCTGTATAGGCTAAAAATCAAGATTTTTACATTAATATTCAATAATTATATTTACAATTGTGATAAAAAAAATTGGATCAAGTATCTAATAAGCACCCCAACTGTGATTATAATTTTTTTTTTAATTATTTTGCAACAACATGAAATAACTAATTGTTTTTATTAAAATCAAAAACTATTTTAATATAAAAACATGTTTTTGGTTTGTTAATAAACATGAACTAATTTTTTTTTAAATTTTACAGTGAAATTCTAATGTAAAAAAAAATCGTCTGTTGCTTTGTTTACAAACAACCAGAAGTTTGCAGTGAAAAGTACTGATCTCAGTTGGGGTGATTATTAGATATTGATAAAAAAATTATCATCAACAATAATGATATTATCAGAATAGACTTACCATTACACATGCCAAATTTTTCATCTCGTCCATTTAAACAATCACTTTTGTCATCACAGGCAACAAGATATGGCAAACACAGGTCGCTATCCTTTTCACATAGAAATTCATGGGGAGAGCATTTTTTTTGATTTTCAGGATAAGCTACAAAAGAAGAAACATCATTTACTTTTATGGTAATCCCATCCAAGGTTATCTCATCCTAGGCAACCCACCTAATAAATTGAGGTCATCCACACCCGAGGCAATGTGCATGACAAACTGCGGTCATCACATTCAAGGCATCTCACCTTATAAGCCGGATATAATAAATAATTACTTGGTGTTATTGATATCTAATATTTTATTGTTTTATTCTCCAAGATATTAAAATCAATTCTATGAATGATTTCATATAGAAACCAATTAAAATATAATTAAAATAAGTGTAATCTTTTTATATGCATTCTTATATAATTTTGTTAGTCTTTTTGATTTAATATATTTCATTACATTAAAACTTAAATACTTACACCCGGCGGAGGGGGCATATTCTTGCTAGTATAAATAAATGACTAAAATAATCCTATGAATAATTTCATATAGAAACCAATTAAATATAATTAAAATAAGTGTAATCTTTTTATATGCATTCTTATTTTAATTTTGTTAGTCTTTCTAATTTAATATATTTCATTACATTAAAACTCAGTGGGGCATGCATATTCTTGCTAGTAAAGAAATGACTAAAATAATTTTCTTACTCGATCGTGATGTGTTGCAGTTTAATTCATCCGACTGGTCAGCACAATCGTAGATGCCATTACAGATATATGCCATTTGAATACAACCAGGTGATTCAAGACAATGGAACATGTCCGAGCCGCATTGTTCGACAGTGCCACAATTCATTTCATCTTCGCTTCCCATGCAATCATCTTCATTGTCACAAGTCCATGCCATTGGAATACAGTGTCCACTGCCACACTGGAAATCGTGATTCGGGCATGGTGAGAATGTGGCTAGAGAAAGAAGAAACAAGAAAAGATTAGAAAGGTTTACTAAGCAATTTGTTAAAAAAAAAATAGGGAAAAAAAAAAAAAAGAAAAAGAAAAAAGTGTTCTGCCTACATACATATATACATTCATCGACTCCTCTCTGAATCCATTCCTTCTTTCCAACCCTGTGTCTGACTTCACCATGAACTCCGATGAATATATGACAATCAACATGTACCCTACCAGGACTCTTTACCGCGTATTTGGACAATTTGGCAGTTCTTTCCAAAACACCAAGACATCACGCGTATCTTCACTGCTCTCCAAATCAACTTCATAGACAATACTTTTTAAAAATTTTATATATACATATATATGTATATAAGAGAGACAGATAGAGAGAGAGACATAGAGAGAGAGAGAGAGGTTTCAAGTCACACACGGAGCAGTCTCCCATGTCTATAACCTTGCTGATGAGACCTAATAGATTGAAATGTACATTCAGGGATTGACATTTTTTTTATTTGTTTAGCCTTACATTTGAACATATATGCCTGCCTAAATTCATTAATTATTAACTAATTAATTTTCAAAATTAGGTATGACTTCAATTAAGCACATATCCTCCAAAAATTGTCGGCTAAAAGCCATATCAAATAAACACATTGTTTACTTACTCATATATATATATATATATATATTATATATATATATATATATATCTATCTCGCCAAGATCTGTTAATGACTTGAAATTTTCATCCATTTGTCATCCCGTTTGTTTGTATTATGTTCAATATATAATGTTCATGTCATATCTATTGTCTTCAGTTTTCCCTTTTTTGTTGTTTCATTCAATTGTTTGATGTTCTTAAAGACTGCTTGGTTAAGCTATCTGTCCGATCTTTGCAACAAGAGAAGGCAGAATAAAAAGGATTCAATATTTTTCAATTTATTATTTTTCCCTATTATTTTCCTTTTCCTAAATATTGTATTTTTAATAACTAACAACATTTTAATGAGATTTAAAAAGTATATACGTAAATTCAGTCGGATACCTAGGCAAGGCCAGGAACATCCAGCTTTAAAAATTTTTAAATATGGATGGAGTAGTGTTAATTGTCCTCCCCCAAACAAAAAAAAAAAAAGCAGAAACAAGACTTACCACAATCCTCTTCATCACTATTATCATCACAGTCTTGATGATGATCACATTTTTTCTGGATGGAATACACACTTTATCTCTTCGACACAGAAATTCAGAATCACTACATTTTGTTGGGTGGCTGTTATCCATGCCTGAAAAATAGTTCAAAATTATCAATTCTATTAATCCAATATAAAATAAAATCTTAAAAATAAATTTTTAAAATGAATACACTTTAAATAGGATGATTAAAACTTTGTTAATTTTGTAAAAATCACAAATTTCTATCTCTATAAAAAAAAAAAAAACTAAAACTAAAAAATTATCCCTTAAAACAAGTTTATGTATTATTCTCATTATGTTTGTATATGAGCACAAAATAAAATAATCAAAATTTTGTTTTTAAATTCTTAAATTTAAAAAGAAATGTTTTTTAAATTATTTTGATTTTTCATACTGTTGTCTTCATCTTTATTGTAAAATACATAAACGTTTTGGCAGGTGTATCCTCCAACCTTCTTCAGGTGTTTCTTGTAATCCATTAGGGGGAGATTGTTCTTTGAATGGATTACAAGTAACACCTGAAGAAGGCTGGAGGGTACATTGTGTGTGTATGTGCTCAATATCTGTGATAGAGCAATTATAATAATAATAAATATATACTAGTTTTGGTAAAACTAATATATATATATATATGATGAATATACAGGAAAGGTGAATAACAAAAACAAACAATAACATGATAGTATTAGGAATCAGTAACAGCAAATAATCACTTATTAAACCCAGTTTTTTTAAAAATCATTATGCAAATTATTCCTACCATATACTGTGTAAATCTGCATTTCTTAGAAACCTAGTTTTTTTTAAAAATCATTATGCAAATTATTCCTACCATATACTGTGTAAATCTGCATTTCTTAGAAATATATAACAGGGTTATATTTCAGGGTTTTAGATGCATTAATAACGTTGGGGCATGTAGGTCCAATG
The DNA here is from genome assembly GCA_023376005.1 of Doryteuthis pealeii. Lineage (NCBI taxonomy): Eukaryota > Metazoa > Mollusca > Cephalopoda > Myopsida > Loliginidae > Doryteuthis > Doryteuthis pealeii. Next base: position 22,039,006 of record CM042158.1, on the reverse strand, counting down.
GCTTTGGCTACTCGACAGCGTGATCCCATCCCCCAGGCAACACCTGCCCCCTTGATTTAAAGGGGCAGAGCTGGGTTTATTGCTCAGTACCTGAGGCATCCTCCCTTGAGGGGGAATGCTGATGGAATCAACACATTGGTCCAACATTAAACAACCTTGTATCATACCCGCATACGTGTGATGCGAGGTAAATACCTTAATAATATGGGCAGTTTTGTAAATCTTTATTTTTAGAAATATATAATAGGTTTATATTTCAGGGTTTTAAATGCATTAATAATATGGGCAATTTTGTGATAAAACTAAGTTAGACTTTAATAGAGGTATTGTTAATAAATAAGATGCTATTTAATATTAAGTAATGACTATTTCATAGTCATTAAGAATATAACTTAAATAACAAAGAAAATTGTGACGTTAGTGGTGACATACTTTCGGTTACAGATAGACAGTAATCTCCATTAGAATAAGATTTACTGTACGATGAGTAATGACTTGTGTTACTATAACAGAATTTCTTATCACTCTGTAGTGAGACAAGGTTGCAGGATATACATAGGGCGACAGAATTATCTCCCCTTATTTAATATCAAATTTTAAATAAGATATATGTTGCCTTTTTTATTTTATTTTTTTAATTTACATTTTAAACCTGAGAGGTTGGTTGGTTGGATTTTACGGCATGTCAATCCTTAGTATTATTTGGGTTATTCAGACTATTGTCCTCATCTTTATTGTTATCTTTACAACGTATATATATATATATATATATATATATATAGAAAGGTAGACAAACACAGGATGTTGTAGAAAATTGATGTTTATTGTAGGTAGTGATGTTGACAATGCAGCGTTTCGGTCTGTTTCGTTGACATCACTACCTACAATAAACATCCATTTTCTACAACATCCCATGTTTGTCTACCTTTCTCCACATACTGTCAGATTAATCTCCTCATATTTCTCCCATATATATATATATATATATATATATATATATATATATATATATATATAAAATATGGTTTTTTCAAGTTCAAACTCTTCATCTAAATATTTGTTGTTGCATATTCTAAGAGCTCCGAGGAAAAAGCCTATGAGTATTCCACTTTTTATTTTGTTGTGGTGTGAGTAAAAATGAATGTAGTCGTTTTTATTTGTAGTTTTGTGGTACACTTTGAATTCTAGTTTATGGTTATTGTTCATTAAAAGTATATATATATATATATATATATATATATATGTATGTATGTATGTGTGTGTGTGTAGGATGAATAATGACTTGTGTTATTATAACAGAATTTCTTATTACTCTGTTGCAGGATATACAAGGTCTGACAGAATCATCTCCCTTATTTATGGTAAAATCAAACTTTGAATAATTGCCCATTCCAAATCTGAGAGATCATACTGCTGGAACCTGTATTATTACAATGTGTCAGTATATTTTCTGAATCTACATAAAAAAAATTCACTTGTCAAAAACTAAATACTTTAGAATGTCCATTCCTAACCACTCATGTATACTTACAATTTTCTTCATCAGAATTGTCTCCACAATCGTTAATGTTATCACAACGTTCAATTGCAAAAATACAGAATCCATTTTTGCATTGAAATTCTGATTTCACACAAGATGGCAGTACTGTTGACATATTTGAAGTTTGTGGAGTTGCACGAGACGGACTAGGAGTCGTAAAAGCTGAAAAGACAAGAAAAATAAAATAAAATATTAGGAAAATATCTGATATTAACAGCTCAATTTTTCTATTTTGTGTAAAAATATTTTTTCCTGTTTTATATAGTAAGTAAGTAAAATTGGCAGAGTGGCCTATTGTTGGTATCAGCTGGACTGCTTATATATGTTAGTTTCTCTGTGGGTGTAAAGTGAGAGAGATTAGAGAGTGTGAAAGGTTTAAACTTTAAAAGAATCAGGCCCATTTAAATTTAAATTAGGTCAAACATTCCCTTTCTTAGAAATCTGACAAGTTAGTATCAAATCGCTGATCCATTACTAATGAATGGAAATGTATTCATTTAATTGATTTTTGTCTTTTTTTTAACTCTAAGCCATTTTCTAAGAGCTGGCGACTTCGAGCGTTTTTGGGAGTTCGGCATTTTGTTTGTCAGGTGGTTTGGGGTGCTCTAGTAGATAAAGGGTTAATTTAATTCATTTTTTCCCTGATCACAATTATCTGCTCAGCTCAATGGATGACCCAACAGGTCATGTTTTTCCTAACGACCTACAGTCCACTTGCTTTCTGATGAGTTTCTGTTACTTGTCAAGTAACTTCCTTCATATATATATATATATATATAATTTAATATACCAAACTTGTAGGTAAATCCTTGCGGTGAGAAAAAAAACAGCAAATAGTTTGATTGTAAAAATATACTACCAAATATCACCAGGGGAAAAAAAAAATTTTGGAAAAAAGAAAAGACCAAGATAATCGTACCAACCAAAAATAATCTATTGTTACAATATTTGGCCAAAAGAAAAAACAATTTATATATATATATATATATATATATATTCATACAAAACCACCAGGAAACTAAAGCTAATAAGTAAAAAGTGCTCAATACCTAGGTAGAGCAAATAATAATCTTTATTATCATATATATATGTATATATATATATATATATATATATATATATATACACACACACACACAGAATATAAACACTGAAAATTAGACTCATCAGATATACCAACAAAGAAGCATACGTGGACTCCACAACAACAACATATATATACTTACTGCAATTGACTTCATCAGAATTATCTGCGCAATCATTCTCGCCATCACAACGCCAGGTTGGGTGGATGCAATGTTTATTTTTGCATGTGAACGTTCCGTTCGGACAAACAACATGGCTACAATTCTTCTCATCTGAATAATCTGGACAATCTCCGGCACCATCACAACGCCAAGCCAGGGGAATGCAGGAAATTGAGTGAGAATTACAAGAAAACTCTGTTGACACACAGGCTTCTGGAAAAAAAAAAAAAACATTTTTTGAAAAAACAAATTTTTAAAAATACATTTTTTTTTAATTATTTAGCCTACAGGTAGGATTTTACACAAGGTCACAATTAAGGGGCATCCAGTGAGGATCAAACTCACTTTTCAATTGTAACAGATCTGTGAGACTAGCTTGCTGACAATTACACCACGATGGATTGCCTCTATTGTTGCTTTTATCTACCGTATTTGATGGCATATAAAACGCACCCCCTTTCAGCAGGTCAGATTCAGGAAAAGTGTTTTAGTGTATTTAAGCATATATTGTTGAAAACAGTCTAGCTGTGCATTATACAAGCAGAAACATAGCTGTATAAAAGCAATTTGGCAATTTAGGGTAAGTAAAAGTACTGAGCGTAAGCTGGGTTATTGAGCATCATAGAGAAGATTAGATAGGCCTACAGGATGTCTCAATCTTCACTTATGATGTATAAGATGCAGGACAATTTTTGAGCCAAAATTTTGGGGAAAAGTGCATCCTATATGCCGTCAAATATGGTAATTACCTTTTTTGAATGATGTACATAAATGAACAAACATTTAGCTGTTCTGTATTTTAATCTCATTCATTTTTAAATAGAGAATAAAACTTATCATAAATTATTTGTCTGGATTTTTTAGATGAGGCTTGATATGTATTATTTTGAGTTTTTGGTTAGTTGGATTTTACAGTAAGTCAATCTATGTTGGGTTATTTTATGCCAAAGACATTTTTGTTTTATTCATTCTAGTTGGGTATTCAATTTTTTTAAACTTTTTTTTTTAAACACATCTTTTAGAACTCATTTTTTTTCTATTAACGTAGATGGGACCCTAACAGATACCACCACTCTGGGTCAGAGTGGATTTGGTTTGGTTTATGGCATATCAACCTCAGTGGGTCATGTAATGCCGACAAAGTTTTGAAATAAATTCATTCTTAATGGGTACTGTATTTTTTTTTTATAAACATTTTTCTATTTAACCCTAGATGGGACCCTAACAGATACTACCACTCCAGGTCAGAGTGGACATGGAAGTATTCATAATTTTTTATATATTTTTATATTCAATCAAAAAAGAGATTTTTTTTTTAGATCCTTACCTTCTTTACAATTTTTCTCATCCGAGTTGTCATGACAATCATTATCAAAGTCACATGTCCAGTTTGCAGGAATGCAGCGACCATTACTACAAGCAAAATCATCAGGAGAACAAACTGGGTAAGCTAAAAGAAAAAAAAAATAACATAGTATTAATAAAGTCATTTGATAGAAAGTGTTATATACTTTAAGAAACACATGGGATGCACAAAGAGTTCAGAATTAGATTTACAAACCATAAACACTCATTTTCTAATATTAAGCTTAGAAACACAACAACTATCTAGGTATATTTGGGATTTAAACAATCAGAACATAATTATTGAATGGAATATATTTATGAAAATCAAACGTGTGCAAATGATCCATGCTATCTATGTCTACACAAAAAATTAGCTATAATTAAAATACTTGATAAGAAAAATCTTTTGAATAATAGAATTGAATGAATCTGAAAATGTAGACACTGGTTGGGCCGATCACTAAAATATTATTAGAATTAAAATATTAAATTTAAATAAATTAGAAAAATTAAATGAAAGAAAATACAAATCAAAATTGATAATGATTAACAACATATCATATGAAAATAAAAAAGCTATTAATATTGGCAGAAATACCTCCCTACATTTTAAACTGACACCTGTGAATTTAGGCAAATGGTAATGGTATCAATTTTATTAATGCAATATAAAATAAAATCTTAAAAAGAAATTTTTGAATTGACACACTTTAAATAAAATAATTTAAACTTTTTAAATTTTGTAAAAATCAAAAACTTACATCTATAAAAAAAGAATTAACTAAAAATAAAAATAAAAACAAGAAGTTTATATATTAAAATTCACATTATGTTTGTTTGTGAGCACAAAATAAAATAATTAAAATTTTGAATATAAATTTTTTTTTCTTTTTTTTTTATTTAAAAAATTATGTTCAGACTGACTGACCATTTTTTTTTTCTCTCCAGATACAATCAGTTACAATTATGGCTTGGTCCAGTGCACACTGTACATTTGCTGGTGAAACATTTTTTTAAAGACTGGTGATTGCTACACAGAGCTTTTTATGCTAATTTCATGTTATGTCGGAATGATGCTGTTCTGGATAGAAAATTGATACTGCTATGAGTTGAAATTTTTTTTTATCTGAAATAACATCATTCTGACGTAAAATAAAATGAGCAAGAAAAAAAACAAAAAAAAACTGTGTAGCAATTACAGATTCACCAGTCTTAAAAAATGTTTCAACAGCAAACACACATTATGCACAGGTTCAATCCATTATCATAACAGATCATATCTGAAAAACATCTTTTTAAATAAATGAATAAACAAAATAAAAAACATTAAGACATTAGCTAGATGGAGCTACCATTATCACTTGCCTAAGTTCACAACTATGAGACTAAGAGTGATGAAGATAAGGGATGAGTTTAAAGGTTTGATTTTAACTTTGTTTTTCATAGAAAAGTCTGGTGTATATAACCAGGCTTTTCTTGAGGCAATATCTATCATTACAAGCAAAAATATGTGCCCACCAGGCACAAGTGTTTTGGTTTTAATGTAATAAAATATATTAGAAATACTAACAAAACTAAATAAGAATGCATATAAAAAGGCTACACTTATTTTTATTTCATCTTAATTGATTCCTATATAAATTATTAACAACTTATTATGTTACAGTTATTTGAAAGAGAGTAGGTATAATCAAAGAATAGAACAGCTTGGACACTAGCTCTTCCCATCATTCCTGGCTTTCATTGCTACAATTTTTCTAATTTAACTAAATTAGGCAGTAAGGAATGAAATTACAGTTACTTCTTTTTGTTAATGGATTTCTTTGAAGATTTATTTTAGAGGATTTTTGTTGAGTGTGTCAACACTATCCTAATTTAGATAAATATGCTCTATTACTGATATTGAGCATTCTTTATTTATAAATATAGCAAACTATATTATTAATATTTATTGTGACGCGCGTCTGTAGATTGCTTATATACGCTCCCAACTTTTCAGGTTGAGCACTGTTTGACTAATTGCGAAAATCACCGCTTCGGCGCAAAGCTAGTCTCACTTGTTTACAAGTTAGAGACCTCTGGTGAGTTTATTTTATAGCGATTAAACTCATCGGTAAGAGACTTGACGAGCAAATAGGTAGCTGCTGAAAAATAAGTATATGCACTGATTATCTGTAGATTGCTTTATATATATATATATATATATAATATATATATATAAACACACACACACACACAGTGTTAACTTAACTCATGAGTTTGATTCATTCCGCTTGTAACTCAATTTCTTCAAATAACCAACCAAATTTCCCCATTTAGTTTATTGATCAAATTAGTCATTTATTTTTTATTTTTACCAAGTAATCCACTCTTAATAAAAATGGAGAAAAATGAAATTTCTAAAAAAAAAAAAAAAAAAAAAAAAATGGCCACTCCAATGAAAAGCAAAGCTTAATGGTGAGTCAAAGAACATAATATTTGAGGTGATAAATTTTCACCCAGGTGAACAATGAATAGGGTTTTAATTTTTTTTAAATCATAAGTAAGAAATGAGAATGAAACTGCAGTGTATAGCAGAAATACCTCCCACATTTTAAACTGTCACCTGTATGGTACAAGTGAACTTAGGCAAGTGGTAATAATAGCTACATCTAGCTAATGTAAGTAAAGTTCGCAGAGTGGCCTATTGTCAGTATCAGACAAACAGCAAGGGAGTCTATCCCCTTTTCACTATTACTAGACCAGAGAGATAGGTGGAGCACCACACCAACCATCAACTCCCCACCTTACACCCCAGATATGCTACTCATACACTGAGTTAGCGGGGACCAGTATCAAGTGGATGTTCTACTGACTGAGCTAAACTGACCCCTTGTATTAGCATTTTATTTTTCAGTTACGATTATGGCTTGGACACTGTGCATTTGAGATGTTTTTTTGGGGTTTTTTTTAAAGACTGGCGAATCTGTAATTGCTTCACAGAGAGCTTTTCATGCTCATTTCATGTTGGAATGATGCTGTTCTGGATAGAAAATCGATACTGCTAGGAGTTGAAAATTTCAGAAGCCACCTGGAAGTATTAAAGAAGCTATTCACCAAAAAGTGGTAGAAATACTGCCAGACATAACTTTCGGTCTTTTTGTCAACTTTTAAAAATATGGTTGTAACTGATGGTAAAACATTAGCTAGATAGAGTTAACATTGCCACTTTCTTATAATCAATTAACTGGTGCTTCTGAAATTTTCAACTCATAGCAGTATCAATTTTCTATCCAGAACAGCATCATATCATTAAATGAGCATGAAAAAGCTCTCTGTGTAGCCATGACAGTTTCACCAGCCTAAAAAAAAAAAAAAAAAAAAAAAAACAACTTTCAAAGGCAAATGCATGGTGTGCACTCATCCAAGCACCATAATCATAACTGAAAAAGAAAAAAAAAGACATTATCTAGATGGAGCTACCATAAACACTTGCCTAAGTTTACCCACAAGTTATAGTTTAGAAAGTCGGAAGTATTTCTGGCGCATCTTGTATTTCAAGTTTTTTTTCTCGCTTTTTTTTTTTTTTTTGAACTTGTATCCATTTGTCTTCAACACAAAAAAGTAGAAATTGAAATTGTGAGTGAGACATAAAATAAGAAAAAAAAAAAAAAAAAAAAAAATGGTGGTGTTCTATGATTTAGAAAAAAAATCAAAGACTTTTCACCAAACTCTGGACAATTAAACTCCTCCTTATTTTGGTGTTTACATGACATTTCAACAGGTACATTCTCCAGTTGGTTGGTTGACTGGTTGGATTTTACGATATGTCAACCCTTGTTGGGTTATTTTATGCCAAAGACGTTTTTGTTTTATTCATTCTTGATTGGTACTCATTTTTTTCTATTTAACTATAGATGGGACTCTAACAGATACTACCACTCCAGGTCAGAGTGGACCTGAGAGTAATGGTGATGAAGGTGGTACTCCACATTCCCCAGAGCTCCAGATTTGGAACTTCCCCATCAGATAGAATTTAACGTTATACCCAGAACATTAACCCTCAGCTACTGCCTTGTAGCACATATGATAAAAAAGGTTGGGGCTTGCCATAATGGCAATAGGGTTTGGACAATCAAATAGGTGCTAGGCTTGATGTGACCAGTCAATTGATTGGAGGGGGCCTCTTTGACCACCCGTCCCCCATCTTTTACTCCAGAACGTTTTGTATCTCTTGTTTCTGTTGAAGAGTGGAAATCACAGTGAGTTGCATTTTGTGCTAGTATGACTTATACGTGTCTTTGAGGTCTTAACGCTTACCAATTCCTACAAGGAGTTTAATTGTCTGAGAAAGTCTTTGATAATGAGAGTTGGTTGTGCAAACCATAAGAAGATGTGGAGTCTCGAATAAGAAAAGGATGCAGAGTGTTTATGATACTCACTGCAGTTGTTCTCATCAGACATGTCACCACAGTCATCTTCATGGTCACACTTCCAATGTTCAGGAATGCAAAGAGTATTTGGACAGCGGAAATAACCATCCGAACATTGACGATATTCTGGTTAAAATACAAAAAAAAAAACAACATACAATTACCCACGGGCTGAACATACACAAATAACATTTTCATCATCTGATACTTTGAAAAACAATATTCGGATAATTCTGAAATTTTGTTGTCCCCCTTCTACGCACACCTTTGAGGCATTGAGAGGGAAAATTAGTTCACATCACATTTTGATATGAAATCAATTTTGGGGGCTATTGTATTAGATTCATCCCAGATTCCTGCCATTAATAATGCTAGGCTACTTGTTTTTCTTTGTGGGTTACTGGCGTTATAATATACCTCTAGAAATTTACCATATGCTCTTTCTCTTTTTATATGCTTTTCATCATAATTCAGGTTTTTTTATTATTTACAATGCCATATAAGATTCAAATAAGAAATGTAACAAATAAATTTAAATTTGAGCAAGGGTTGGGGTTAGGGTTAAAAATTCAATTGGAAAAAAAAAAAAAAAAAAAAAAAAAAAAAAAAAGAAATTTTATAAGTTTAAATTTATTTGCTGTCTCATTTCTTATTTGTATTTTATCCGGAAGGGGAGGGGCATTGTAAATAAAAATAAAAAGTATCTAATTTTTCCCCAACAAAAAGCCTATCAAAAGAGAAAGACCGCATGGTAAATTTCTAAGGAGGTACATTTTTACGCCATTAGCTGGCAAAGAAAAAAAAAAAAGCAAGTGGCTTAACGTTATTAAGTGCAAGAATACAGGACAAATCTAATACAATAGCACTCAATCTTTTTCCCATTTTACAGAAATTAGCAAAATATCACAAGTTTTAGAGCTGCAATTAAAAATGCTGTGAATTGAGTAAAATTGATATAAAAAAAAAAGTCTTATTTTGATTTTTTAGACTGTTGTTCTCATCTTTATTGTGGTATGTAAAAACACATTTTAGCCATTGTACTCTCTGGCCTTCTTCAGGTATTACTTGTCTGAGCATAGCAATGATTCAACCTGGGAAATCATTTTGAATAGTTTGACTGTTGATCAAACAAGGTGTTGAAGATCTTTTGAACTTTTATCAGTGGTTGAAACATGTTTTTACATAGCACAAGATCAGGACAATAATCCGAAAAATCAAAATAACGCACATCAAGCCTCATCTAAAAAATTCAGATAAAATCTAAGTCATTTAAAACTAAATTTATCACAGCAACGAGACCAAAAGAATTTAAAATACAACATCATAAACATTCTGTACTGAATTTATAATTGTAATGATGATAGTTGGCCTTTGCCTAAAGCTTTACAAATGAAGAAAAAAAATCTAAATTGTTATAACAACATATTGAATTTTAATCAAAAGAGAAATAAAATCTTACTAATTAACCCTGTGTTAGTCTGCTGAAGTGTTTTGACAACCCACAATTTTTTAAATGCTTATAATTCCTATGGTTGTAGGAGGGTGGTTAGACACCCTGCAGAATGAAAAACAAGACCTGTAAAAGGGCAGAGGACGCTCTTTGCTCAACAGCCATCAAGCACATTATTTCTAAAGTCCAACCCTCCTCATCACAGCAGGGCCATGTAAACTTGGTAGTATCAGAGCCATGCCATCGGGAACTTAAGTTCCTGGTAGGGTCACCCAAGGCAGACAGATTTGGCACACAGTGATATTAGATCCATAACCTAGCCAAACTGGCTCTGGCCAAAATCCAAAGGGCATCTCCATCATCGTCAGGAATCAATAGCTTTTGGCGTACTTGTCACTGTGTCTGTGGAAAATCTGCAGCAAACAAGGGCATCTCCTTCTGCCTGACAGGAATATGCATGCGGGATTTGGGGACCACTTGTGAATTTCATATTCTGTAGTTACTCCTTCCATGAATTCACCACAGGGGAATTTGTAGGCTGGAATTGGCTCAACTGACCCAGGGTGAATGCCGTAACAGGAAAAAGAAAACTTTGTTGTAGAGTCAGTTCTCCTAAAGGCTCTATCTTCTTCCCTCGGAAGAATAAACATGAAGACATCTTGTGTATACACATTTATTTCTTACTTCATGACTTCAGGTTTGTTGGTTAGTTGGTTGTTTTATGGCATATCAACCCATTTCAGGTTATTTAATGCTGAATCAAGTGATTTTTGATAAACAAAGGACTCGGTTTATATCCTATTGTAACAGAGATTAAATCTTATGTTATTTTTTCACATTTATTATCATGATACATATAAAAAAACATATTGGAGTATTCATTGGGTATTTTCCAAATAAATGTGATCTTAATGTACATATATTCAAACAAATCTGGTTAAAAATAATGGATCCTTATTGTTTTGAAGTTTATTTTTTTCTTTCAAGTTTTCTAAGAATCTTTATGTTATCATGAAAGGCGATAATGAGTTGTCCAAAAGAGTTATCATTAGTAAACCAAGTACTTTTGGTTCTTTTCTGAACCATTATCAAAGCTGTTTATTATCATGAAACCAGTGACAATATTCTAAAATGCTTTAAATGGATAGAACAATTTTTTATTCTAAATCACGTTTGTCTAAATCATGAAATAAATTTTTAAAATAGATCCCCAGTGTAGTTTAGCACCACCTTAGCAACAAAAACAAAATAGTTTAGACAAATAAACTACTTAATGCTTTTCAAGATCATAACATCAAAAAAAATTGTTAGAAAGCTTAAAAGAAAAATCTTCAAAATAATAAAGATTCTATTATTTTTAACCAAACTTGTGAGAATGAAAAGATGCTGCCAAAAATGTACATATATAATTTTTTTAAATAATTCATTTTACTGTATTTTAGATGAATAACAACCAACTACAAGGCTATCAATCTGTTCATCAGTGACTGCAGAGATATACTGAAGCAGTAGTACGAGTATATTTTATATGATCATAAAAGTAACATTATAGACATTTTTGCATTGGGGTTATGTACACACACACACAACCAGACCAACCATATTTGAATGACAGCAGAATAACACAGGATTAAGAAAGATTGAATATTTTAAAATATTCTTACCACATTACATCTAAAAAAAAAAATAAAAAAATGAATAAATGAAAATCCCAGTTTAAAATAATATTGGTTTATACATTACTGTCAACAATTCTTAAAGGGCTAAATTCAAAATGGCTACCAATTCAATAGAGCAATATAGAAATAACTTGAAGGTTTTAAATTTGGAAGAAAAAGAAAAGAAAGATATTATGAATGGCACACACTGTTTATATAGTCATGTCCAAAATAAACAGATCAGGTCATTTATATTATAGACAGCATAAGGAGATTTGTATAGATATTGTATAAATCCAAAGTTTTTAAGAAAATAATTAAAAAATAGTAAAAAAAAAAAAAAAAAACATAAAATGACAAAAATACTGTTAAAAAAAAAAAAAAAAAAAACAACTATGAAAAGTAAAAGAAAAACCTAACTATAAAAAGTGAAAACAAAAAAAATATATAAAAAGCAAAAACTCTCAATAAAATTGAAATAAAAAAAAAAAAAAAAAAACACTATAAAATGTGAAAAATAAAACTAACTAAAAAGCAGAAACACCCTCCCCAAATATAAAAAGTAAAAAAACAAAAAGCAAAAAGCCTACCAATAAAATAAAAAACTTTAAATGTAAAACTAACTATAAAAAGCAGAAGACATCCCCTCAAAAAAAAAAAAACTTTCTATAAAAAGCAAAATAAATAAATAAAAAAAGACATCAAAGCACAAAAAAGTCTATCAAAGGAAAATAAACAAAAAAAACTGTGTATAAATGGCGAAAAAAAGTGAAAACATAAAAACCAAGTAAAGTTTTACCCAATTAATTTATTATTATCAAAAAGAAAAAGAAAAAAATTTGTTAAGCAAAAAAAAGAAAAAGATTTTCATAGAATTACCAACAACAACACTTTATCAGATTTGATAAAACAAAAAAATAACAAATTTACAACTACTTACCACAGTTGAGTTCATCACTGTTATCTAAACAATCAGGTTCATGGTTACATTTCTGAGCTGAAGGAATACACTGACCATTTAAACAATGAAATTCATGAGCCAGGCATGTATCTACAAAAAAAAACAACAACCATTTAAATCGTAATCCTTGAAAATTATTAAACCAATTAAGAGAAAATCACATTATCATAACAATAACAATTTCTCTTAATGATATTCTTCTATTAATACACAATTAATAAAAATTATTTCTACCAATTTATTAATACCAATTTATTAATGAAGTTAATGAAAATTATTTCTACCAATTTTTATATATAAAGTTAATGAAAAATCTAACAAAACCACCAGTTTATTAATACACAGAAAGCCATTGCTACTAATTTATCAATACATGTGAAGATAATGAAAATTATTTTTTCTAGTAGTTTATAAAATCAAACAAAAATATTCACCTACAAACTATTTACTTACAATCATACCTACAAAGACCCCCCCCAAAAAAAAATCAATTATAAGGTTGGTTGGATTTTATGGCATGTCAACCCTTGTTGGGTTAATTCAATGCCCAAAACATTTTGTTTTTATTCATTCTTGATGGTTATTCACTAAAAACTCTTTTTTTTCCTACTTAACACATAGATTGGACCCTAACAGGTACTGCCACTCCGATCAAAGTGGACCTGGCAAATAATGTTGATGAAGAGGTACTCCACATTCCCTAGAGCTCCAGAATTGGAACTTCACAATCAGATAGAGTTTAACATCATACCAGGACACTAAAACCCTTAGCTACCGCATTCTAGCATATAAATGATAAAAAGGGTTGCCATAAGGACAATAGGGTTGGGACAATTGTATAGGTGCTAAGGCTTGATATGACCAGCCAATTGATTGGAGGGAGCCTCTCTGACAGCCCGTTTAACCTAAGTTAGGGCTAAAGTAGAGTATTGCAGTTCATGGACTGCTCAGCCATGAGGATTCCATCCTTAAGCATCACAGATCGCCACCCACAGACAACAGGTCCGACATTGAGGAATCTTACCCCTCTGCAGAGGTGCAGTCTGTGTATTCTAAAGCCCAAGCTGACAGGGCTGTAAGACAATGGTTGTAGTAAATGACTTACCATTCACTGACATACACGATCCATTTTGGTAATTCTCACCAGGAGGACATAAACAATCTTCATCTCCAGACTGAATCAAAGAATGCTGGAAGTAATTCTCGCACAAACAGGTTCTGTTGTTCCGACCAACATGTTGTATGTGGGGTTTGGGCATGCACAGTTGTGAACACATACCATTGTTAACAGAACATGCACTGGGAGCTGAAATGGAAAATTTTAAAAAGTTAATAAGCCTTTGTAGGTTCAAACAAAAGATACAATCACAGTTGTAAAATTATTGCTGATAATACAGGTGTTCCTAAAAATAAAAAAATACGACTGTTATCATCTTGCAACACCTTCTGGTTAAAAATGAGACTGTCCAAATCGTCCAAGATGAAATGTAAAAACAAATCCTAATTATCTGTTGTTGTTTATCCACCGAATTCTTATTTCTTATGAGTGTCGTCACCTCAGCTAAATAATGGACCATTTTGTTTTTATTATATTTTCATTCCATTTGCCATGATTGGTTGGTTGAATTTTATGGCATGTCAACCCTTGTTGCGTTATTTTATGCCAAAGACATTTTGTTTTATTCATTCTTGTTGAGTAGTCAATTTTCTTTTCAAACTCAATCTTTTTTATACTCATTTTTTTCTATTTAATCTATAGATGGGACCCCAAAAGGTACTACCATTCCAGGTCTGAGTGGACCTGGGAGTAATGGTGATGAAGGGGTACTCCACATTCCCCAGAGCTCCAAAATTGGAACTTCTCCACTAGATACAGTTTAACGTTGTACCCAGAACACCCATTTGCCGTGGGTAGGATTTGACACAAGGTCACAAGTACGAGGTATCCAGTGAGGATTGAAATATTAGAAAATAAACAAGATTAAGAACACATTATTCTTCAATTTTGATTCTAAGACAACCAAAAACAATTTTTTCCAACACATAGACAAAGAAGCATATGTGGACTCCATAAAAACAACATTATATCAAAGTTAGATTTAGATTTTTTTTTTAAATTAATAATCCATTTAAATATGTACTTACTGTTCTGTGATATCTGATGTACGACTTTTAGATCCGTAATTCCAATGATATCTTGTTTAAAGAGGGAGATTCCATGTCCTGTATTTTTATTAGCGGTCAACAAAGCGTGTCTGCTTAAATCTGTCCAGTAAATATTTTCCTGAAACAAACAAAAAAAAAAATAAATAAAATAAAATAATTCAACGTAAAAAGCAGAAATTTTTGTTACAAGTCAAACAATTATTCAAAATACATTTACTGATTATACTTCTGTTTTCATTTCTTAAGTTTAGCTTATTTTAGCACAAGCCCAGAAGTTGGGCACCCAGTGAGAATCGAACTCACTTACAATGGTGTGTTTACCTAACTAGTTAACTTTTATACCATGTGTATGTATCCGTTACACCACATGAGATGCCTTTTATGTGTGAATTTAGCTATTTACTAAGTTCAGTTATAGTACAAGGCCAGGAAGTATGGAGCACCCAGTGAGAATCAAATTAACTTATATTGGTCTGTTAACTAAGAAAAAAAGTAGTCATTTCCTAAGTTTAGCTTATTCTAGGACAAGATTTGAAGTATGGGGCACTCAGTGAGAATCAAACTCATTTACATTGATCACCTGGCCTAACTTGCAAACTAAGAAACAAATTTAGCACAAGACCAGAAGTATATGGCTCCCAGCAAGAATCAAACTCACTAACATTGATCTGCTAGCCTAAATTGCAAATCAATAGTTAGTTTAGTATAAGACCAAAAGTATGGGGCACCCAGTGAGAATCAAACTCACTAACATTGATCTGTTAGCCTAAATTGCAAATCAGTAAGAAAGAAATAGAAATTCCTTAAGTTTAGCTTAGTTTGGCACAAGGCCAGAAGCATTATGCCAATGGTACAAAGGCAGAGCAGTTCTTTTGTCATTTTTAGCAGTAGCTCAATGTAAGGCATTTACCAACCCCTTTACACACAAAATGTGACAAGTTCATTTTTTAAGCAAAGTTTAACCGCTTTCAATCCAGAGTTTTTCTTTTAACTGGCTGCCATAACAAGGTTAAAGTGCCCACTCTACCCTACTATTCACCTATAGCTGGAGGATGAATATTTGGATTCATACCTTTCCCAAGAGTATTAGCACCATGTGAAATGCTACCAGCCTCATCCAGGATTTGCTGTGTCCATTTCCTATGACAATAACCATTACACAACGAGCAACCCCAGTAAGTAAGGCATTTTCCTATTGGCTGCTCATTGACTAATTCAATATTAATGTATAGAAACATCGCTAGGAGATCCCACTGTGGTGTAGGATTGTGTAAAGGTTGTTTTGCAAAATATAACTAAAAGTGAGTGCTTTATTTTCATGCTATTGTACTATGATACACAATACTTACCTTGTTTTTCGGAACCCTGTCTCCAGTGGCTTTGGCCTCTGGACAGGTAAGATATATAATAATAGCATGAATCTAGGAGCCATTCTGCCAGGCAACACCTGCCCCCTCAATTTAAAGGGCAGGACTGGGTTTATTGCCCAGGGACTGAGCCGCCTAAAAAGGAATGCCAAGGGATTCACACAATTTTTAACACTGTACGGCAAATTGGCAGACGGCACCCGACCAACAGGGAGACCTTGCTTGCACTTTAAAGATGCCAGCAAAGGAAAATAAAGACATGCCGCATTGGCACCAACATGTGGGATGCTTATGCAGACAACCATGCGACCTGGTGACTCCTTGTCAAACATAGAATGTAAAGGAGTGAAAAAGAGCAACTCCAGCAGGCATCACTGTTTGCTTGCAGTGATTGAGTCACTCACACCGGCAAATTAAAGGGGAAAAAAAGTGGACACTACGCCATCGTCTTTAGTAGACGGAAGGATGCCAATCACAACCTTGAAATGAGATAATACAAAACAGAAAGCCAAACGATATATATATATATGAGCTTTGGTTTGTGCCTGGCTCTCCCCGTTAATCTCAGTTTGTGTTTAACTGAAATGGTGGGACGTCAGTAAATAACTACTATGACGCTGTTAGGTCCAGACATAATGAAATCTAGAGTTACTCCCCTTGATCAGTAGGGGCTTGATAGGAACCCAGAAGTGGGGTTTCCACCATGACACTTTTGGATTGGGGTTCGTGCAGCCAGACGGTTGAGCTAATTAAACCGCTTTTTGGGTAGATGTATTCTCTACCCTGTATTAAATAAAACCTTGTTAATTTCCAACAACTGGTCTTGAATTTTCATTCAGCACACCATATTTTATTTGTATGTAAAAACATAACAGATACAAGTTTTTGTTTTTTTTTTGGTTTTTTTTTTTTTTATATATGATTAATTGACTTGTTCGACCATCCTCTTTATTTTTCTCGACAAGGATTAAAAAAGGATCTGCCTATGAAAGGGTTAAGGATCATACAACCTGAAAAAAATTTTTCATGAATATACAAATAAATCTTTCTTGAGTACAAACAAATAGAAACTACCTTGTAAACAACAATGGCATATGGGTGAGGTATTTCACTACCGCTGACTATAACTTTCTGGTCACCCCCATTTAAATCTGAAGATACAATCTGATCGAGGTAGGCATCTGTCCAGTAGAGTCGACCCATTTGATGGTCAATGGTGATACCATTTGGCCAGACTAAGTGTTCTTTGCCTTTTACAATGTAAGTGATATTTCGACAATCCATTGTTGCTTTTCCAATACGAGGAACAGAGGATGACCAGTCAGTCCAGTATAAGTAGCTGGGGAGAGAAAAAAAACAATTATGCTGGTAGGTTTGTTTTTTTTTGGCATGTTAACCCTTGTTAGGTTATTTAATGCCAACAACAATTTTTTTTTTTAAAACATTTATATGGTTCTCTACACATTGCAAACTGCTAAACTCACATTTCAGATTCTTTAATACTAGCATATGCTTGCCTAACCTTTTCATGTCCTCTTCAGGGGCTTGTGATGAATGAAATTAACGGCGTGATCCCAGGGGCCATCACTCCAGGCAACACCTGCTCCCTTGATTTTTTGCCCAGTGCCTGAGGTGCCCCATTAGGGGAAAGCCCAGGGGACCTACGCATTTTTTGTGCTGCCATTCCATGAGCTTCAGTTCATGTGTCGTGTGGTCTGTGTGGTAAAATGAGGAGCTGATGGTAGGTGTGGCGCTCCATCTCATGCAAAAACAATTTCCCTGGTCTAGCATTAATGAAAAAGGGATACTCTCACTGTCTGGCTGATACCAACTTAGGCCACTCCGTCAACTTTACTTTTTACTTGTAAAACATACATTTTTTCAGTGTCCTGGCTTTTTGACATTTTTTTTACTTTAACATTAAAAGCCTGAGCTTAGAATATGCTGTATCCCCCCCACACACAAAAAACAATCTCCCTGGTCTTGCATTAGTGAAAGGGGTTAGACTCCCTCGTTGTCCGGTTGATATTGATGTAGCAATTATCTTCCCTTGTTTGGTTGTGGTCAAGATTGGCAAAAGGTTTTTTTTCCCTAGCTACCAGGGTTAGCTGCTCAGGGGTGTTGCAACATAGCTATTTAAACTCAGCCCTGTGAAAGAAATCTATCATTTGGTGACCTTCTGAGGTCTCCTAATGCATTATATGAAATTGGCGTTAGCTACCAAAGTAAAAACCATCTTAACTCTTATACTGACAATAAGGCCACTCTGCCTACTTTACATCTTTTTGATCTTTAAACAATAATGAAAATTTGAATAACGAAAACTCACCCAAAATGAGGATCAAGCGCTAATGAGCGAGGTTTATCCAGGTATCTGGTGCCATTAAGGAGGGTTCGTCTAAATCGACCATTCTTTCGAGCAACTTCCAATTTCTGCGCTTCTGAATCAATCCAATAAATATTTCCAGCCGTCCAATCATAGGCTAGGCCTTCAATTGCTTTCACATTGTCCTGAACTACTATTTCAATACTGTGATTCCCATCCAAACATAATCTCTGAATAAAAAATAAAAAAAAAATATAAGAAAACAGAAACAAAAGACCAAAAAAAAAAAAAAAAAAAAAAAAAAAAAAAAAAAAAAATATAGAATTTTTATGGAAATGGTAAAGTCATGGGAAATGGACTCGTCCCCGAGTTCAAATCCTGGACGTGGTAATTGCATTTCACTTAGCGCAATACCTTGGTTAGGCAACCGTCTAGGAGAAGGAAAACTCTGAATTCAAACCTGTTCAACTCTGCTTAATAAATTGACCTTGTGTCACATCCTACCCGTGCTGAGGGGTTGGTAAATATATATATAGAATTTTTTTAAAAGCGGAGTCTCTTAGTTTATCTAATAATTCTATATAAATTCATAAATAGGCATAAGAGATGAATTATGTTGAATTAGATATCTATGCATTTATCCCAGTTGGAGCTGCCAGGGAATGAATTCTGACCAGTCATCTGTCAATCAATCCTACTGAATGTTTGATATCTGATAGGTTGATGGGGAAAAACCTTAACATATGACTTAATTGGGGAAAAACAACATTCTTCAAAATAGTCACCTTATATCTCAATTCCGTTATTCCAGTGAGATTTCCATTGGTCGAAGCACTTCCGAAACTTCTTTTGATATGGTGTGAAACTGCACAAATTCTTACAACCTCTAGCCATGTTAGTACTACTGTAGGGTTGTATCACTTGGAATTTAACAAAATCCTTGGAGAAAAATCTACATGAGAACTACACAAGGATGCTGAATGCTGTTTTGAACAAATCCTGGATCACACTTCATATGAACTCCTACACATGGACACACCAGTGTTGGCCAACCAACAAAAACTTACATTCATCAGCTCTGTGCGGACACTGGACACCATCTAAAGGACTGATAGGGATGGTTGGTGAGAGCCAAGGGAATCCATGCTGTTGGTATGCCATGATGATGAATTTTTAAATAGCCCCTACCACTCAACCATCTAACTACCACACGCACACACACAAAAACAATCAAATAAAAAAAGTCAACTAAACTGACCTTGATATTGTCAGTGGCTAAATCCGCCCAATAAAGACAATTGTCTGCTTTATCAAAGTCTAACACAACCGCTTCCACAAGGCCATCTTCTACAAGGACATCAGTTTGGTTTTTGCCAAAGATATATCGGTGAATCATTTTACGTTGGGCATACAATAGGAATTCAGGCATTTCTGTTGAGAGAGAAAAAATATATTGGTAAATAAAAAGCTTACAAATTGGTCATAGATCTATTTCTACCTACAGGTATCAGTGTGTACCTATGAGTATCATCAGACTGCTGACTTTATTGGAAATGGTAAACAGAAAATTCATGAGACTTTATATACAATTTTTCTGGGAAATCCTGAAAAGGTTTCAATTACAGTTCTTATCATTTTAGGGGATGGTGTTTATGACAAGGAATTAGCTCGCCATATATATATATATATATATATATATATATATATATATATATATATATACATGGGGGTGCAAAAGTAGGTATACAGTAATATAAACAGAACTTTACTTACAACTAATAGAAGTATCATAATAAAAATTATGCAAGTAAAAATATTGAAAATCATAATGATTCTAATGAATAAAACGAATTCTAGTATTAGATGAATCCTCGCACCAATATTTTAAAACTGGTATGATCCTTATTTTATAACTTCTATTATTTGCAGGTAAAGTTTTGTTTTCATTACTGTATACCTACTTTTGCACCCCCCTGTATATATATATATATATATATATATATAAAACATATCAATGTATAAGTGAAAAGCAGTAATGAAATAGATAATAAACATGTTTAGATAGTTCTTTGGATAGATAAATTAAGAGAGAGAGAGAAACATAATACTTATATTCATCAACTTATTATACTGGAGATTCGATATCTGTCTAACTGAAACTACGTCACTGCTTACATCACAATACCCTCAGGAATTGTGTAAGTTTATCAAAGAGCATTTAATTTATAATCAAAATCATTAATACATAAAATACGTCTTATTTATTAACAATGTCTCTATGAAAATCAGATTTGCCTCAAAACAACCCATGTTATTAGTGCGTTTAAAACACTGCAATGTGTCTTATATATCACTAAGAAATAAAGGTTTACATAATATATGGTGTGGTTAATTTGCATACTGGTTTTAATAAAACCAAGTTTAATAAATAATTACTTGGTAGTATTGATCTCTAATATTATTGTTTTATTCAATAAATTAAAATCAATCCTATGAATGATTTTATATAGAAACAAAATAAAATATGATTAAAATAAGTGCAATCTTTTTATGTGTTCTTAATTCATTTTGTTTGTCTTTATAATTTAATATATTTTATTATTAAATTAAAACTTAAAGGGTGAATATTCTTGCTTGTCTACATAATAAATTTCTTTTTTTTTACCAGAAAAGTGAAAGTCTTAAAATTACAACTTAGTCATAACTTGACGCCTTAGTAAATAGGTAAGGGAAATACCAATGGCCAAATTGTAGCTAGTTGAAAAGATATTTTGGGACTATACTATACAGTAAAAAATAAAATAAAATAAAAAATAAAGCGAATGACTGAAAATTCATCTTTAGTGTGGATGTAAGTATTACACTTATATGCAATTGTTGGGT
Organism: Doryteuthis pealeii; assembly: GCA_023376005.1. Taxonomy (NCBI): domain Eukaryota; kingdom Metazoa; phylum Mollusca; class Cephalopoda; order Myopsida; family Loliginidae; genus Doryteuthis; species Doryteuthis pealeii. The sequence continues at coordinate 22,017,649 of CM042158.1, read as the reverse complement.
AGATTTGAATAAAAGTAATGTAAATTAAAAGGGGGGGGGGTATTGTGTACAAATACCCATTTTCATACGTCACATCAAAATTTTTGTTCAGAAACAGCAAATTCAAAATTCAAATCTCAGGGGTCAATTTCACAGTTTATTTTGATTAATGATTGAAACTTACTCTTATCTCAATGATGAACGTAAGTATTTCTATAGAATTTGGGGTTTAATTATTCAGTAAAAAAAAAAAAATGAAGCAAATGACTGAAACTTATTCTTATTTGGATGGTGAATGTAAGTATTATATCTCTACAGAATTTTGGATTTAATTATTTTAAATTAAAACTGAAGCAAATGACTGCAACTTACTCTTAACTGAATGATAAATATAACATTTTCTATAAAATTTGAGATTTAATTATTCAGTAAAAAAGAACTGAAGCAAATCACAAACTTACATTCACCATCGAAAAAAGACTTAAGAATTACATTTCTATATAATGTCTATTATATATATGTCTATTACAGCAAAAATTCATGTAACTTTTTATGGGTGGGCTATTCTGTACAAGCACCACAAAATCATGACATCAGTTAAATGATTAGATGCCAATATGGTTAAAATAGAGGATGAACGAAAGAGATCAAGAAGATTACAGCAAAGAGAGTGTCAAAGAGGAAATTAAAAAGAGTTTAAGAGAGGAAGAATTTAATGAAAAGGAAATGCCTACCCATTACAGGACAAGAATTCAATTGTGGGGCATACATCAATTCCTTTCCTCCTTGGCAAGTATCGCCAGCAATACGACGATATCTGTTGAAAATAACAAAACATTAAAGAAAGGTTGGTTGGTTTGTTGGATTTTATGACATGTAAACCCTTGTTGGGTGATTTTATGCCTAAGATGTTCTATTTGTGCATGATGGGTATTCAAAATTTTAAAAAATAAAAAAATTTTTTAAACACATTTTTTCCAATTTAACCCATAGATGAGACTAAAATATTACTACTCCGAGTCAGAGTAGAGGGGTACTCTACACACCCCAGAGCTCCAAAATTGGAACTTCATCATTAGATGCAGTCATAGACTGCTCATCCATGAGGATTTTCTCCATAAGCATCATGGGCCTCCACCCACGGCAAACAGGTGGGAGGGGGTTTGATAATAGATATTTATTATACCCTCACCAAGAACCAATAAGAACTCATAGAATGAGATCACCCTGATGCAAGAATGCTTTATTTACAGATATTGATTTTTAGTTACTTAGTTGTTGTTCAATTCAACTCACTCTTTGGGAGGTTTTCCAAAAGACTGGGATGATTCAAAAGTTTTGCAATATTTGGGTACATACTCGTTTCCAGAATAAACTCCAGGAATTTAAGGGAATCGAATTGATGCGACACACAGCATAGAGTTCAGACCTAGCTCCATCAGATTATTAATTCTTCTCTTCCATGGCTCATTTCTTGTGTTCATGATGCTTCTACAATCGAGAGGAGGTGGAAGCTTCAGTAAAGGAGTTCTTTCCTTGAAAGGACAAGAACTGCTATCAGCACGAGATCAAAGATCTAGCAGAAAGGTAGCTTCTGTCAGCGGAATACGAGGAAGTCTACTTTGAATGCTGGGCTGCTTTTTGTTGCAATTTGAAAAATAAGGCAAATGAGTTACTAAAATATTGCAAAACCTCTGACTCATCCTAGTAACTTATTTTTTAAAAGAAAAAAGAAAAGAAAAGCAAAACGAATTTTTAAAAAATTAACAAATTAAAAAAAAAAAAAAGAAAGAATGTTTACTACAGACCCTTTGGTGTAAGAGTAATAGGATCCAGGTGGACATGGGCTCGGGATCTTATGGATGTCAAGATTTTTGTCAGGATCCGTTACACAAGTGAATTTGCTGACCAACTTAAAACCATAATCACTGGAAAAAGAGAAAGAAAAGATGAAAGAGATAATCAAAAAAAAAATTTAAAAAAAAGGTTATGAGAACAATCTACCAAAATGAATTAAATAAAAAGTTTGGTTCAAAATTCCATAAAGGCTCTTGATTAAAACATGAAGGCTTCTGAGTTTGATGAGAAAGTTCACAAATTCAACAAGAAACACTTGAAGAAGGCCAGAGAACACATCAGTCAAAACGTTGTGTATATACAGATAAAGATGAGGACAAGAGTTAGAATAATCTAAATAATACAAATTATCAAGCCTTATTTTTAAAATTCAGACAAAAAAAAAAGAAAGAAAAATGACGTATGTATGTGTGTGTGTGTGTCTGGAGGAAACTATGGAAATAAAATAATTAATGAAAAAGTATATATATATATATATATATATATATATATATATATATATATATATATATAAACATTCACTATCAGCAGATTTTGATTTTTGAACAAAAATAATGAAAATTTGATTTATATTTGTGAAGATAAATAAAAAAAACAAAATTTAAATGATAACAGCATGGAATTTTTTTGGCATTAGTATTTTAAATAGACATTAATTTTTCTTTTCAGAGTGTCTGGATTAACGCAAGGTCTTTTTTAAATAGGTTTTTTTTATAACCTGTTGGCTCGATGAGCTAAAGGGCTCACTGAATATCCGAAAATGGATGTCAAGATTGGATTCTCTCCATCAACCATAGGTTGAAAAGTTTTCTACAATTGCTAAAAGTCTGGTTGAATGCCCATGTTGTCTCTGATCTCAAACAACCAGAAATCTGCAGCAGAAGCTGACACACCATGATTAACAGTGGTTTAATGGTTATATAACAATGACTCTTTTTCTTTCAAATTCAACAAAAATCATTTATATACAAGAAAAAAATACAGAAGTCAAAGCTGTGGGAGTGATGGACATCTAATCAATGGGTTTTGGTCAGAATACAACCATAGGTTCTGAAAAATATTGCTCAGGCAGTTCTTAAAGTATTTTGTTAGCCAAGTTTTCCACTCTGATCAAATTTAAGTGATGAATCTTTTTTTCTTCTAAGTCCTTTGAAGTCAGTTTCTCTGGTTGCTCCTTGTTCACTGACCATTTACTGGCTATGTCAGCCTCTGTTTTTGCTGCTCTTCCAACCTCTGTCTGTTGAGGCCTCAAAAGTTTAAATAATTTCTAAACCCAGAACTGAGTAAGTTCTGGCTGGCATAAAGATATTAGCAATTCCTTTGTTTCAACTGGGACCTCCTAACTCAGGGTAAAAGTCCAGCTCTCCTAGTGCTAATCCGCCAATCAACTCCAACTTCCGTTCATCAGTATCTCTAACTTCCATCTAAGTACCACCCCTTTTCTCTCTCCTACCTCCCTAAAATCAGTCTGTTACCACTTCCATCCACCCAAGTAGTTTTCAACAAAGAATTAAGTCTAAAAAAATTAAAAATTTAAAAAATTAAAAATTAAAAAAAATTAAAAAATAACATGTTTTGATTTTTATCTAAGTTTCCTTTTTTTTTTCTTTCTTTTATCCGAATTCCATTTATGTGGAAAAATTTATGCCCAAAATAAATTCTGACCAAAAAAGATTTCTAAGTACTTCCAACAGGTTGCAGTTTGGCTGACCAAGTGGCATCACCCTTGGGTGTTCCTTATCTACTCAAAGCCCAGACATGGTGTCACCTCTGGAGTATTTTGTTCTAATGCTGGTTCTTCAAGCCATAACAATGTCACATTTTAACGGGGCATCCTGCAAGGATCCAACTCGCAATTCAACAATAATACATGTGTGACTATGTTTATCCTCACCTCTACCTAGGCGATGTCAGGTAGCCACTTCTAGTAATATTCATTACTGAAGGCAGTCTTGAGCCAAATCCTCCTAGCTGGCAGGGTTGGTTTAAAGGTCTTCAGATCATGCTTACAGACATCCTTAAAGGCGCAACGGGGGGGGGGAGCCAAGCTGTCTCTTGCCAGATGATAATTCTGTATAGAGGATGTCCTTTGGGATTTACCCATTGTCCATCCAGCGGAGATGACACTGCCTCAGTAGAGAACACAAGTTGGCAAGTTGCACTCTCTCCAGAACTGCTGGGTTAGTGATTCTGTCTTTCCAATTGATACCCAGTATACGTCTGAGGCAGCAAAGGTAGAAGCTACTTAGCCGCTACTCTCGGTGGGAGTAAAGGGTCAGTGAATTTCTGGGAACAAATTTTTTTTACTCCCATTTTTTGTTTAGAAATATTTTTCTACCTCTTTTTTTTATTATAATAATTATCCCAATTTGTAATTATTGATTGATTTTAATGGCATGACAACCTATTTATGCCAAGATGTTAGGGAATTGTATTCATATTTAGATTTTTTGGCAGCTAATAAATTTTTTTTCCCACATGGTCCTATCGAATACAAATCATTTTTTAAATAATTTACAAGCAATTATATAGTTTCAAGTTTTCTTATTTAACTCCAATGATTTGCAAGCAATTATATGGTTTCAAGTAACTAATAATAATTCTTAGATTTCAAGTCTTCCTAACGTTAATAATTCTATTTAATGATAATTATTTGTTTAGACACTTTTTTGTGGTTTCACATATTTTATCTAATACCAATAATTTTCAAACACATCTATTTGACATATAGATAAGACCCTAACAGGTAATACCACACTGTCAGAGTGGATCTGAGAGTAATGCCAATAAAGCGATACTTTACATTCCCAAAAAATCCAAAACTGGATGCACACAATAATGCAAGACATAAATGGCATAAAAATTACAAGAAATTGTTTGAAATGTCTAAATGTAAAAATAGCTTCAAATTATTATTATTTTTTTTTTTTTTTTTAGGAATATTAGAAAAGATGCCAGACAAGAGGAAAAATAAAAAAGAGGGAAATATACTTATTAATGTAGGTGTAATTCTACAGTGTATTCATTAAGTCTTGCAGCAGTTCTAAAATTTAAAACTTAATAACTCACATTCGTACAAATGATAACCATTTAATAAAAACCATACGAAAGTTCAACTCTTGTAGTTTTATTTTTTTTATGTACATTTTGATTATTACATTTCAACAAGACTGCCATCTTTGTTGTTATATATTTTAAATCTGCTGCAGGACTTTATAGACACCCAGTATATAAAATAATAATAATAGACAAACCATTCAAAATCTTCCCGTGTACAGGAACAATTTTTAACTGTAAGTGGCCTGATGTAATCTTCACCATTGTAACACTTTGCATGTGGAACTCTATGTTCAGTGATGTCTTTCCTACCAAGAAGGCAACCACGGATGCCTTTTGATTCCATAAGAGCATTGGACAAAGACCACAACTTGTAATCTTCTTTGCTACACACAGTTGCTGAAAAGGAAAGAAATTAGAAATAATAGAAATAGTTTTAATATTGAACACACAAAAGTTCTTACTGTTATTACTGTGGCATTCACCCTAGATCCATTGAGCTGGCTCCACATAATATATACAAAAATAATAAATATAAAACAATTCCGGACATTAATTCATCTTTATTTTTGGGGTGTCGGTGAAAATGGGGCCCAGAAATCTCCAAAATCTCCTCAATACCCTTTAACTGCTGCTGAGCAACTTTTCTGAAAGTTAGAAACAAAAAAACTTCTCGTGGATTTTACAGTAAATATAAAAAATTAGAGATCGGTTTAGCTGAGTTAGTAGAGCACCCGCCTAGGAACCACAAGGTTCCTGGTTCAATACCAGGCCTGCCAACTCAGCTGTTACGTATAATTGATTACCGGCAATAGAAACTAAATTCGAAAACCAAAAAAGAATACACTAGAATGTTCTTAGGGCTCTGTGATATCAGAGTTGAGGTGCGTGTCCTAGAGAATGACCCCAACCACTAAGTACATTAGAGCAACGTATCCATCGGAAAGAGGGGGAACATATTTTGCTTAGTTTGAGATGTCTCAAAGAATCCTCATTTAATGGCAAATTCTATCTGTACTTGTGATAGCATTCATCCTGTGACCGTTGAGCTGGATCCACCCAACAAATTCACCATATCACAAATGAATGCAAGATCATGCGCAGCGATCTAACGCAATTGAGGTTATGAATATCAGTCTCAGTTCTATCAACAAACTCCATAAAGGCCTGAACCCAGGATCAGTACGGTATCTTGCTTGACTGTTTTGAGCCATGTTTTCATTTGAACCCATTGGCATTTCTTCCATCCTTGAGGTGGTTCTGGGTCAATGGATCACAGATGATGTCACCAGCTTGTTGACTTAGAGCATGTTTTAGCAAGCCAGTATCAAGCGAATTTATGGCCCAAATTAGATATTTTCCAAGTCGTGTTTTTGTCACTTTTTAGTTAGCAAATTAATGTACATATTTTGAACACCTCCTGCCAGATTTTTATCAGCATATCAATGTAAATATTTTAAAATCTTTTAATAAAGATTGAGAGAGAGCTAAATCAAGATTATTATACTTTTTACATATTGAACTATTTGCAGTAGCAAGATTATTATACTTTTTACATATTGAACTAATTGAGCAGTAGCTCTTTAGTAAACATATAAAACGTAATAATTAAATTATCATACTCTGGTATATCCACAGGTCCTGCTAGTAAAATAATTTCAGATCTACAAAAAAAGAAAAAAAAGGTTTTAATGTACTTACTAAATATTGAACTGAGATTAACTTGTACAATTAACCATTCGTGCTTCGCAGCATAGGAGCCAAAAATTGAGAAAACAGTTGTTTTTTCTCCCGGTTCTGTCAACAAACCATAAACCCAGATTTTACGATCAGTAAACTTGAGTGACGTCCACGTTTCTCCATTGTTCCAAGAATACCTAAAAATATTTAATGTATAGATAATAAATGAGTAAATAAATCAGGAAAAATTTGACAAAATGTGAGTAAAAGTTGAAGACAATGAATAAAACACAATTACATTCAATTAATATTTCACCTCTCTGGATTTACAAGGCTTCTTCAGAATTTTACTGTTTTGAAACAGACTGATATATATATATATATACAGTGAAAAGGTGGACAGGTAGGGGATGGGGAAAAGGAGGATGTGTTGGAAGGTATGAAGTGGTGGTAGGAGAAAGTGAGGGGGAGATGAAGAAGTGCTACTAATGATATGGTAGCTTGCAAGTTCTGGTGGTGGGGTAGGGTGATCAAAGGATATAATAATACAAAACAATTCCGGACAATAATTAATCTTTATTTTTGGGGTGTCGGTGAAAATGGGGCCCAGAAATCTCGAAATCTCTTCAATACCCTTTAACTGCTGTTGAGCAACTTTTCTGAAAGTTAGTAACAAAAAAACTTTTCATGGATTCTACAGTAATATAAAAAATTAGAGATCGGTTTAGCTGAGTTAGTAGAGCACCCGCCTAGGAACCACAAGGTTCCTGGTTCAATACCAAGCCTCGCCAACTCAGCCGTTATGTATAATCGATTACCGGCAAATGGAAACTAAATTCGAAAACCAAAAAAGAATGCACTAGAATGTTCTTAGGGCTCTGTGATATCAGAGTTGTCCTAGAGAATGACCCCAACCACTAAGTACATTAGAGCAACGTATCCATTGGAAAAAGAAAGGGCCAACCAGATAGACAGAGATGTAATGTCACGACTTTTGGGGGAAGGAAGAAATTTAACCACTAGGGCAGTTCCACTTCAAACCCCTTCGAGGGCGGTCGCTGGTTATCTCCATGCGGTATAGAAGAAATGAGACCCAGAGTAGTCATCCACATAGGTAGATATGGGCCGAACCAAGAGATGAAAGAAGCCTACCGGACACAAGTCCACAGCAACAGAAGATGAACCAGCCAAAACAAAAGCTAAGTGATATACTCCGTCATGGAAATTTTATATTATCCGTACCCCCTTATATTTTATCCCAGTTTTATATATATATATATATATATATATATATATATGCAATAAAGTAGGGGAGCTGACGGTAGGTGTGGCGCTCCACCCCAGCAAAAAGGTGCTAGCAAAAAGGGGATAGACTCCTTCACTGTCCGGCTGATACCAACAATAGGCCACTCCACCAACATTACTCCCTTTTTACTATTCTTATATTCTTAGTCTTTCATTCCTCTTATTTCTTTATAGACGCAAAAACAATCTCCCTGGTCTAGTGCTAGCAAAAAGGGGATAGACTCTTTCACTGTCCGGCTGATACCAACAACAGGCCACTCCACCAATTTTACTTATGTTTTATTCATTCTTGTTGGATATTTAATTTTTCCTTTAAACTCAATTTTTTTTAAACACAAAAAATTAGGGATAGATAATCTCAGCAGTGGAAAGTGTGGGGTGGGGACTTCACATTTGTTCAATGAAATCAAAAATGGGTCCCCTATGGTACCTAGATTATTTATTGACCAACCAATGAAAAAGTTTGAAACGGAAAGAAAATAAGGCCAAGTTTAATAACATACACACATATACTAATAATAGGGCCGGGTTAGCTCAGTCGGTAGAGCATTCGGCTAGAAACCACAAGGTTCCTAGTTCGATACCGGTCCTCGCCAACTCAGCGTATGAGTAGCACAGGGATCTGTGCGATAAAGGAGCTGGTGGTAGGTGTGGCGCTCCACCTCAGACGCTAAAAACAATATCCTTGGTCTAGTGCTATTGAAAAGGGGATAGACTCCCTCGCTGACTGGCTGATACCGACTTAAGGCCACACCGATTACTTTTTTTTTTTAACCAACACCTTGGCACAAACAGGATGCGACACAAGATCAATTTCTTAAGCGGAGTTTAACAGATTTGAATTCAGAGTTTTCCTTCTCCTAGACAGGTTGCCTTACCAAGGTTAAAGAGCCTAGTCTGCCTTACTATTTACCCATAGTTGGAGAGAGTATAGTTGGATTCATACCTTTCCCAAGGGTATTAGCTCTATGTGAAATGGAAACAGTTTCATCTTGGATTTGAACTTGGGTCGACGAGTCCATTTCCTACTAATCTAACCATTATGCCACGCAGCTCCATAATATAAGTATACATATAAGTACACATACATCAATTCGCAAATGTGTGTGTGTGAGAGTGCAGTGCCGCATGCATATATCTATATGTGTGGGCACACATTCATATACACATGCATGTAACAACATATGCAAATATGACCTGCACAAAAAAACATTAGTGCGTATATGCATGTGTGTATAAGTTGGTTTGTTTTGTTTTACGGCATATCAACCTCAGTGGGTCATTTAATGCCGATAAAGTTTTGAAATAAATCAATTCTTAATGGATAATACAATTTTTTTATAAATACATTTTTCTATTTAACCCATAGACGGGACCCTAACAGGTACTACCACTCCGGGTCAGAGTGGACCAGGGAGCAATGGTGATGAAGGGGTGCTCCACATTCCCCAAACCTCCAAAACTGGAACCTCACCATCAGATAGAGTTTAACGTCATTCCCAGGACATGTAGACCTGCAGCCACCGCCTTCTAGCACCCATATGTGTGTATGAATGTGGCACCGCATGCATACATGTGCATATATATATGTGTGGGCACACATACATATATACACAGTAGTCGTATCTGTATCGATATATTTACATATTAAAAAAAACAAAGGCCTATGCATATATGCAATTTCAACACACCTATGTAAAATTCTTTTTGACCATAATTTTTTGATTTCTCAAAATCTTTTTTCTTCTTGAGGATTGCTGTGTATAGACGTGCATGAAACCTAAGGTGCATATAAACATCCATGTAATTAAACATATATACAAAACCTAATATATATATCTATTTACTATTATCATATAATAGTTTTTATATTGTTGGTTATTTGTTATAATCAACATGGCAAAGACAAAATACTACAGACAGAAAGTCTGTAGTATTTTGACAAAAAAAAGAAGAAAAAAAACTTACAATATAGTGTTTGTGAGAGCTCCCTGTTTAATGGCAACAATCAAACCTCCATGGTCACCAAATGTAAAAAAATGTCCATCTAATAAAACCTGAAATTACAAAAATAAATACAAATATTGTCATCATATTGAAATAGCCAAACTCTTAAGTCAGAGTTATTATACATATTTACCAACTTCTCAAACATGTAAGTCTCTAACAAACTTTCATGTCTTTTAATACGTACATGTATTTACCAACCCCTCCACATGTCAAGCCTAAATAATAGCCAAACTAGAATGTTGCAAGTCATGGACTGCTCAGCTACCAAGATTCTGTCCTTAAACATCATGGGTTACCACCCACGGCCAACAGGTGGCTCCATTCGGAAGGGGGAGACAAATTGAACTCTCTAGAATCTATATCTCAACTGAGTACATTAGATATCATTATTCCTTGTGAGTTTTTTTCTCACCAGCTCTAGCTGATGGTTTTTAACTTGAGTTTTCAGGTCACTAAGGATTCTTCTAATTATCCTAGTAGATTTTGGCAGTGCTGTGGTCTGGATGGTCTCAATTCTTCCTCTAATCTCCAGTTCATCAAGTCTATTTTCCAGGTACTTGGAGATTGTTCCAAAAGCCCTATGATTGGTATCATAGTCCATTTCATGTTCCACAGGTTTTTCAGCTCTCTGGCAAGGTCTAGGTATTTGTCCAGCTTTTCACTTTCATTCCTATTTACTCTGTGTTTTGTTGGCTTCAGCCACATAATGACAGTTTTAATTAACAAAAAAAGGACCTAAGTCTGGTCTAATTTCCTAGATTGGGTGATCTGTTTGTATCTCAAAGTCCCAAAGAATTTTATGCATTTCATTTTCGAGGACAGATTCTGGTCTGTGTGCATATAATCTGTTAGTAAGGTGAAATTTCAGTTCCTTGCACAATTCATAGCGGATCACCTTTTCCACCCAATCCTTTTAATTTTGAAGAGAAATAAATTTATTTCATTTTGATACTAATTTCATTATTCCATTTGGTTTTATAAGATGAGAGACATCATTTTACCCACAAAATAATATTCATAATTGAATTTGTATTATTCGGACTATTGTCTTCATCTTTATTGTTATCTACACAACATTTAGGCCGATCTGTCCTCCAGCCTTCTTCAGGTATTTGTAGATAACAATAAAGATGAGGACAATAGTCGCAATAATCCAAATAATAATACATTTATCAAGCCTGATCTCAAAAATTCAGAAGAATGGTATCGTAACTGAATGTTCACAAATAAAAGATTTTGAATGAATAACCAAACTAACCTCGTGCCATGTGAGTCCTGCATCAATGGAAAGAAAAATATTTTGGTGGTATTGTTTAATACGACTCCCAACTGTTCCTGAAGCGATAATAAGTCCTGGTGCCGATTCCCTTGATAAAATCGGTTCAGAATGGCTGCTTGGATATAAATGTTCCAATTCTTGACTTACATGTAGTGAACAATGTAGTGACTGTAAATTTAAAAATGAAATACAATAAGTTTAAGACAATCATAGAAAATGCTTTAAACAAAGACTTGAATATAACAATTCCTACAAACAACATCGACCTATAATTACAAAAACAAACAGTAATCACCATGCTTAATTGGTTGATTGGTGTTTACTGGCATATCAACCCTCATGGGTTATTTAAGGCCAAATTCATCAGGAACCTATTATGGGTCACCACTCATAGCCATAAGTTGTCCCATTGTGGGGGGGGGGAGTAGGGTACCTGTCTGCAGAGGTGCAGTCATTGTATTCTACAGCCCCATCTGATAGGGCAGACCATGTTTAACATTAAATAAAATACTAGATAACCACATTCTAAAATTTTTTTTTTTAATCATTTTTTATGATTTAGGGCCAGTTTAGCTCAGTCGGTAGAGTGTCCAGCTGGGAACCCCAAGGTTCCAGGTTCGATACTGGCCCTTGCCAACTTAGCATATGAGTAGCACAGGGATCTGTGCAATAAGGTGAGGAGCTGATGATAGGTGTAGCACTCCGCCTCAGATGCCTAACCAATTTCCTTAGTCTAGCACTAGTGAAAAGGGGATAAACTCCCTTGCTGTCTGGCTGATACTAACATTAGGCCACCTTGATGATGACTTTTTTAAAATCATTTTTTATTACAACTTAATTTATTTGCAACTAAAGCCAATCATAAGTTGAGGAAATAGGACATATTGTACAGTCTCCATTTACCACACAGATTAAAAGAATGTATTGTTTTTAAAAAACTTATACAAAATATATCCTTGTTTTTTTTTTCCTGTATTGTCATTCCCATTTTTCTTGTTGAAAAAAATATTTTATGAACAATCCTGATATTTCAAAAAAAAAAGAAAAAAAAAAAAAAAAAAAGAACTATTAAAATAAAAATCAGATTCCAGAACTATGATCTTTTTTATTCGATCTGAAAATCAACTGCCAGAATGATTTTTTTTTTAAAATTCAGTCTGGACACTAACTCCCAGAATCATGTTTTTTTTTTAAATTCAATCTGAAAATCAATTTCCAGAACCATGGTTTTTTTTTTATTCAATCTGAAAATGAATTTATGATTTTTTTAAATCTATAATAATTATCTTCATATAACTTTACAAATAAATCAATTTTTCAATATTTGTTTTGGTTTCGTTGTTTAATGACATATCAATCTTAGTGGGTTATCTAATATCAAAGCCATCCTTGTAGAAGAACAGTAGCTGAGGGGATGAAGGAATTCACTTTTTAATGCATTTACAAAAGAAGTTTACAAACCTTTCCCCATCCATTTATGAAACATCTTATTTCAACTGAAAAGAAAGAACAGTCACCCATCTCCAATCAAAGAAATTCAAATTTAATTTGTGCAATTTCAACAACCCAACTCAAACTTGTTGACCTACTGCAAAGCCCAAAGATGAGAAGAGCAGAAAATATTAATTGTAGCAACCAATTAACGTTTTCTTCCTTCGCTTAAAACAATCTTGAGAGGAAAGCAAAGTGCTCACAAGAATACCATACTTAAGAATCATAAACTATAAAAGATTCAGGAAATGAATAGCCAAATACTTTTTGTTTCTTTAGAACAGTGATCCCCAACCCATACCTAACTTTCAAAACTTTACTGTAGAATAATCAAGCTAAATTCCAATTACCGTCGAATTGGTAAGACACAGCAACAAGTAATCGTAACTCAATACGAACCTATCTTGCTGCAACCCTACTGCAGAATGACAGAGTATTTATGAAACTCCACAACATCATAGAAACCAAGCAGCCAATCAGAATTCAAGGAATGGAATCACCCAAATACATGAATGGATTATTCTTGATTTCCATAAATACCAACTGTCTTTGACACTGCTTCAGTTGTGCTTAGCCAGTTGCTGTTGTTCAAACCAACAGTAGACTGACTGACTTCAATAGTTACTCTTTTGATGTTGACTGTGAAAAAGTACCATTACAACATCAGATGGAACTCACAGATCTTCAGTGTCCAGAAGATCTGAAGTCCAAGTTTCTTGCTAGCCATATCTTTGATTTCTAAAAGAACCACATGCTTCCATCTAGATGATTGCCCAACCTTATCACACACACCAAGCAAGTAGTGAGCATGTTTGGCACTGTTTGCTATGAACAGTTGTTCTCCAAAAAGAAATAGGCCAAGAATATGTTGCCAAATAATTATTTGTCTGATGTGCTCCTTTTGTCAACCTCTTAATTTAAACCTGATATTACACGTCTTGATGATAGCAAATTAACTAGATGGGAGCAGCACAAGAATGCTGCATGTGATCTTAAACAAATTGTGGAAACAATACCCTACAAGGGAGCAGCTCTACAGCCACTTGTCTCCAAGTGAGAGGAACAAAACATGCTGGACACTACTAGAGAGGCAACATTCTCTTGTGGAAACCAGTACTTTGGTATGCCAGTGCAGGCCATCCAGCATAGATCTACATTGACCAGTTCTATACAGATACTGAATACTGCACACTCCTTTAGGGGCGGGTTTTTTACCCCTCTGCAGGGAATACAGTCAGTGTATCCTAAGCCCTGCTGACAGGACTCGGTCTCTTCTGAATAAAGCTTTGTGGCCCTTATGTTGAAAAGGTTGGGAACCCCTGCTTTAGAAGTTAAAAAAGAAATAGAGGTACAGAATATAATACTCAAAAGAATGCACAAAATAAAAGTTTTGATGCAATGTGCGACTGGCGTATTTTGTATTTGTAATTTTGCTTATCTGATTCCCCTATTAAAAAGAGACAGACAGACAGACAGATAGAAATGTGCATGAAGACAAGTCATAAAAAAATTAACATAAAATGATAACCAACAAAGATCTGTGTGTGAAATAAAACAAAAAAACAACAACCATGATTTTATATAAAAAGAGAGAGGGGAGAGAGAAGAGGAAGGGTGAGAGAGGGTGAGGAAGGGAGAGAGAAGGGTGAGGAAGGGAGAGAGAAGGGTGAGGAAGGGAGAGAGAATGAGGAGAAGATGGAGAGAAAGGGTGAGGAGAAAGAAGAGGAGGAAGGGAAAAACTGTATAGAACTTTCAATAATACATTTCCTATGATGATACTGGTTGGTTGGATTTTACGACATGTCAACCTTTGTTGGGTTATTTTATGCCAAAGACATTTAGCTTTATTCATTATTGTTGGGTATTCAAAATTTTTTAAACACATTTTAATACTCATTTTTTAATCTATTTAACCCATAGATGGGACCCTAACAGGTACTACTCCTCTGGGTCAGGGTGGATCTGGCAGTAATAGCAATAAAGGGCTATTCCACATTCCCCTGAGTTCTAGAATTAGAACTTCAACATTAGATACAGTTTAATGTCATACCCAGGACAATGAGACCTTCACATACTGCCTTCTAGCACATATAAAATAAAAAGGGTTGGGGGTTTGCCATAAGAGCAATTGGGTTGAAACAATCATATAGGTGCTAGGGCTTTACATGACCAGCTGATTGATTAGCGCGGGCCTCTCCGACTACCTATCTATAAACATTTTAGGTTGTTAAATGTAGAACTACAATTAGTAGAGTCTTGATGCTTTGAAAGTATAGTGTAATTTTGGGAAAGTTCTTTTTTTCTTTTTACATTTTTGGAGCTATCTCATTGTATTTTTTTTTATAAGAGCTAGATTATGTGTTGGGTCGCTCAATGTGCTACAGGTACTATGTAACCTAATACTACCTGTTTCATAGATCATCAGCAACTAAACCGGTAACCCTACAGATTTTGTTTGGTGAGGAGGGTGGCTGGACACCCTGCAGGATGAAAAACAAGACCTGTAAATGGGTGGAGGAAGCTCTTTGCTCAACGGCCATCTAGCATATTATTTCTTGTCCAACCCATCCTCATCACAGCAGAGCTATGTAAACTTGGTAGTGTCAGAGCCATGCTGTCAGGAACCTGAGTTCCTGGTAGGGTCACCCAAGGTTAACAGGTCTGGCACCCACAACCCATCCAAAGGGGTTCTGGTGAAAATCCAAAGGGTGTCTCCATCATTGTCAGGAATCAATGTTTTTTTGGTGTACTTGTCACTGCATTTGTGGAAAATCTGCAGTAAACAAGGGCAACTCATTCCCCTGACTGGGATATGCATGCAAGGTTTAGGGACAACTTGTAAATTTGTTATTCCTTCAATAAATTCACCATAGGTGAATTCATTGGTTGGACCCAGCTCAACTAACCCAGGGTAACAGTAAGAGTTAGAAAGGTTTGTTTTTTCAGGTAGAATATTATTTGAGAAGCAGGTACATTCTCAAATAGCATGGTGAGATTTTGTACATAGTATTTATTGCAAGTTATTCTTTTCAGTAGTAATTTATCTGTGAGAATAGTTTGTTAACCATTACACCACAATGATCTTCAAAGCCAATGTCTTTGCCACTGCTCACCACTGACATATTTTACAAGTGACCAACAATATTTTCTGGTTTTCTTTAGGGGGGTTGTGAGGTTGGCTTTTGTGTCATAATGATTATCTATAGTTAGCAAGCTAGACTCGCAAACATTTGATAGTGAGTTCAATTTTTTTTTTTTTTCTACTGTGTGGGTCATGTGTTGTAATAGTAGGTAGGGTCAAGATATGCTTGAATGTGAGCAGGTGACCACCACAAGGAGTGCATCCAGGTGCAGTTTCTGCTTTTGAGTAGGTATGTGTATGTGTGAGAAGTGTACATTTGATTTATAGTGACATGCTAATGTCGTGATCTGGAGCGGGGAGCTTAGACTGGTGCCCCCTCCAGTCCCATAGCCAATAAATACTGATTCACCTACCCACCCACTGTGGCAAGCAGTTTGTTTTTTCTGCTAAGGAGTATAGTGGCAAAAGTTAGGCAATATATTTCAATGCTATAGCAACGCAAAGGGTTTTGAGTTAGGGTGATTTTGCGTCCCACTGAAGCAAAACAACTGCCCCTCTCTGCCCTTCCTTTGTTCCACCACTGCTGATTCGGACTCTACTTAAATTCAGGTAATGTTTCTGTGTTTTTCAGTTTAAATAAAAAGGAGAGATGGAGTGGCCAAGCAAAGCAAAGCGCAACACTTCTTTTTCTGAATTGGCTGCGTGCTATCATACTACGAACTTGCTGTGTGCTATTTTGGTTTACAAATAAACTGCAGCAAACCAGGAACATGTCAGTATTTTATACATTGACAGTTTTATTAATATCTTGATGTTTTAAATATTCCCCCCTTACCAACATCCATACATTTTCACAAAAGATGAGGGGCAGTAAAATCAATGATGGATTTTTTATGGCAACGGAACGGAGAAAGGATAAGAAAAATTAAATAAAATAAGTAAAAAAAATGGGGAGGGGGCTAAATGTGAAAGTATAATCATTGAGTAGGAGAGAGGTTAAATATAAAAAGTATAATCGGGGTGCGGTCTAAATGTAAAAAGTATAATCATCAGCGAGGGGTGGGTCTAAATGTAAAAACAATCCGAAGGGGGGGGGGCTAAATGTAAAAAAACAATCCGAAGTGGGGGGGGGGTCTAAATGTAAAAAACAATCCGAAGTGGGGGGGGCTAAATGTAAAAAGCATAATCCTCAATGGGTTGGGGGGGAGGGGCTAAATGTAAAAAGTATAATCATGCAGTAACAAGCGGCAAAAAAATAAACACGTTACAAAAAAATACTTTTACGTCGGAAAAAGCTTGGCAATATATTTTTTGATTATTCAAACGCCAACAATAAATATTAAATACAAAAAGCTGAAAGCAACAAATGTTGGTTTTTGTTCTGTTTTTAAAAAAAGAAAAAAAGTTGGGGTTTTTTGTGCTTTTAAATTTAAACATGAACAATATGACCTTAAGAACTGACAAGTAGAGGAATATACAAATTATTTTTTTTAAGAGGGGTGGAGGGTAAAACTGTACATAAACCAGTTTATTTTGTACAGTGTGCCAACCATGGCAACAATCATGCCAGTTCAAAGCAGCAGCAGCGGCAACAGCAGCATCACAGAAAGACGACCATGCTGAACAAATGAATTTAAATCTTCAAATTAATCCAAGTTGATAAAGTAAACAACATCCATCACTTTGAAGAACCCCCTCCCCCCAAAAAAACTGACCATGATAGCAGTCAATATGGTAGCGAGTTTTAAAAAAAAAAGAAGGGACCTCCCCCTAGCATCCATGCTGGACACAGGCTATCAAAAACCCAATGGGTCAAATAATGGGTGCTCCTGTGCCAATTTTGTGGTGGACACCAAAACAGGGTCACAAAAAGCACAACCATGCTGAGTTCAACCAATCATCATGCTGGAAACAAAGTTTGCAAATTCAAAGTCAGTCAAATTACCTTCTTTAAAAACCATTGATTGTAAAAGGACTAGACAAATAAAAGAAACATAAAAATCATGATCACTTTTTTTTTCATACAGTGTAAACAGCAACGTTTTATATAAACAAAAAAATTAAAAAAATCAGAGTTAAAATATTGGGATCAAAACTCAAATAAGCACCCCAAATCCACCCAAAGTAATAAAAACGTCACTTTTTCTTGTCACTGATAGATTCTGCCTCTGATTATTTGTAAACAAACCTATTGTATCTGACATTAGAATTTCATTGTAATTTCAATATTGATTTTGATTAAAAAAAAGTGACCTTTTCATTACTTGGGGGGGGGGGGTATAAGAGATTGATCCAAATATTGGAATATTCAAATTGAAAATAATTCATCAAAGACAAATTTAAGTTATTAGGAAAAAAAAGGGGGGGGTAGAAGGGCTTTTTTCTTTATCATTTCCATGAAACGTAAGGTTTGATTAAAAGAGACAAAATAAGATAATAGATCCATGTTCGAAATACATCCACTTGGAGAATATATATCCCAAATTTATACAAATCTTTTCCTTAATTCAGAAAACTAAGTATTGTTCCTAGCCCTTCACATTACGTTTAGATTTCAATCTTATACATACAAACACACGTGTGTGTGTGTGTGTAAATATATATATATATGTGCATGTGTGTGTTAGAATAGCATATACATAGTCATTGTCACTTAGTAGCTTGCCTATGCAAGGTAAAAAACTAACAATTACCAAGTAACTTTCACTTTATCTATGACATTCGTTGCTTAGATACTCTTTATCTATAATTATAGCAAACTATATATATATATATATATATATTATATATACACATATATACACACATATACACACACACACATATACACAGACATATACACACACACATGTATATATATATGTATATTATGATCATTTTTTTAAAAAGATATTTTTTGAATAAAAATATACATTTTTAAACTTTGAATATAAAAAAAAAAAGTAAATTTAAATATAAATAAATTTTAAATTTTAAATAAATCTAAATCTTTTAAATGACAAAATCAAGCTGAAATGTTAGCCTTTAAGCAAGAAAAACTTGAAACTTGTTGGTATCTTCAACAATGGAAAGCCAGTTTGGTAGGTGACTTGTATAATCAAAAACTTTTATATACTATTTTTATAAATAATCTTTCTTTTTTATAAACTTAACCTAGCAAAACAACAGTTCATGGTACACAATGACATTTCATATATACGACTATTTTGTTTTCTGGATGTATTATTTCTTACAGAGATATCGTCTCATTTTGCCACTAAAAGTTTAAAAACTTTTGCTGAAATATAACTATATTTCTGCAATAAAACAATAAATTCATAACAGAAAAATCGACCAATAATTAAAAATAGACAATCATTTACAAAAATTTTTGAAAAATAAAAAATTGAAGAATACATTTAAATCTGGAGATTTAAAGATATGACAATAAGAAAAGTATTTAACATAAAAATGCAAAAAAAATTTGTAAACTAAAAAAAAAGGGGGAGGGAGAAATAATTGTACTCACAATTGAACAATTTAAAATGGCCCCGTCCCTTGTCTTTTCTGGGGCCAAAAGTGGATGCCAAATGCCTCCCTTATCAAAAGTGATCAGACTAATTTGATTTTCAACATTGAAGGAATTGTTCATAAACTGGGACGCAATGTACACTCCTCGAACACCTTTCACCTTGTGAATATCGGCAAACGATTGATCGGCATAAAACCTAAAAAACAAAATCAAAAAGTTCAGACAAAAAAAAAAAAAAAAATTGACAAACGAGCAAATATGCTTAGCTCAGTTGGTAGAGTGTTCGACTTTGAACAATAAGGTTCCGGGTTCTATACCAGCCCTCGCTAACTTAGCGTATGAGTAGCACAGGGATCTGTGCAGTAAAGTTTAAGAACTGATGTTAGGTGTGGCGCTCCACCTCAGATGCCAAAGATGAGCTAAACTTGCAAATCGGTTGGAAAATTAGGGTGACCCAGAAAAAACAGAATCCACAAATTTTGTAATAAAACTTAATTTTAACTAGGGGGGTAGGTTTAGGGTTAGTTTAATGGGAAAATAAATAAATAATTTGGGTTCAGTTTTTTCTGGGTCAACCTGTAATATGTTTTAATTTTCCGACTGATTTGCAAGTTTTGCCATGTGATGTCATTCCCTCTAATCTGACGAAAAGAAAATTCCCTGACCTCCCACCAGGCCGGATTAAATTAAGATCTTTTTTACCCAGTGATTTTTATGGGTCATCCTGCGAGGACCGAACTCGCTATTCAGTAGTAATAGATCTGCAAACGATTATTAAACCATGTTTTTATCTCCTCTACCCGGGCTTCGCCAGGTAGCCGCTGCTAGTATATATATATATATATAATAAGAATGTTTCTGGTATGTTCGTGTCGACTTATAAATCCGAAAGAGACGTCATTCTGATTTGAAATCTCGCAGAAACATTAATGTGTTTCTAACTAAGAAACACACAAAATTTGGTTTTTGATTTTTACTAATTAAGTGATATAATTTAATAAACAAAATCAACCAATTTCTAGAAAATTCTTCACAGTAAGGAAAAAACAAAGTAAGGAAAAATTGGGTCAAAAAGGAAATGAATTAGACTAATACATTTCACTTTAAATCAACAGGCTGGATACTCTCTCTTTCACCCAGTCTGTTCGTCTCTCTCACTCTCTCTTCTATATTCGTCTCTCTCAAATAAAATTATGTTTTAAAACAAGTTTAGGATTACATTTTTAAAATAATATTTAAATGTAAACAAAAAAAAGCATTTCCTAAAAAAAAAAAAAAAAAAAAAAACATAGTAATATACAAATTCTCTGCGATTTTTTAAATTTTATAAAATATTTTCCTCTTATTCTCTCTTACTCCTGTTTTCTCCCTTTCTCACTAGTGTTCTTAAAAAAATTAGTCTGGTCATGGACAGTGTACTTTTGCTAGTTTATTATATAACTGGTATTGTGTGTGTATATATTCTATGGGTGCTATATTTATAAGTAAACAGTGGTCAGTATCATTGATAAGGCATTTATATTCAAGCTAAGGTAGCGTGGACATGGAGTCAACGGTACCTGGTTACTGACAGTTTCTCGACTATATGATTTTAAGACTTGGTTTGAAGATTGCATAGGTGAGAAACTGTCTGTAACAAGATGCAGTTGACTCCATGTCCACACTACCTTAAGTTATATATATATATATATATATATATATATATATATACATACACACACACAAATTAGGACAGTGTAGACAGAGTCAACAGCCTATACAATCATCAAAGTGGTTCTTATGTGGTAGGTACTCATTTACATACTGAGGCAGAACTGAATAAAACCACTTTAAAGAGATAGTAAGTAGATCATTGTTTAATACTATTTATATATAAGTAGTATACTTTACCACAGTGTTTACACAATATTTCCAGATATACAGAAAATATTTCTGTGTTTTGATTTTTTTTTGTTTTATTTTTTCAAATATTTATTTTTGAGGAGTGTTACCTTAAAAAAAGTAAAAGTTTACAGAATTAGTCATAAAATATATATGATATATAAAAATATATATAAACCTTTTATTCCAGAAGATCAGACCATTTCTGGAAACCATAGGGATATTTTATCTTAAATTAACATATACATCTGCTAGAAGAAAGCCATTTTAAAGATTGCACCACACTTTTGATGTTAAATTTACACAAACAAATTTCATCATTCATTTTTTTCATAAAACTGTCAAACTGGAAACACTAACTTTTCAATTAAATAAAAATGATAGAAACAAAATTAAAAAAAAACATGTATTTGACCCAAAATTCAATATTAAGAATATGCACATGTCCTTTTGCTCTCATAATCTTAAATTAGTTAGAAAGCCGTTTTAATGAATGCATCTGAATTTTGCCAATAAACTTACATGCACAAATTTTATCAATTTGTTGGGGGGGGTTTGTTTATAAATGAAGACAAAGAGAAAAGAAAATGAGAAAAAATTGGAGGAAATGTCTTACTTTAGCCAAGTGTCTTTGTTTGGTCCTTTTGGTTTATAGTAGATAATTCTTTCAAGAGACAAAGTAAATTTGATTCCTTTTACATCTGAGATAAATAAATTACTCAGAGAATTATGGTGATTGACACACACAAATACTTGATCTTCAGAAGCATCAGCAATGTAATAATCCTGAAAGAGAGAAAATATTTACAGAAATCAAAATAAATTCACCAACATCAATCTATTGCAATAAAATCAACAATATGCACAACAGATGAAAAAAAAAAAAAAAAAAACTCTTTATAAAGGAAGGTAGCTTTCCTTGAAATAAAACTACCTGCCAAATAAGACCTAGCATTATTTTTCAGGATGATTTTAAAATAAGCCCTAGTTGAGAGTGGCAGACAGATGAAAGAAATAAGCATTCTTCAATCAGGTAGGTTTTATTTTTCGGGAAAGCTACCTTCCTAATAAGACCTAGCATTATTTTTCAGGATGATTTTAAAATAAGCCCTAGTTGAGAGTGGCAGACAGATGAAAGAAATAAGCATTCTTCAATCACATCATGTGGCGCAAACAATCAACATCCTAAGTGTTACATTTCAAGTGAAAATTAATATAAGCCCCGTCTTATTTTCAGGGAAACACAGTAGAAAATGACCTATGAACATCTAGTTGATGATGACCTTGAGCTTCTATTTAGGAAGAGTGAAGGATTCTAATTAGCATTTCATATTTAACATCAGTCCTAGAGTGAGCACAGCTTACCATCTGGGCTATATCCACCAGATGAATGATGGGCAAATCCCAAAGGACATCCTCTATGCAGAACTTTCATCTAACAAGAGACAGATTGGTCGCCCCCAGTCCTTAAATATCAACCCTTCCAGCTGGGAAATTTGGCTCAGCACTGCCTTCAGTGGTGGCAGGCTCTCCATAGCAGGCTTGAAGTCACCCTGGTGCAACACAATGTATCAAAGAGGTCCAAGATAAAGCAAAAGCAACTGTGCACCAGCACACCAACAGGACCGCCCATCACATGTAACATCTGCATTCAAAACTGTTTTACAAACATTGGCCTTCACAGTCACAGGTGCTGTGCTAGGACGTAATTTCAGGGTATGAGAAATCTATAGCCTTCAAAGACTGTGATGATGATGATGATGATTTAATATCAGTTCATCATGATATTGATGCTTCTATTTATGAATGGGTGAAAGATTCTACTTGAAATTTCATAGTGAACAGTAGTCCCTGATGATACTGATGATTCTATTTAGGAAGGGGTGAATGATTCTAATTAGCATTTCACAGTTATATATTCATTTTGAAAGGGGACTTTAAAATTCAGCTACCCAAAAAGCAAAGAATGAAATGTCAAGTGTCTTTTCTTTAAACTGACCAAATGATTCATTTGTGGCCAAAATTGAGCCAACTGGAATTCACCACGATCACGGGACACCCACAATTGCAAATGGAACGCCTGCGATGAACCAAGATATTTCTGAAATTAAAAAGGAAAAGGGAAAAAGATATATAAAACAAAAAAATTGCATTTTTCATGAAAGCTTATCACAATATTTTAACAAAATCTAACGTTAGCATTGATGATATATTCTATAATTTTTGTTAATCATTTCAAGAAGTGTTTGGATTTCTGAATTCCTAATTTTTACTACAACCATTTCTTAAAGTATTCCTATTCAATAATTAGCATTTTTTGCACACAGTTTTATGGTTTGAATTATTCTTACTAATACCAGTAATTTGCAAGCAAATGTATGGTTTCAAGTAACTAATAATAATCCTTAGGTTTTAAAGTAACCTTAACTTTAATAATTCTATTTAATAATAAGGATTTGTTTATATACAGTTATATGGTTTCACTTATTCTTTTCCAATATTAATAATTTTCAAACTTATCTATATGCCCCATAGACAGGTACTACCACTCAAGGTCAGAGTGGACCTAGGACAAACATGGGAGAGCAGACACGGACGGACGGACAGACACGGGGGGGGTTGACACACACAGACAAACACGGGGGGGGGTTGACACACACAGACAAACAGGGGGGGGGTGACACACACAGACAAACACGGGGGGTTGACACAGACAGACAAACAGGGGGGGAAGCGGACACACAGACAGAAACACGTGGGGGGGAAGCGGACACGGACAGACAGAAAAACACGTGGGGGGGGGACACGGACAGACAGAAAACACGTGGGGGAGCGACACGGACAGACAGAAAAACACGTGGGGGGGGGACAGGACAGACAGAAAAACACGTGGGGGGGAGCGGACACGGACAGACAGAAAAACACGTACACGGACAGACAGAAAAACACGTGGGGGAAGCGGACACGGACAGACAGAAAAACACGTGGGGGGAGCGGACACGGACAGACAGAAAAACACGTGACACGGACAGACAGAAAAACACGTGGAGCGGACACGGACAGACAGAAAACACGTGGGGGGAGCGGACACGGACAGACAGAAACACGTGGGGGGGGAGCGACACGGACAGACAGAAAAACACGTGGGGGGGGAGCGGACACGGACAGACAGAAAAACACGTGGGGGGAGCGGACACGGACAGACAGAAAACACGTGGGGGGGGAGCGGACACGGACAGACAGGACAGACAGAAAAACACGTGGGGGAGCGGACACGGACAGACAGAAAAACACGTGGGGGGAGCGGACACAGATGGACAAACAGGGGAGCGGACACAGATGGACAAACGGACAAACGGGGGGGGGGCGGCACAGATGGACAAACAGGGGGGAGCGGACACAGATGACAAACAGGGGGGAGGACACAGATGACAAACAGGGGGGAGCGGACACAGATGAACAAACAGGGGGGAGCGGACACAGATGGACGGGGAGCGGACACAGATGGACTAAAAGGGGGGAGCGGACACAGATGGACTAACAGGGGGGGAGCGGACACAGATGGACAAAGAGGATATGGAGATGGAAAATGTCAATAAATAATCTCTAAAGACAAAATATTTGTTAACTTACAATTTTTTTAGTTGCAAACATGTAATTTTCTTTGATTTCAAAATCCTCAACTCCAGAAATAATCGCCTCTTGATTTTTTTCAAAAAAATCAGTTGACAATACAACGGTGCTGTGTCCGTTGGGTTCAAGTCGTTCAACATAAATACTATCTGCATTGTTGTACTTTTCTTGTCCCCTGAAAAGACAAAAAAAAAAAAAATTTTAATCAGCTTTCCTTTTTTTGCATAAAGTACATCCAATAGGCAGAAAAGTCATTTGGGGTCTGCATAGAAATTAGAAGTAGGTTGCACTACTATTCTCAACTTTGCTAATTTTATCATATTTCAGCCAATGTGTTCTTTTACTTTTCTCAGGTGGATAAATGATCTCATTGAGGGTTAAATGGAGTTGGAGGGTGGAGGGGAGTCCTGTTAAGGATTTGGGAATTATAGATAATGGCAAGGAAAGGTAATTCATTATTCACAAATTAAAATCAGGTAGGATGAGAATAGAAGTCGGGAAAATAGGCGGAATGATGATGATTAGGCATCTCAGACATTATTGTTGCCAACTGTTTCTCCTGGGCGAGAGGAGATAGGGAGGGACAAAAAGAAGAAAGAGAGGGAGAAGAAAGAGAGGGGGAAAAGAGAGAGAAGGAAAGAGAAAAAAAGGGGGAGAGGAGAAAGAAAGGTGAGAGGAGAAAAAGAAGGGAGCAGAAGAGAGAGAGAGAGAGAGAGGCAAAGAGAAGAGATAGTCATCTTGAAATGAGAAAAATATATAGATAAAAGAAAAAGAAAAATGAAAAGAAAAACCTTACTCACCAAAAGAAAGATTTGACATTCTCTTGTACCAAAGTCCAGGAATCTCCAAAATTCTTTGTTAGATAAAGCTAGAATAAAACAGAAAGATAAAATTGAAAATTTACAAAGGAAATCAAGTATATTTTTAGATGATACCTACAATAGGCCACTCAACCAACTTTACTTACTACTAGTACAAAATAAAAAACACCCTCCGTAATGTAAAAATAGATTTTTGAAACATATTGCCTGAGGGGTGGGAGTAAAAAATTCAATGTCAGCGAGTTTGTACCCTAAGTAATTAAAATCATCAAATTCATTAGAGGATTAAAAAATAAAACAATTTGAAATGTAAACTTTAAATATGTATTAAAATAAAACAAATTATATATAGATATATAATACCAGTCATGTATTTATTGAAACTTGTTTTAAAAAACAACAAGGATGGTCTAATGTTGCATGTTCAAATTTTGAGTGTATTTATTGAATAAGTGTATTTATTGAATAAATACACTGAAAATTTGAACATGCCAAAAATCATCATAACATAGAATAAATTTTATTCTATGTTATGACGATTTTGGGTAATGTGATGTAAGCAGTGACGTAATTTTTGTTACAGACAAAAACCGACAAGAGACCTTAACAAGGTATTACCATTCCAGCTCAGAGTGAACCTAGGAGTAATGGCAATAAAAGGAATACTCCACACTCCCCAGAACTACAGAATTGGAGCCTCAACATCAAATGCAGTTTAGTGTCATACCCAGGCCACCACATTTATTTTGTGGGGAAGAGGATCTTACCCATCTGTTCGCATATTTTAAACCCAGCTTTGCATCTGATGGCCCCTATCGGTCATTTCTATTTGCAAGTCCTCCACACAGCATCCAGTATCTGTTTCAGAGTTGATCAATGTACAATGTAAGACTCTGCTGGTCGGCTTACACTGGTGGGTCCATGTCTTGGTGTCCACATATGTTTATCCTTACTTCTCCAGCAGTGTTCAGCATGTCTTTTTTGTCTTATTTAAATAGTTTGTGTGATCAGTCGTCGTACAGCTACTTTTTTGTAGGGAGCTGCTTCCTTGTTCATAACAGCATGCAGCATCCTTATGTAGTTCCCATCTAGATTATTATCCAAGCATTTTGTTAAAGTCCAAGTGGTGCAACCATACAGTAGTACAGACAACTACAGCTTGGAGGAAGTCTCACTTTATCTTATCAGAGATATCAGATTTCCATAAAGCCTTGTGCCAGACTAGGCAAAGTGTGGTAAATAATAACTATCAGGATGGACAGAAACCAGATATTGTCCGTTGTATAAAATGGAAAATCATTCATAAATTATACATTATGGTCTCAAGCCAAAACAATGTGGGATAATGGAAGTGGAAATAGATCTATTTTAATCAGTTTATTACAATACACACATCAGTATTTTACTTTAAAAAACAATATACCATTAATTTAAAATCTAAAACAATACTACCAACAGTAATAAATAAAACAATGCTCAATCCAAAAAATATCACAGAGCCAATATAACAATAATATTAAAATCACCTTGTCAATGGGCTTAGAATACACTGACTGATATATATGCAGTTTAACGTCATACCCAAGGCAATAAGACCCTCAGCCACCACCTTAAGCACATATACGATAAAAAGGTTTGGACAATCATATAGGTGTTAGGGTTTGCCATAACCCACCAATTGGTGCAGTTGATGTATTCTTCTCCCCCAGCCGACAATGCTGTTAGCATCCGGACTGCATTTCATCTATTTTTGTCCCCACACGTTTTTTTTTCTTTTTACTATTTTTTTTTAAGAATTAAACTTTTTGGACAAATTATATTATTCTTTTCTTTTGACCGTATGAGACTAAAAGTAAAAAGAAAAATGTCGGGGTGACTTAAAGTCAGTATCAGCCAGACAGCGAGGAATTCTATCCACTTTTCACTAGCGCTAGACCAAGGAGATTTTTTTTAGGCATCTGAGGTGGAGCGCCACACTTATCACAGCTCCTCACTTTATCGCACAGATCTCTGTGCTACTCATAAGCTGAGTTGGCAAGGGCCGGTATTGAACCAGGAACCTTGTGATTCTTAGGCGTATGCTCTACCGACTGAGCTAAACCGAATGACAGAATTGGTTGGTTGGTTGGGTTTTACGGCATGTCAACCCCTTGGGTTATTTTATGCCGAGTACTTCTATTGGTAAAAAAAATGTTTAATGCTAACAAAGTTTTGAAATAATTTCATTTATAATAGATAATACAATTTTGTTTATAAACTCATATTTTCTATTTAACCCATAGATGGGACCCTAACAGGTACTACCACTCCGGGTCAGAGTGATGAAGGGGTGCTCCACATTCCCCAAACCTCCAAAACTGGAACCTCACCATCAGATAAAGTTTAATGTCATTCCCAGGATATGTAGACCCGCAGCCACTGCCTTCTAGCACCCATATGATAAAAAGGGTTGGGGCTTGCCATAAGGGACAGAATAGGTGGCAACATTAATTTGCCTATGTTATGTAAACAGATGCACACACTTTCACAGCCTGAAGAACTTCAGCTAATTTCAGTTTGTATCTTTTACCGAAATCAAAAGTGACACATTTATAAAATGGTTAACAGGAATGTCTTGTTTTATCAAAAAAAAAGATCTGACATTTCATACTAGACTTTTTTTTTCTTCTTTCTTTTTTTGTTCCACATCTAAAGTCATTCATTTCTCTTCACACAGCATTTGTTCAACTTATTTTCTACCTGCTATACTTTCACTTACCCTGACACCTTCAACAACCTAAACTCAATGTTAAATCAAGTCTTATTTATACATTTTAACATTGAGTCTTATTTATACAATTAACATTAATAATGATAGGCATGTTTGATCAACAGTCAAACTATTCAAAATGATTTTCCAGATTGAATCATTGCTATGCTTGAATACACAGGAAACACCTGAGGAAGGTTGGAGGATACAGTGGCCAAAACTTTGTGATTTTACATACCACAATAAAGATGAGGACAATAGTAAAAAAAAAAAAAAAAAAAAAAAAAAAAAAAAAAAAAAAATCAAAATTATACACATTTTGTTTCATTCATTCTTGTTGGGTATTCAATTTCTTTTTATCTCATTTTTAAGCACATCTTTTTTAATCTATTTAACCACTAGATGAGACCTTAACAAGTATTACCACTTCACGTCAGAGTGGACCTAGAAGTAATGGCAATGAAAAGGTATTCAACACTTTTCAGAATTCCAGAACTGGAACCTCACCACTAGATCCAATTGAACATCATTCCCAGGACATTCACTAAGATTAATTATTGGTACTAATACAGAGTGTGGCAGAAATAACATTTTAAACTGTCCCCTTTATCATATAAGTTAACTTAGGCAAGTGGTAAGAGTAGCTCCATCTACTTAATGGCCTACCATTTTTTTTTTAATCAGTTATGACGGCTTGGACCAGTTCACACCATGAATTGCCTGTTGAAATGGGTTTTTTTCTAAGACAGTTGAATCTGTAATTGATACACAGAGAGCTTTTCATGTTATGTTGGAATGATGCTGTTCTTGATAGAAAATCAATATTGTTATGGATAGAAAATTTTATCCAAAACAGTATTATTCCAATATAACATGAAATGAGCACAAAGACCTCTCCATGTGTCAATTACAGATTTAACAGTTTAAAAAAACAACATTTCAACAAGTGCACTGGTCATAATGATCCTAAGTGAATGTATCTGGAAAAAAAAATTGTTAATAAATTAACTAGTTAGAGCTATTCATAATCACTTGCACCACACACATGATAGTATAGGGTGTGGCAGAAATACCACCCACATTTTAAACTAAGATAACAATTGTAATATACAGGGTTTGGTTTGGTTTCTTTGTTTAATGGATTAAAAAATCATCTGCCTGTGAAAGGGTTAAGAATATGCACATGTCCTGTTAAACTAACAATCTTCAAAAGTAGCCAATGTCTGGCAAAAGACCCATTGGGCCAAATTCCTGAAGCATTTTTCTTAACAGAACTGATTTCTGTAAGAATACGGTAACAGTTTGCCCCATTATACGCCGTCATTGAATAAAACCATTCTTAGAATCCATACAGCAACTAATAAATTAATAACAATAAAAACAACAACTTATCTAATTTAAAGATAATTTTACTTTATTACGACTATCACTAAATCAATTTTTTTTTTTAAAGATACAATTTTCCACACAAATAGATAGAAAAATCCCTAGGATGCACCACTGTGGTGTAGGATTGTGTAAAGGTTGTTTTCATTCTACTGTACAATGACACACACGTCCTGATCAAATTATGTTTTGTTTGTTTTTTTAAATATAAATTAATTGACTTGTCTGAATATGCCCTCTATTCTGCAAATTTTCTGGAAAATAATTTGCCCACTCTACAAGGATTAAAAAAATTATCTGCCTGTGAAAGGGTCAAAGATACAATTTTTCTAGACAAAACCACAAAAAAAAAATTTAAAAAAATTAAAAAAATTATCAACCAAAACTGGTTTTGCATTGATTATTATTTTAGGTAGATTTTTCTTGACAAAACCCCAAAAATGTTAAAAGTATTTTTTTTTGTTCTTTTTTTAATTACCTTTCTTTGAGATGGATCATCATCCATACCCAACAAGATTTCAGGATTCAATTGATGAAACGTGATCAGTCGAGGACAAAAACTGACTGGATGCCTTAAAAAAGTTTTGCCATAATCTCTTGTGAAATATGTGATGTTGCTGTTGATGTCCACAAATACATACTGAAAAGAAGAAAAAATGAATTTCATTAGGAAAAGTTGAAGAGGAGGAAAAAAAAAGAAAAGTAATCACATGAAATTTATTTTTATCAGATTCATTGATAATTATCTATACAAGGTGAGTGTGTGTGTGTGTGTGTATATATATATATATGTGTGCGCTTGATGCAATTGCAATTGGTGTGTGTGTATGTATGTAAGTGTGTGTTTGCATAGTGCAATTGCAATTGGTGTGTGTGTGTATGTATGTAAGTGTATGTTTGCATAGTGCAAGTGAGTATTTGCATGCTTGGTGCAATTGTGTATGTATGTATGTGCGTGCACGCTTAAGACACGTTTGTATATTTGTGTATGCATTCTTAGTACAAGTGTGTGTGTGCATGAATGTGTTTGTCTTTGCTCATGTATATTTGTGTGTTTGGTACATGTGAGGGTTCATTCTTGCATCTGTATGTGTGTGATTGGGACATATGTGTGCTTGGTGCAAATGTGTGTGCATGTTTGGTGCAAGTGTGTGTGCATGTATATGTTTGTCCTTGCCTGTGTGTGTGAGTGTTCATTCTTGCTCAGGACATGTATATTTGTGTATGCTTGATGCAAGTTGGCATGCATTAATGTGTTTGTGGTTGTGTGTGTATATGTTTGCTCTTGCCTCCGTGTGCAGTAAAGTATGTGTGTGTGTGTATGTGTGTAAATGCTTCGTGCAAGTGGGTATATGCAAGTGCTCGCATGCTGGGTGCATCTGTTCGCTCTTGCTTCTGTGGGTATGTGTGCATGCCTGAATGTATTTGTGGTTGTGTGTATGTATATTTCCTTGTGTGTATGTGTGTGAGAGTGTTTATGCACATGTGCATGCATTTGCCTCTGCATATGTGTGTGCTTTGTATAAGTGAGTATGCATGAAGGTGTTTGTGGTTGTGTGTGTGTATGTTTGTTCTTGCCTGTGCATGTCTGTATGTGAGTGTTCATAAGTACATGTAAGAGTTTGCTTTTGTTTGGATGTGTGTATATTTCTTTGCCCTTGGTTAATGTGTCTTACATATGAAAAATTTTGCAGTTGTGGATGTATGTTTGCTCTTTCCTGTGCATGTGCATACATCAATGCGTTTGCTATTGTATTCATGTATATATTTGTTATTGAATGTGTGTGTATACATACTGTTAAAGATGATGTTATGTGTATAGTTATTGCTATTACATGCATATATACTTCTTCTTTAAGGCCTTTTTTTTTTCTTTTTAATTATACCAAAGACAAGACAATCTTAAATGAATAGACAAGAAATATGGCAATACTAAAATCATAAAATAAGATCTTTTCTTGATATACAAGGTTGAAATTCAAATTTTGATTTTAACTTTTTCCTTAAGATTAATCAATGGATTCATAAATTTCATGAAGTACTTAAATAATAAATGCACCCTGGATCAAAACAAACAATAAGAAATAAAGATTTAACAAACTGTCATTTAACTATGATAAATTTATTTCGACCAGAAATTCAAAAGGAGTCTAGTCTCATCAGATAGATTTGGCTTGAAATTCAAATTGTGTTTTTGTTATCTTAAAAATGGTTCTTATGTGGGGTGTGAGAAGATTGCGTTCTGGGTAATTCTTTTTCTATTTGATTTTCCCTGTATTTTGTTAAATCTATCTGATGAGACTAGACTCATTTTGAATTTCTGGTCGAAATAAATTTATCATAGTTAAATGACAGTTTGTTAAGTTTTTTTTCTTTGAAAGTTATATATATTTGGGCAGCATGTTTTTCTTTTATGCATATTGTGTTGAACAAGATGGATATTTCATGTAGTAATATCTCATCCACAGAAACCGATGTAAATACACGAATAGGAAAAGCGTGGTCGGCCACAAACAAATTATCAGTAATATGGAAATCCAATCTCACTGACAGGCTAAAGCGACATTCCTTCCAAGCGGTGGTTGTATCAGTGTTGCTGTACGGATGCACCACTTGGACCCTAACGAGGCGCCTTGAGAATAAGCTGGACGGGAGCTGCACAAGAATGCTGCGTGCAGTCCTGAACAAATCATGGAAGCAGCACCCCACGAGGAAACAGCTATATGGCCACCTGCCCACCATCTCACAAACCATTCGAGTGAGACGGTCAAGGCATGCCGGGCACTGCTGGAGAAGCAAGGATGAGCTCATAAGTGACGTTCTCCTGTGGAAGCCAACATACGGACATGCTAGTGTGGGCCGCCCATCAATGACCTACATTGACCAACTAAGCAAAGATGCAGGTTGCTGCACAGAGGACCTCCCTGGGAAAATGAATGATAGGAAAGGTTGGCGAGAAATTATCATGGATATCTGTGCTAATTGCGCGACACGATGATGATATTAAAAACTAAAATAAACTTAAAATATCTTAAACTTACCACTCATTTTATTTAAACCTGTGTTTTTTCAAATATGCTTGTAATTACAACAATGTTTACAATAAGATGCAAGTGTCTTTTCTGTATAATTACACTGACTACTGGGTTTCTGTTAAAGAGAGGAAGAGATTTATATTCTTTACTGAATCTCTCAAATACTTAAAAAAGATCAACTCTTCACTTGTGATTCCGGGGGCAGAGGAGGTGTATTTCTTTTGGGGGTGGGGGACTCTACACTTGCTGTTTGTTCACAGAGATAGCCTTCTTAGTCAAACTCCTCCCACCACCCATGGGATTGATTGCCGCATGAACTCAAAAGACATTTCTAGAGACGGACATCATTTTACAGATTTTGCTTGTCAAGTCTTAAGAGGTCAACTTAAATATTTTATTTTGTTTTAGAAGAAAGGGGGGAAAAAATGGTTGTTTACTTTGAACAAAGATTTAATGTTAGACTCGAATCATATCAAATGGAAAAGGGGGAAACACAAACACACACACTTAATAACAAGTGTATATAGATACATAAGACACTGCAAGAGGACACACAAAACAAACATTTACATGCACACGCAAAGCTCAAACAACCATACACTAAACATGCACCCACAGAACGTTCACCCATACACAAAATATTCGTACACAAAAACGTGCACTTGCACATACATAAAACATTTACATAGACTAAACATGCACCCACAACACATTCACACACAAAGAAATGTGCACACATACATACATAAAACACACAAACACAAAAAAAAAAAAACGCATACACACACAAAAACGCATACGCACATACACACACAAACATACACACACGCACACAAAACATGTACATATATATACATTAAACATACACCCACAAAATGTTCACACACAAAAACGTATACACGCACATACATAAAACACATTCATATAAAACACTTACACAAAATCGTACACATACAAAAAGAAAAGAAAAGAAAAAAAAAAAAAAAAAAAAAACATTCACTCCAACGAATATTCACGCACACAAAACAGCAGAATATTTGTTCATAAAGATGCCTGATCTTTGCAACATAATAAAATCAATATTCTTATTATTTTTTTTAAAAACCAAAAAAATATTTGAGTAACTCCTCCTCCCAACAAGTGTTGTCTGAAATTATCAATTTAAGGAATTATACAAATAGTTTCAATATTATTTTTGGATTATTTTGGATTACATGGATCTGACCCAAAACACTCACTAAAAAATTGAATGATTAAAAGAAAGATAATGATAGCAGAATAATTATCATCAGGTCATGATAGTAGCACAGATATCCATGATAATCTCTTACCAACCATCCCTATCATTCATTGCCCTAGGGAGATTCTCTGTGCAGTATCTGGTATCCGCTCAAAGCTGGTCCTTGCTGGATGGCCCACAGTGGCATGCCCATGTGCCAGTTTCCACAGGAGAACATCGCTTGTAAGTTTCTTTATGTCCAGTACGTCTTGTTTGTCTCACTCGGATGGTTTGTGTAATAGGGGTGACATGGCCTTATTGCTGCTTCCTTGTAGGGTGTCGTTTCCATCATTTGTTTAAGATCACACACAGCATTCTTCTGCAGCTCCCACCTAGCTTATACTCTAGTCACTTCATTAGGGTTCAAGTAGTGCAGCCATATAATAGCACCGATATAACCAGTAGATTGATATCAGAATATATCAAATAATCCACTACATATCATTGGGACAATCAGAAGATTATTCAAATGTTAGTTTCATATATGCTCGACATTATAAAATAGTAATCTAATATATATATATTTTTTTTTTTAAGTCCTGGATCTCTATCTACACTGGGATCAAAATGTTTGATAAGTGTTTATTCCATATTCTTTAAATGGATCAGTTTAGCTCAGTTAGTAGAGCATCCGCCTCAGAACCACAAGATTCAGTTTGATCTGTGCGGTAAAATAGGGAGCTGACGTTAGGTATGGCACCCCACCTCAGACGCAAAAACTATCTCCCTGGTCTAGAACTAGTGGAAAGAGGATAGACTCCCTCTGATACCGACAATAGGGTCACTCAGCCGACTTTACTTTATCTTATGGTTTGATGTAATGATATTCCGGCCTCCCACCAACTGGTGAATCTGGTACCCAGATAAATGGTTTCAGTGAATAATTCCAAAATGGCTACCAAATGCAACCAAGAAAAGTCAGAGAGTACAACTGATAAAACTGATCTGATCAAATCAATATAGAAATGACTTATTAGAGTGGACATAAAGGAGAAAAACAAACAAAATAATGGGACCTTTAATCCTTTTACAAGGTCAATCTAGAAATAAATAAAACTGATTTTTTTCTCTAAGGTTGATGTGAAAAGATAGAAAAAAAAGGGGAGATGCCCAAAGAGACATCACAAACAGATAATTAATAATAATAATAAAGTCGTCTAAAAAAAAAAAAAAAAAAAAAAAAAAAAAAAAAAATCAATGTTTCTTGTTTTTTTTTTTTTTTTAATAAGACTATTTTGTAATGGATGGTTATGAAATTGACGAAAGATTTCTTTTTCTAAGGTTGATCTGAGAAGATAGAAAAAAAGGGAAGATGTCCAAGGAAGCATAACGAACAGATAATGAATAATAATAATAAAGTCATCTAGAAAAACAATGTATTTGTTACTTTATATTATTTGGATTATTTGAACTATTGTCCTCATCTTTATTGTTACATGGTGTAGTGGATGTAGGCGTTGAGTTAATACAGTTCTAAGTGACAATTATCTCTAGACTGCAAATTCAATCCTGGTCAAGGGTGACAGTAACATAGTATAGTATAGTTAATTAACACAGCTTAACACTTGTACTCAGTCATGGTTAACGAAATTGTCTACCCCCATGGATTGAATAAAGGGTTAGGTTCAAAGTTCCAAAGTTTGAAGAGAAGGTTCCCAAGTTCAAGGAGTGTGTTCCAGAGTTTGAGAAGGTTCCAGAGTCCAACAAATACCTGAAGAAAACCGGAGGGCACATCGGCCGAAATGTTGTACAGATTACAATAAAGATGAGGAACAGTCTGAATAATCCAAATAATCCAAATTATCAAGCCTCATCTCAAAAATTCAGAGAAATAGTATTCTTTACTTACATGACTATTTTGTAATGGATGGTTATGAAATTGATGAATGGCAGAGAGGTTATTTCCTGAGCTCAGCTTGTGGCTGACATTTTCAAAATCTTTTCCGTAATTGTAAGAAATAAAGACGTTACTGGTTGCATGATTGAGCACAGGCTTTCGGTCACGGGTGAGAGCTACAATCACTTTACTTGCTTTTCCGGCCCAGTGGATGATCATCAGTTGATGGCTATCTTTTAAGTGTGCCTGAAAAAGAAACAAAGAAAACAAACATGAATAAATCTATTTTTTTAAGTACAAAACTTCAGAGTCAAATTTTAATATACTTTTAGGATATAACAAACCTTGTCTGGCGGTCACCTTAACATGTCAGATGAAAAATGCACAGATAAAGAAAATCACAACTAAAAACTGTGACAGAATTCAAAAATCAATGACGACCATGTTTCCCCCCAAAATAAGAGCAAAAGTCATTTTTCAGGATGATCTTGAAATAAGCCCTAGTTGAGAGCAATAACGTTCCAGAAGATGATAATATGATTATTTTTTAATGAATTGTCGTTAATCAGTTTTTTAATAAAATAAAATGTTAATAGTAAATAAATGTAGATCATATTTCATTTCTATTTATTTAAAAATGTTGTAATTTTCTACTTCGTAATATCGTTTTTCGATATATGAAGAATAAGACATCCCCGAAAATAAGCTCTAGTGTTATATTTCAGGGTGAAAATTAATATAAGCCCTATCTTATTTTCAGGGAAACACAATATATTATTTACAGCCTGTAAAATCATTGATCGATTGATTTTAATGGCATGTCAACCTGTTGAGGGTTATTCTATACCTTGAGGTTAGAGAGTTACATTCATTGTATATTTATATTTACATTTTTTGTGTAGTTTGTTTCTTAAAAGTTTTTTGTACATAGTTAAATGTATTTACCCAACCCCTCCACACAAGCTGAAATGGGTGTGCGTCTTATATGCCATCAAATACGATTAATAATAAACAATTAAAGATTCAAGTAACTATTATTAATACAAATAAGTAACTATTATTAATACAAATAATCAAGTATTTCTATATGATAAAAATAATTGGAACGTTGTATGGTTTCAAATATTCAAAAATACTTTGTGGGTACAAAATTTGAGAATTGCCATCATAAGTGGATTCATCCTTAGCAAAGATTCTCATCAGAGGATTATCACAGGAAGAAGAACTACAATAGAGAATGCAAGAAAGTCATAATGAAGGCAGGGGCAAAAGAATTTTTTTAAAAACATTTTAATAAAAAGAATAAAAAATAATGGCAATAATTTTCTGCCCCCTTTCTTGTGTTCTTTATCATAGTTTTTCCTGTGGTAATCCTCTGATGAGACTCCAGTGAAAACAATTCTTGCTAAGGATGAATCTGGTTATTATTGCATTTTTCAAATATTCCTATCTAATACTAAAAATTATATTGTTTCAAGAAACTATTTCTATTTAGTAATCATTTGAATGCACACTATATGGTTTCAAGTATACTTGATACCATATAATTGTAAATTGTTTGTATTAAGAATAGTTACATGGAGCTATAATTGCTTACAAAGGATTATTATTATGATTATTATTACTATTAGTTAATAGTATCTGATATGATCTCTCAAGTCTTATTGGGTTTACCGTATATAATAAAATAGCACAGCCTCAAAATATCAGGATTACAGTGCATGATAGAGACAGTGTTCAGTCTAAAATATTGGGCTTAAGGTTCATAGTAAAACAGCATTCAGTTTGAAATATCGAGTTTACAGGGTAAAGGGTTAAATTACAGAAAAGTCTCACTACCTAGCAGTCAGTCTAGCACAATTGTAAATAAACAGTTAAAGACCTTCAAAGAATAAAATTGAATTATTTTTTTATTTCTACTGTAAGCAAAATTGAACAAAAGTCAACATCAACCCTGCCAGACAAAAGAACAGAAGAAGAAGAAGAATTACTAAAATAGCCGTCAGGTAAAGCAGCTGGAATTATTGTCTATGAGTTTTGATTTAGAGAAAGAAAGAAAATAGGAAGAAAAATGAAAGCAGTTAATAAGATTCTTTTCTTCTCTCTTGATTTTTTCTTCTTCAACAATCTCTTAAATGATCTATAAGAAGATTTAGGTTTAACAATTACCAGTCTTTTCATAAAATAAAATAAAATAAAAAACCCAAAAGACAAAATTCATCTTTCATTGTATCATATTACAAAGATTCCAAAATAATTTTTTTTTAAATCTTCTAAGACAGTGGATCTCAACCAGGGGACATATGGCCCCCAAGGGCCATATAACATTTTTTTTTTAGTCCAGCAAGCAAAAAATATTTAATCATAAAAATACAATAGGACATTTAAACATCGAATAGCTCTGTCCACCAGAGTAAAATAGGAATTAAAAGAGTACATAGGTTAAAAAAAAAAAGTTGTGAACCACTGTTCTAAAATATAAAGACATTATTTTTGTTTGATATTCCGAGATGAAGAATTATTATTAACATACACTAATTGCCCTTGATTCATAACCCAAAACAACAGGAGGAGGAATTGGTCAACGAATATTCAAAGAGAATCAGAAATGGAGTGACAACCCCTCTATATGAGCAGGATGTGACACAAGGTCAATTATTAAGCAGAGTGTAACAGGTTTGAATTCAGAATTTTCCTTCTGCTAGACCAATTACCAAACCAAGATTAAAGAGCACAGTTTGCCCTACTATTTACCCATAGCTTGAAGGAGAATAGTTGGGTTCATACCTTTCCCCAAGATATTAGCACTATGTGAAATTATC
The DNA here is from genome assembly GCA_023376005.1 of Doryteuthis pealeii. Taxonomy (NCBI): domain Eukaryota; kingdom Metazoa; phylum Mollusca; class Cephalopoda; order Myopsida; family Loliginidae; genus Doryteuthis; species Doryteuthis pealeii. The sequence continues at coordinate 21,978,955 of CM042158.1, read as the reverse complement.
CTAAATTTGAACTGTTTATTGTATCCATTTCCTACGATGATAACCATTACACCACAAGTGCCTCATATTCTAAACTAGTATCACCCTTTCAATACTAAATGGTTAAGACAGAAAATGAGACAAACTACCTCAGAAAAACAAGTTTCCGAGTTTGATACTGGCCCTTTCCAACTCTGCACATAAGTAGCACAGTGGATCAGTGTGGTAAAGTGGGGAGCTGATGGTAGGTGTGGCACTTCACTTTAGGCACAAAAATAATCTCCCTGGTCTAGCACTAGTAAAAAGGAGATAGATTCCCTTGCTGTCCAGCTGATAACGACAATTAGCCACCCAGCCAACTTTACTTACTATGGCTGGCTTGAATTCAGTGTTTTCCTTCTCCTAGATTGGTTGTCATACCAAAAGTTAAAGATCCCAGTCTATCCTATCATTTTACTCATTATTAGGGGGAGAATAGTTGAATTCACACCTTTCCCAAAAGTATTAGTGCTATGTGAAATGCAAACAGCTTATTTGTCTGAATTTTTAAGATGAGGCTTGATAATTTGTATTATTTGGATCTTTCAAACTATTGTCCTCATCATTATTATTATATACACAACATTTCAGACTATGTGCCCTCCGGCCTTCTTCAGATGTTTTTTGTTGAACTGGGGAATCTTCTCAAAGTTCCATGAAGGCTCCTGATTACAACATGAAGGCTTCCAAGTCCGACAAGAAACACCTGAAGAAGGCCGAAGCTTACATTGGCTGAAATGTTGAGTTTATAACAATAAAAATGAGGACAATAGTTTGAAAAATCCAAATAATATAAAGCAAACAGCTTAATCGATGATTTGAACTTGGATCACCAAGTTCATTTCCAATGATAATAACCGTTACACCATTAGTGCCTCCATAGTATTAAAAGAAAGAAAATAACTCAAGATGAGACAGATGAAATTATATGATATATTTTAAAGTGCTTGAAACCAACTAAATATTAGCTTAACGGAATGTATTGCACAAGAAATAACCCATATCTTTTTATACGCAAAAAGAAAAATAGATAATTACAATCTACAGTATAGAATTATATTTTTGTTCAACTTATAAACTTAAATAGCCTTGCGCACGTGAGTGTTTGAAATATGATAATTATCTAAATAGTTTACTACTTTAGACAAATGGAATTCAATTCAAAATTATATAGGAGACATGATTATTAAATAACAACACTGGGCTTATATAAATCAAATCACAGCATGCATAATACATTGACTAATAAGTATATATATATATATATATATATATATATATATAAAATATGAGGAATGAAAGAACAAAACTCAGGCAAAAATGTGTAGTATATTTCGCTGGAGTTTGAACTCGACATCTTCAGCTTTTATTGAATTATCAGGATCATACAAGTGTTTTATTTGAAGGGGGAAGTAGGTAGGTGGGTAAGCTTCTTTCATTCCTCATATTTTACCTCATTCTGTCGGATTCATTCCAACCCCCTTTTCCTTATATATATATCTGTTTACAGATTTGAGTTCTCTGGTGATTGTAAAAACATACCTCCCGTAAGTATGTATCAATTAATTGTTCACCCCAGACTGACAGCCGCTGATGACTGCAAGAGTAAGGAACTTGGCAGACAAAAATTCTGTAGAGTTTCCCGGCTAGAGGTAACTGTTAAAAAGTCAAGCTGCACTGATGAGAAGTAAACCTCAAAAACATGTCTGTGGATGACTGAGATTGATTATATATATATATATATATATATATATATATATATATATATATATATAGTGCTTTTTGGCAGTAAGTTATTTATGCAGTTTTGCTAAAAGACCACAGAATATTTCTTCTTTATAATTTTCAAGTGTAGATGTTCTATCTATCTATCTCTATCTATCTATGTCTATCTATCTCTATCTATCTATCTATCTATGTCTATCTCTATCTATCTATCTCTATCAAGCTAGTTTTGTTAAAGACCACGGAATATTATTTATAATTTTCAAGTAACCTACTAACTTGGAATGGCCTCCTACAATAGACTCTCCTAACTGAATATCCTAACATGTCTGTGGATGACTGAGATTGATTATATATATATATATATATATATATATATAGTGCTTTTTGGCAGTAAGTTATTTATGCAGTTTTGCTAAAAGACCACAGAATATTTCTTCTTTATAATTTTCAAGTGTAGATGTTCAAGATTTCTTCCTGTTTCCCTGTACATCAGGATCCAGATGGTAGAAAAATATCTCCCATGTTTTTACCCAAGCGCTTTCAACCAAATCACTGGACCATCCTGTAGTGATTGTTTGTTTGGAGGTAAATGTATTCATTTGGAATGTTTTTTTGTGGTTTATTCAGTTAGGAGAGTCTATTGTAGGAGGCCATTCCAAGTTAGTAGGTTACTTGAAAATTATAAATAATATTCCGTGGTCTTTAACAAAACTAGCTAGACGATAGATAGAGAGAGATAGAGATAGATAGATAGATAGATAGAGATAGATAGATAGATAGAGAGAGAGATAGATAGCAGAGATAGATAGATAGAGATAGAGATAGATAGAGATAGATAGATAGAGATAGATAGAGAGATAGATAGAGATAGATAGAGATAGATAGATAGAGATAGATAGATAGAGATAGATAGATAGAGATAGAGATAGAGAGATATTGTACGATATACACATTGTAATTGCCTTAAAATAAAATAAATATATATATATATATATATATATATATATATATATATATAAGGGCCATTCAATAGTTAGATGTCATGTGAGAAAATATTTGTTGGTTGTAGTAGATATTTTGAACAAAAGAGTTTTTTTTAAACTGTAATTCAAACTGTAGGATTTTATTGTCATTACTTTGTTACAAGCATCTACATTCATAAAATACATTTTGTATCTATATATAAAGTATGTATTATATGTGTGTGCATATTCATATGATATCATCAGACCTGCTGTTGATGACTTTTTGACCAATGGGATCCAAGCACTGCAACACCAATGAAAGAAGTGTATGAAATTTGAGAGATCAACACGATCAGAAAAAGGCTCACAAAAAATTTGGTGGAGGAGGAAATCAGGTATCCAAATAAAAGACAAAATCTTTTGTCTGTAAAGTGAAAGTCATCGGTACCTCAGAGTTGTCCAATTTTCTACCTACCTTTTTTTTTTTTTTTTAATTCTTTTTTTAAAATCAGGATTAGTTTTCTACTGACCTTCCATCTTTAATTTCTGACTGGTTTTAATTCTCTAATCAAACTAAATATTTCTGTATCATCTTTCCTCTGACTTTCAATCATTATATATACTAGCAGGAATATACACCCTCTGCCAGGCATAAGTATTTAAGTTCTAATGTAATGAAATACATTAAATCAGAAAGACTAACAAAATTAAATAAAAATGCATATAAAAAGATTACACGTTTTCTAATTATATTTTAATTGGTTTCTATATAAAATCATTCATAAAATTGATTTTAATACATTGGAAAATTAAACAATATTAGACATCAATAACATCCAGTAATTATTTATTAAACACAGTTTTGTTAAAACCAGTATGTAGATTAACTACACCATATATTATGTAAATCTTTATTTCAAAGGGATATATAAATCATTGCAAGATTTTAAACGAACAAATACCATGGGCTGTTTTGAAGCAAATCTAATTCAGATTTTCATAGAGACATCTTTAATAAATAAGATTTATTTTATGTATTAATGATTTTAACTATAAATTAAATACTCATTGATAAACATAAGCAGTTACTGAGGGTATTGTGATGTTAGTAATGATGTAGTTTCAGGTATAGACAGACACCGAATCCATTATAATAATATATATATATATATATATATATATATATATATATATTATATATATTATTTGGGAATAAAAAGGCCTTAAATACCTCATATGGAACCTGAACTCTACAACAAACTACGGGTAGAGAATTAGGACCCACCTAGAATCACCTTGTACCAAGAAACTTGGTACCGCACCAAAGTATATATTATATATATATATATATATATATATATACACACACACAATATATATAATGTCATACCCAGAACATTAAGACCCTCAGTCACCGCCTTCTAGCACACATGATAAAAAGGGTTGGGGGTTTGCCATAAGGGCAATAGGGTTGGGACAATCATATAGGTGCTAGAGCTTGATGTGACCAGCCGATTGATTGGATGGGGCCTCTCTGACCACCCATTTAGCCTAAGTAAGACCCAAAGTGGAGTATTACATGTCATGGACTGTTCAACCACCAGGGTTCCATCCTTAAGCCTCACAGGTTGCCACCCACGGCTAACAGATGGCCCTGTCAGGACAAGGGGTCTTAACCCTCTGCAGAGGTGCAGTTGGTGTATTCTAAAGCCCCAACCAACAGGGCTGTTGGGACACAACTAATAACGGTACATACATATGAGAAAGCATTGCAAAATTTTCAGCCTAACTGAAACAGACATTTTATTTTTATTTATTTTTTTGTTTAGGTGGTATTATGATAAATGCTTTTTCTCTATATAAAGAGAGAAATGGCCATAGATTATTAATGATGATGATGATGATATTGCTGCTGCTGCTTCTCTTGTGCTTCTTTCTTTACTTCCTTTTAGAACTGAATATGCATTATAATCCTGAGGCAATATATAGAGGAGTGATATTACTTGATTCCATTCTATTGTATGTAGGCTATTCCAATCTTCTGGACATTGTTGAGGTCTTCCTGATAAATGATTGGTAAACTTTTCTATTTCCTTCTGCATGAAACCTACAGCCATGCTGACCATTGTGTTATTTGGTTCTTTCTACCCCACATCCTGTTGATTATTATTACTAGCAGAAAATTTGCCCTATGGATTGGATCTAAAGCAGATTTCTGTTGAAAGCCTAAATAATGCTTCTGGCACCAATAAAAGGTCATACATTTAAATTATGCATTTATCAAATCATACCTAATTGATGCAACCAAAGAGAAAATCAATTAAATCATCTGGGTGGCCTAAAGTTGGTATTAGTCAGACAGCGAGGGAGTCTATCTCCTTTTCACTAGCACTAGATCAAGGAGATTGTTTTAGCACCTGAGGTGGAGCACCACACCTACCATTAGCTCCTCACTTTACTGCACAGATCCCTGTGCTACTCATACACTGAGTTGGCGAGGGCTGGTATCAAACCCAGAACCTTGTGGTTCCTAGTATGACGCTCTACCGACTGAGCTAAACCGGCCCTATAAATAAATAATTTATTTTTAACGTTATATAAACTGACTATAAGTTTGTCCCAATGGTAAACACAAGCATAAGACCAAACTATGTTTTTGTGAGAACTTAAAAGTTAATAAACGTCACTGAGAGGTGAACATTTACACTCCTCATCATAATTTTGACTACAATGCTCAGTCGGTAGAGCATCCACCTAGGAATCACAAGGTTCTAGGTTCGATACAGGCCCTTGCCAACTCAGTGCATGAGTATCACAGATTGAATCTGTGTGGTAAAGTGGGGAAATGGTGGTAGATGTAGTGCTCCACCTCAGATGCAAAACCTATCTCCATGGTCTAGCACTAGTGAAAAGGAGATAGACTCCCTTGCTGTCCAACTGATACCAACAATTTACTACTTATACTACCATAATCAATTGTATATAATTTATTTGTAGACCATAATCACTTAATTACATCAAGTCAGAGGTGCCAAAAATAGAGGAGTCTGAGTCAAAGGTTTTGTGTTACAACTCCACAAGCCTCGGAGTGGTAGAACCTGTTAGGGTCCCATCTATGGGTTAAATAGAAAAATGTATTTATAAAAAAATTGTATTATCCATTAAGAATTGATTTATTTCAAAACTTTATCGGCATTAAATGACCCACTGAGGTTGATATGCCATAAAACAAAACAAAACAAACCAATCCACAAGCCTGAAACATACTCCTTGGATCTACTAGTAATCATAAAATTTGATGGCCAAAGCTGAAGCCATCCTTGTTATGTGATAAGAGATAGATAGAAATTGAAAAATAAAAGAAATAGTCATGGTAAATTATTGTAAGGTTTTATTATTATTGGAACATTTATTTATTATTTTGTTTACTTGTCTGATGTAGCTATCGGCAAGTTTTTATTTTTATCTTTTAATCAACACTGGCTAAGGAAATCAATTTCATTTATTTCCTTGTAAACCTCATGACTTTTTAATCATCAGCTATAAACATTGAATCATACCCACAAATGTTTGTTTGGGGAAAAGTGTTCAGATTAATAAACAGAGGTTTGAAAATTGTTAGTGGTGTTCCTTAATCTTTCATCCATTATCATCTTGTAACACCCTCTGGTTAAAAATGAGACCGTCCAAATATTTCTAGATGAAATGCAAAAATGTAAATACAGATTATTTGGTGTCGCTTATTCACAGAATTCTTACACATGGGTGTCATAACCTCAGTAAAATAATGTACCATTCTGTTATTATTATAAAGAAAGGACATGCTACATAGGAGAATATATTAAGAAAGAAAGAGTAGAAGATAGAGAGACAGGGTGAGAATGCAAAAACAATAATGCTAATCTATTTCAATTGATGATGAAAAGAAGAAAAGAAAGAAAAAAGTGTTAGAGAGAGTTATCTCCCCTAACGATTCAACCAGATATACTCACTGACAAGGAGGGAAACAAAGACTGACAAGGATTTGGCCCTATGTGATGAACACACACATGACATACACAGTTGAATTCTATCCCAAACCATCCCACTGTATTTCCGGTCAGTAAAAATTAACATATAACAATATTTGTTTTATTTAACATATTTCACTGTTTTTATTATCATTGAGTGAGAGAGAGAGTTAAATCAAGATTATTATACTTTTTACATATTGAACTATTTTGCAACTGCTCTTGAGTAAACATATCAAACATTGTAATAATTCAATTATCATACTGTGGTATATCCAGGTCCTGCTAGTTAGATAAGAATACTTGAAACTATATAACTGCAAAAATTATTTGTATCAAATTTTGGCATTGAATAAAACATTAGGGGTTGATATGCCATTAAGCAAAGCAAATAAACCAAACCCTTCTAACTAAAAAAAAAAAAAAAAAAAAAAAAAAGTTTTTTGGAATTTGCAAAAATTAATTTTCTAAAAGCATGTTCCATGGTTTTAAAAGTAATCAATCTTTTTACGAGTTAAATTCAGTTTCATTTAATTTCTTGTAAACCTCATGACTTTTAATCATCAGCTGTAACCATTGGACCATGCCCATAAATGTTTGTTTAGTGAACTGTGTTAGGCCTGACTGTGTGGGGAATTCAGATTCATATACTTCCTTGTAAACCTCATGACTTTTAATCATCAGCTATAAACATTGGATCATACCCACAAATCAGTCTGCCAGACATTGTATAACATAAAATGTTGGTATATTGATGGATCTTAATGGCATGTCAACCTGCCTGGGGTTATTTTATGTCTAGAGGTTAACGAATAATGTATGTTGTACATCTATATTTACAGTGCCAAAAAAAAAAAAAAAAAAAAAAAAAATCTCTTCAGTGCCTTGCCAACCCACTGGACAACATGTGCATTTGCGACCTCTCAAAATGAACAGTCCATACTCAATAACATTTATAATATTAATTCACGAGCTAAATTTAAACATTTTTAAAAAATTAAAAATTATTCCATGAGAAGCCCAGAAGTCTTTTCTGAGGTTTGAAATGTTTTTGAAGTTACAAAATTTAGCTGAAAATTCATAGTCTGACCAATGGAATTCATAGACTGACTCATGGAATGTGATCAAATGAGGTTTATTTTTCAACAAAGTCCTCCTTACAGTTCACACATTTCTTCCATTGGTGTTGCAGTGCTTGCATCCTATTGATCAAAAAAGTTATCAACAGCAGATATGACCAGGGCTGTGGAGTCTGAGTCGGAAGCAATTAAGGAGTCACTGGAGTCAGAGTCAGTAAAACTATACTGACTCCAGCTCCAGTTGAATTTACCTTTTATATGACCCTAGTTTAGTCTGTAAAGTTATACAGTGCACACTCCTTATAAATAGATTATTAAAAATCATGGTTTTATATTTATTATGAATTGTAATCAATTACATAAAGAGGAGTTAGAGTTGAAGGTGCCAAAAATAGAGGAGTTGAAGTCGGTCAAAGGTTTTGTGTTCTGACTCCACATTCCTGGATATAACATCACATGAACTTTTCATCTCACTCTTATAATAAAATTAGTTGTTTAGTTTTGTTTTGTTTTTTTTTTCAATTTTTATTTTTTTTACAGGAGTTGTTTTACTTTTTAACTCTTTGCTTACTTTAAGCAGCTTTCCCACAAAACTACAAAAACTTATGGTTAGTTCATTATAATTGAGTAGAAGGACTCAGATTACAATAATAATAGGACTTTATTTGAATAGAATGTGTTCTGAGGTGAATAGAGAATGAACTTTGAAATATCCCATCATACAGGTAAAAAATACCAAGAAAACTTGGTATAGCCCTGGGAAATTTTGGTAGACAAATATGTTAAGTCATTCACTGCAGCTCTCATATCACACCCAAGCAAACTATAAAAACTGATGGTTAGTTTATTATAAATGAGCAGAAGGACTCCGATTACAATAATAATAGGAGTTTATTTGAATAGAATGAGTTCTGAGGTGAATAGATAGTGAACTTTAAAATGTCCCGTCATTCTTTTCTCTTTTTTTTTTAAATCCGACGATGACATCACTCCAAATCTTCAGTTGTGGACCCTCTGGTGGCTCATTAGTCCAATTCTGGACTTGCAGATGCGGTCACACACATTGCAGGGGAAATTCCAATCTACATTTGGTTGTTCATGACAACGAAGACGTTGCCGCTCTGCAGTCAATATTGAGCTGCTTAGCTCCTGTGCGGCAGGCATCTCGGCAACCCTGTCTGTTGGACGCCAGATCTTCCACGCTAGAAGGTGTGATGATACATTTCTTTAGCATTGTCTTAATTTTGGGGGACTCCTGTCTTCCGTGTGCCATCGGTGAGTTCACTCTAAAGTACTTTATGGGGTAGTCTCTCTGCAGGCATGCAGATGGTGAGACCCAACCATCGCAGTTGGCGTTACAATAGGACGGTCTCAATTGGGTCAATGCGTGCTCTGCTTCTGATTTTGTGCCACCACTTTACGCCCAGTTTGCGTTACTGTCATACAGGTAAAAAAAATACCAGGGAAATTTGATAGGCAAAGAGTTAAGTTTGCAGTCAATGTTTTTGTTGAAATTCCGTCTGTGCTGTTATCTGAATCTAAATGTTTTATCCACACCAAATGCAAAGTGCATGACAATTTGTCACACTACCAAGGAGGTCTAAAAATATAGCCATACTTTCTGAAAGCATTGATTTGAATAGGTCTACCTCTTTTACAGTCATGCTGGGTTCCTGGCACCAAGAGTATATGTTCATTGTATGTTCATAATTATATTTTCTCTCTCTTCAAAATAAAAGCTCAACACTTAAGTGGCTACTTTGCAATTGTAACCAAACCTCTTCAACAAAAAGAATAGGTCAAGGAATAAAATGGACAAAAGCAAGCATCAACCATTATTAGAATCACAATTATGACACCTTTTAAACTAAAACAACAAAATTCAAACTCAGAATATATATGTCAATGTATACTTCTGCCAAACATGATCATTATTATGTATTTCTTTTAAATATTTGATTATCTATATATATTAATACTCTTGTTCCTTAATCTTCCTACCACGATCATTTTGCAACACCCTCTAGTTAAAAATAAGACAACCCAAATCATCCAAGATGAAATGCAAAAATCTAAATCCTGATTATCTGGTGTCACTTATCAGCCAAATTATTTCTTATGAGTAACATCACCTCAGCTAAATAATGGACCATTCCATTTTTATTATAAAGAAAGGAAAGGAAAAGTACATGTAATACAGAAAAAATATAATAAGAAACAAACAAACAAAAAGGGGTTGAGCATGCAAAAGCAATAACACTAATCTGCTTCAATCAAACATAAGGGAAAGATAAAAAGAAGGAAAGAAAGATAAAAAAGAGTGAGAGAGAGTTAAATCAAGATTATACTTTTTACATATTGAACTATTAGCAATAGCTCTTAAGTAAAAATATCAAATGTTGTAATAATTAAATTATCATACTGTGGTATATCCACAGGTCATGCTAGTGAAAATATATTTTTGGTGTAACTGTATGTATACAAGGATAATTCTATAAATAAGGTAAATCTAAAAAAAAAAAAAATTTTTTTTAAAAGAGCCCCTCCCTCATAAATGTAAACTCTGCATTGTTTGGAAGTGGTTTATAGCAAAAATTATTTAAATTTCACAAAAATATTTGTTTTGAGGCTATTCAAAATGGTAGCAAATCAAATAGAATGCTCCAGGCTTGAACAAAGTCTATCATCAAATTTTTGCTGAAAGTGCAAACCATGTAGAATTTACAGAAGAACGTGGGATTTGTACAGAGAAGTATGTTTTAGTAAAAAAAAATCTTTATAAATGGGTTTGCCACTACAAGCCAGAGTAGAAACACCAACACTATGGTAAAGAAGAAGTTCCGGGTGCAGCGGTCAGTAAAAAAAAAGGTCTAGGATATGAAAGGCCCCTATCACTATTGATTTCCTTGAAAAAAGTGCAACTGTAAACAGTGCTTCCTATGAAAACTCCTGAAGCGAAATTCACCTTATTTATTGAATGACCCTCATATATGTATATGAATGTGTGTGTGTATAATAGTAGTAGTAGTATTAGTAAAAACGGGTGGAGGGGCCTATTGTGGCTATCAGCTGAATGGTGAGGGAGTCTATCTCTTTTTTGCTAGCACTAGACCAGAGTGGTTTTTTTACTGAGATGGAATGCCACACCCACCGTCAGCTCTCAGCTTAGGAAATCTGATCTGTGCTGTAAAGAATCTGTGTGCCGAGTTGGTGGGGACTAGTATTGAATGATTCCTCGGCAGATCCTCTACTAAACTAAGCTAAACCAGCCTTGCCCAGGATTTGAATTCATGTTGACAATCCCATTTCCCATGACTAACCATTACACCTACACACACACACACACACACACACATATATATATATACATACATATTTCTATCACTGATATTGATCACTGATACTAATAATACAAAAAAAAAAAAAAAAAAAAAAAAGATCCACCACTAACTCACCAAGTGAGCTAGTAATAACCATATACTATATATCATACAAATTGATTCAGGTATGTATTTACACAACCCCTCTTCTAAAGGCAGGATGTGGCACAAGGTTAATGTTTAAGCAGATTACATCTGATTTAAATTAAGTTTTCTTTCTATATTAGTTGCCTTACAAAGTTCATAGCTAGGGTGAAGTGGAGATGGATTCATACCTTTCCCAGGTGTATTAGCACGAAGTAAAACACAAACAGCCTCATCCAAGATTTGAACTCGGTTAATCAGCTCCATTTCCTCCTATGACATCTGTTACACCAACAGTGCCGCAATGGATGTAGGTAAATTTCTATTGGCAGATATAAATATAAAATTTATGAATTCCGTCTGATGTTTAAATAATTTACTTTTCAAAGGAATACATAAAAATCTAAGTAGATTAAAAATTATTAATTCTGTCTGATGCTCAAAGTAAGACAAAGAAAGTAATACAAAAAAAAAAACAACAACAAAAAGGTAATTTTGATCTTTTGCTGTCTCGGTCTCCTGCCCTAATTTATGCTATGTTGTAGTGTTCCTGTGTCAGGCAAATTTCCAGCACAACTTTTCAAGTTTATTTTCACTTTTATAAATCATCATTGTATTGTAAGTAAGTAAATGAATTAGTATTATCTGCGTTATTCGGACTATTGTCCCCATCTTCATTGTTATTTGTACAACGTTTCGGCCGATATACCCTCCGGGCTTCTTCAGGTATTTCTTGTCGGACTCAGGAACTTTCTTGTCGTATTCGGGAGCCATCACGGAACTTTGAACCTAACCCTTTATTTAGAAGGTTCCCGAGTCCGACAAGAAATACCTGAAGAAGGCCGGAGGGTATATTGGCCGAAACGTTGTACAAAAAACAATGAAGATGGGGACAATAGTCCGAATAACGCAGATAATACTAATCTTCAAGCCTCAAACATTCAGAGAAAAAGTAAATGAATTATACTAAATTTATATTATAGTTCCTTTTAAAGTCAATAAATAAATATCACATGTGCTTCCATAACTTGACTGAACTTATTCCAGAAGCAATTAAGAGGTCACTTGAGTCAGAGGCAGTAAAACTATAGACTCAGACTCAAGTTAAATTCACACTTTATATGGCCCTAGTTTAGTCTGTAAAGTTAAACAGTGCACTCTCTTTATAAATAGATTATTAAAAAAATCATGGTTTTATATCTATTTGTTGGCTGTAATCAGTTAATTACATAAAGAGGAGTCAAAGGTTTTGTTGTTGACTCCAGTCTTGATTCATACATAGCAAGTTCAAAGTGATGAAAACATACACACATAGGTAAAGCATAGACTGCTATAATTGGAAATCTGATCTTTCTGATAGAATAAAATGAGAATTATTTTAAGCTGTGTTTATGTCAGTACTAATGTATGGCTGCACCACTTGGATAAAATGCCAGGAGAAAAAAAACTAGATGGAAACTACACAAGTATGCCACATGCTGTTTTGAACAAATCCTGAAAGCAGTATCCATCTCACTAACCATCCAAGAAGGACAAGCAAGACATGCCAGGCATTGCTGGGGGAGTAAGGACAAACTCATAAGTGACATTCACCTGTGGACTCCTCCACATGGACACACTAGTATTGGTTGACCAGCAAAAACTTACATTCATTAGCTGTATAGACACAGGTTGATTGGCTAGTTGGGCTTCTTTTTTTTAATTTACAGCATATCAACCCTTTTGGGTTTAGTTAATGCTGAATAATGTCATTTTGATATTTTGTTTCTAACAGTACCTGCTATTGCTTAAATGGTCACCCATCTAAGTACTGAACAGGCTCATCACTACTTCAATGATCTAGCGGGAACTTGTACTTTCAATGTGACTTGACTGTAAGCTGTGTGGACATGGGATGCCATCTTGAGAATTTACCAAGAGCAGTGGCCAATAGGGACGGATGGCAAGAGAGAATTAAGGGAATCTGTGTTGTCAGCTTTCCTTGATGATGATGAACTTTGCATGAATCTACTTTCTCATAAGTGAAAGGATCTGACATGTCCGTCTGGCAACTTATCAGTGTTTTCTTGCAAATTTATAAGTTTATCTTGAACGTCAGCGTTTCTAAGATTTCCTTTGCTACTTGTATTAAATCACATAAAACAGAAACCTGTTTTGTCATTTTTCTAAGGTTTCTTATTCTTTTCTAAAACTGGAATGAAAAATATCTTCTTTTATTCTCTGTATATGTGAATATACAAAAACGTTTGGAACAGAAAGTCATAAGTTCTATTTTTAAAACTGAACTGTGTATCATTAATATCAGAAGAATGTGTACAGTATTGATTACATATACAAAGGCTTGCTGAAAAGTTCTCAGTCTGACCAAGAAATGAATGACTTAGAGCCATGTACATGTTATTCAACAATTCAGCACATTTGACACATTGTTGGTTGGCTGGTTGTTTTTTTTACTGCATGTCAACCCTTGTTGGGTTATTTTATGCTGAAGACATTTTTGTTTTATTCATTCTTGATGGGTACTCTTCTTTTTTTTTTAAAATCAATTTTTGAAACATTCTTTTTAAATACCTTCGTTTTTTAAACACATTTTTTCTGTTTAACCCATAAATGGGACCCTAACAGGTACTACCACTCCGAATCAGAGTGTACCTGAGAATACTGGTGATGAAGGGGTACTCCACATTCTCCAGAACTGGAACTTCGCATTAGTTTTTGTTGTGTATTCAATTTTTTTTTTTTTTTTAGATATTTTTTTTTATCTATTCAAGAAAAGTAAAACTCCTCTTAAAAATAGACCTTGTGTCACATATTGTCCATGGCAGAGGGGTTGGGTAAATACTTACATACATATACACACACTCACAAAATGTATGAATATAAAAATACAAATTGTATTTTGGTATATAAAGTTTTTATATCAAGGCTAGCTTTTTATATCAAGGATTTGTCATGGTAATTACAGGTATTTCAAGTTTATATGTTTTGGGGAGGCCATACATTTTTGGGATGGTGGTGGTGGTGGGGGGTAATTAATCAATGAAGACCATATTTTGTCTTCTTTAGCAATTAGTTTCTTATAAGATTCATTAAAATCTGTTTTTTGTGATAGTTTGTGGGGAGATTAGTTTGTAAGTATTGTTGTACCTTTGAGGCCCATTATCTCCAGAATAGGATTTATCTCCCACAACATTGCCAAATACCTAGCTAAAGCATTATCCTCCTGACTAGGCACCATCAACAATGCTCATATAAATAACTCTGGTTCATTTCTTAATAAAATAGTTAATAATATAAAATCTTTATATGCCATAATACATGTTAGCAAACTGTGTAAATCTAAATGTTTGTAACAAAGTAACCACAAAAAATTGTACAATTTAAATTATGGGGTGTGAAAAAAAAAAAAAAAAAAAAAAAAAAAAAAGAAAAGAAAAGAAAGAAAAAAAAAAAAAAGAAAAAAAAAAAAAAAAAAAAAGAAAAAAGAAAAAAAAAGAAAAAAAAAAAAAAAAAGACAGAGAAAAAAAAAGAAAAAAGAAAAAGAAAAAAAGAAAAGAAAAAAGAAAAAAAGAAAAAAAAAAAAAGAAAAAAAAAGAATGTTCTTTTGTTTAGAATATCTACTGCAACCAACCAACATTTTCTCACATGACATCTAACAATTCTTTTCTGATTCTATTCTCAAGTGATACAAACAAAATAGTAAGTCAAAGAGACTCTAGTATGTTAAATTGAAATAAGGTTAATAACAGTTTTCTCTAGTGGAGAGAATACTTTTAATTTTCAGATTGGTTTATGACAGCAGCAAGTGCTCTCATCAACAACAAAACATGACAAAGATATTTCATTTATTGTCAGCATTTATGAATATAGCATTGAATCTAAACACTAAAATTAGGTATATATATATATATATATATATATATATATATAACCAATTGAAGCAAGGCTGTGGAGTCGGAACACAAACCTTTGACTCCTACTCCTGTTTTTTGCACCTCCGACTGACTTCTCTTAAGAAATTTACCATGTATCACATACTACTCGTACAGAGGGTGTAAGGGTTACGGTGCTCGCCTGTCAGCTTGACAGTCGGGTTTCGAATCACACACAAGGCAGTCTTCCTATCTATAGCTCTGCTAATGAGGCCTAATAGGCCGAAATGTACATACAGAGATTGATTTTTCTCGATTTGTTTAGCCTTACATTTAATATAGGTATGCCCGCCTAATTAATATATATATATATATATATATATAATTAAAAAATCATGGTTTTATATTTATATTTATGATTACAATTCATAATAAATATAAAACCATGATTTTTTATTACACACACACACACACACACATTATCAATCCCTCCACAGAGTAGGATATGACACATGGTCAACAGGTTTGAATTTAGAGTTTTCATTCTCCTAGACTGGTTGCCTAACCAAGATTAAAGAACCCAGTACGCCCTACTATTTACCCATAGCTGGAGGGAGCATAGATGGATGCATACCCTTCCCAAGGGTATTAATGCTATGTGAAATACAAACGGCCTCATCCAGGATTTGAACTAGTCTCACAGTGTCCATTTCCTACAATGATATCCATTACACTATGCACCTCAACGTAATCTATAAGGAGTGTGCACTGTATAACTTTACAGATTGAACTAGGGCCATATAAAGTGCAAATTCAACTGGTGTCTGAGTCTGTATAATTTTACCAACTCTAACTTTAGAGACCCCTTGATTGCTTCCAACTCTGTATTCAGAGCCCTGAGTGGAAAATACCCATTTATGCTGAGTAGAGACTTGGATCCCAGCTGTTTTATTTTACAATCTTTGGTGACAATTAAAATTTTACAATGACTAGTCACAAACAGAAACTGTTACTATAAAACTACTAGGGAGAAACAAAAGTCTTTCAATATTTTTGTAACATGAAGCACAATTCACCAGGTCTGGATTTACTGAGGTTGTGAAGGTAACAAACCACACAGGAGTGAGAAGCAGTGCTCGCCTGATACTCACCAAGTGCTATTTGCCATATGTGCCTCAGAATATAAAGTTTTAGGCCTACCCGACCTAGCCTGATTGTCTTGTTTCTTGCAACCCAAGCAAAATTTCTTGATCCATCTGATTACTATAATTGGATCAACTGTCTTCACCTTTCTCCCAACAAATGTTTTTGGTTGCTTCCATGGCATTATGGCCCAGTTTAAATTATATATATATATATATATATATATATATAAAATCATTACAAGTTCTGTTTTATAAAAATACTACTAAATTTTATTCCATTCCCTTTTTTTATTTTTTTATTAATGATTTAAATATCTTATCTGTGAATCTAATTATTGCTAATTTATTGTGTTTCCCTGTTCTTATCTCTGTATCACCATTGTCTTTAATGCTTTCATCCTAATCTATAAATCATCCTGAATTACTATTAACTTCCTGCAAGAGTACAAAGACTCAAAACAAAAAACAAGTTGTCATGTAATATCTCGTTGTCACCATTTACAAATTATCTTGAACCCCTATTCAATTCATTGCCACAACAAAGAGACTCAAGACAAAGAAATTCTCACATAATATCTCGTCAGCTGCTCCTAAACTATCATTGTTTTCATTTCCTTTATTACCCACTACAAATTGTCTTAAACTGCCATCCAATTCACTGCCACAACAAAGACACTCAAGATAAAGAAATTTCTCACAAAAACATCTTAACAATTTTATTCCTTAGTATTATTTGGATTATTCGGACTATTGTCCTCATCTTTACTGTTATCTGTACAACGTTTCGGATGACGTGCCCTCCAGCCTTCTTCTTGTTGGACTTGGGAACTTTGATGTAATCGGGAGCCATCACAGAACTTTGAACCCAACCCTTTATTCAATCCATGGGGATATCCTGTTCTCATTCAGCTAACCCTAGCTGGGGTACCGGTGTTAAGCTGTGTTAATCATTATTATTCTATGTTACTGCTGCTATGTCCGAATAATCCAAATAATACTAATTATCAAGCCTCATCTAAAAAATTCAGAGAAATTGTATACCTAAATGCTTTCATGACTTTAAAAGGTTAGGGCAAGTTTTTACACATAAAAATTATCTAATCTTAATTTACAATATCTACTCAGATTCTTAGAAACTAAAAGATATCATTCAAGGATCAGAGATGTATTATCTTCTATATATTTATACTCGCGTTACTTAATAGTATTACCGTTATCATCTTGCAACACCTCCTAGGTAAAAATGAGACAGTCCAAATTGTCCAGGACGAAATGCAAAAATGTAAATCCCGATTATCTGGTGTTACTTATCTGCCAAATTATTTCTTATGAGTGGTATCACCTCAGCTAAATAATGGATCATTCCGGTTTTATTATAAAGAAGAAAAAGGACATGCTTCACAGAAAAAATAAGAAAGAAAGAGATGGGGAAAGATGGAGAGAGGGTGGGCACAGAGAAGCGATAATGGTAATCTGTTTCAATCAAACATAATGAAAATATGAAAAGGAAAAAAATAAAAAAATAGAGTTAAATCAAGATTATTATACTTTTTACACATTGAACTATTTTGCATTCACTCTTAAGTAAACATTAAATATTGTAATAATTAAATTATCATCCTGTGGTATATCCACAGGCCCTGCTAGTATTATTATCATTATTATTATTATATAATAACACCCCAAATGGTCCAATCAGAATTCCATAAAGCTTTAAAATTAACAGGGTTAAAAATCCATGTTGTACGAGTTCTTGTAAAAGTTAATTACTCAACAAATGTGGGTGAGAGGTAACCGTAAAGCATGGAGAGAAATTTGTGAGGTTAAAAGGTTAAGGTTGCTCAAAGTCTAATGAGTATATTTTATCTAGTATTGCAAACAAGACTGTTCTGTTGGTGCCTCATAAGTGAAATTCTTATCATAAGTGATTTTTTAATAGCAGATGACATGAAGCTCTTTAAATCAAAGTATTCTAAACAATAGATTCATTTGTAGATGGTGAAGTCAATGTTAAAACATTTCATCAGTATATTAGGATGAGTATAGTGTTGTCTAAACTGTATTAGAATTCATTTAAAATTCAGGAATGGAATGACCCAAATCACCCAAATTCATGAATATATACCAACTGTCTTGGTAGCTGCTGTTATTTAAACCAACAGTAGACTTACTGACTTTTGTTTTATTTGTATTGATGGTTGGTTGAACAGAGAACACCCAAGGAAGGCTGGAGGATACAGCGGCTTAAATGTTGTGTTTATACATAGCACAATAAAGATGAGGACAACAGTCCAAAACATCAAAATTATTCCTTTGTTTTGTTTGGGCTAAATCTCATCTCTTTCTTATTGTTATCTTATGGCCTTTTGGTCAATGTAGACACACTGGCCTTTCAATTATTACAACAAGGAAATGTATATAAAAGAAGAGAATTAATCTGAACAATACGATTAGTCAAAGATCTTGTCTAGGAAGATTCTGATAAAAACTGCTGTCGGTTTTATAATACATCACATCTCATAGAAACAACATCTTTGAAAATCTTATCCAAGTAGCGCAATGTTTATCCAAGGAATCAAAAGAATTTTTTTTTTTTTTTATGCACATAACTCAAAAGTTTAACAGACAAAGAAAGAAAAATACAAAGATTTATGGTTTATACAAGAAGGACCCAACAAACAAGAATATAATATCCAGACATCTTCATCTGAGAATCTTACATGTCAGAATTGGTGAGGGGAAGGATAATTGTACATGATGGTGATGATGATGATGAATACACACACAATCTATATACAAAGTGAGTAAAAAAAAGTAGAGATTTTTTTGTACTTTTTGACACACCTTGTATTCTGAAAAACTTAACATTCATTGTTCCTTTCTATTTTGGTAAATACAGCTTCAATCTTGATACTTTTATGACATACCTTGTATAAATATTCATGTTCCTTAAAAGTATGACCTTTATAATCTTACAACACCCTCAGTTTAAAAATGAGACCATCCAAATTGTCCAAGATACAATGCAAAAATGTAAATTCTAACATGCACAGTGACGCTGATAGCTTTTTGATATAGTGTTACACACTGGACCCGTCAAAGAACACAAACACTTGTATTTAGGAAAATGTAAGATGAGATGTTTTATTCCCTCGGTTGTGTACAGCTGGGAGTCATTGGCAGGGTTACGCAAATGTGGAGCCTTTGGGAGTTCTTTTCAAGTGATCTCAAACCTGATCGTTTACTGTCTAATCGATCTCTACGGGCTTCTTTTATTGTAGTCTGACCCCCAGTGTCACGCCTCTTTGTTCGTGACACTTATGCAGTTTTTTTCTGTAAACATGCCTCTTTGCCCACGCAGGCTGTTTTCATTGGCTATGGGCTACGCCTACAGATTTCTGCACCTAAATCATGTCAAATGTTCACCTGCATTTCCAGGTGCAAAAGGTCAGGTCAGGGCCACATCCTGTTTTCGTTTCCAGGCTGCACCTGACCCCCATGCACTTCCTATTCAGCCTGGTCCTTGGGTGCACTGATCAGACAATATATTACAATAGTACGTCCTGGGTCATATTTCAAAACTGCTATTTATGAATACTACCCTGTATTTACATTTTTGTGCAGTTGTTTCATAACAGTTTCTTGCAAACAGTTGTATGGTTTCAAGTATTCCTATCTAATACTAATAACAATACAGTTATTTCTATTGAATAATAATTTATTTGTACACAGTTATAAATATATGATTTCAAGTCTAATAATAATCCTTAGTAAACAATTATAGCTTCAAGTAACTATTCTTAATACAAATAATTTGGATACAATTATATAAAGTATTCCTATCTAACACCAATAATTTGCAAGTAATTATATGGTCTGAAGTAAGTGATAATAATAATCCTTAGTAAACAATTATAGCTTCAAGTAACTATTCTTAATACAAATAATTTGGATACAATTATATAAAGTATTCCTATCTAACACCAATAATTTGCAAGTAATTATATGGTCTGAAGTAAGTGATAATAATAATCCTTAGTAAACAATTATAGCTTCAAGTAACTATTCTTAATACAAATAATTTGATACAATTATATAAAGTATTCCTATCTAACACCAATAATTTGCAAGTAATTTTATGGTCTGAAGTAAGTGATAATAATAATCCTTAGTAAACAATTATAGCTTCAAGTAACTATTCTTAATACAAATAATTTGGATACAATTATATAAAGTATTCCTATCTAACACCAATAATTTGCAAGTAATTATATGGTCTGAAGTAAGTGATAATAATAATCCTTAGTAAACAATTATAGCTTCAAGTAACTATTCTTAATACAAATAATTTACAGTTGCATGATATCAATTATTTCTATCTAATACTAATAATTTGGAAACAGTTCTATTTGAAATATAGAATTGACCCTCACAAGTACTACCACTCCAAGTCAGAGTGAACCTGAGAGTAATAGCAATGAAGGGGTACTCCACACACTCTAGAGCTCACCATCAGATGCAGTTTAGTGTCATACCCAGGACAACACTTTTTGGGAAATTCTTACCCCTCTGCAGGGGATACAGTCAGTGCGCTCTAAACTTTGCCAACAGATCATAGAATTAGCGAGGAGAGGAAAAATTGCACATTATAATAATAATAATAATAATAATCTATATATTAATACTCGCATTTCTTAATTGTATGATCGTTATCGTCTTGCAACATCTTCTGGTTAAAAATAAGACCGTCCAAATAGTCCAAGATGAAATGCAAAAATGTAAATCCTGATTATCTGGTGTTGCTTATCAGCCAAATTCTTATTCATGAGTATTGTCACCTCAGCTAAATAATGGACCATTCCATTTTTTTTTAATAAAGAAAGGGTAGAAAAAGGACATGCTACACAAAAAATATAAGAAAGAAAGGGAGTAGAGAGAGAGAGAGAGAGAGAGAGAGAGAGAGAGAGGAAGTGAGCACACAGAAGCAATAATCGCTAATCTGTTTCAGTATAACAATGAAAAAGAAAGGAAAAAAAGTGAGAGAGTCAAATGAAGATTATTATACTTTTTACATATTGAACTATTTAGCAATAGCTCTTAAGAAAACATATCAAATGTTGTAATAACTAAATTATCATAATGTGGTTTATTCACAGGTCCTGCTAGTAGTAATAATAATAATAATAATGATGATGATGATAATATTAATAATACACACAACCTCCTTTTATTTCATATATTGAACATATGCTCAAGTTTACTCATTCTAGCCAATTCTTTCTGTATTTATCAATAACCAGGAGGATTCCAACAAAGATTACTTAGTAGTAAACAAGATTGTCCTTTTGTATATAAGCACAGCAGACAATATATATTGCCTTGATATTTACATGAAAATAGGAATCAATAAAGAAGAGAGAGAGAGAGGAGGGGGAACTATTTTCTTCTTCATCTTCAATGCTAAATGATGTTCAAGAAGAGACATTTTCTGCTGCCTCAGCCTCACATCCATCATGATTAGATTACAAAATAGAAATCTATTCAAATAAACATGTGACTCCCAACGAGGAAATACTGATGATGATGATTTCAGCTGCCCCTTTTTCTCCTTTTACTTTTTTTTTTCTTTTATATCTCAAATGATGATTATATACAGAATGATAGACTCAAATTATGTTTATTGAATGAATGAATATATATAATATAGTTTGCTATATTTATAAAAGAAGAGTGTTCAATATTGATGAAAGCCTGTATAGATCTGTTCAGTGATAGAGCATATGCAGTTCTAACTAATATATACATACATATTCATTATTTCTAAACTCCGACAGTATTAAAAATCTTCCGGCTTTATAGTTTGTAATTACCAAGAGAGTTTCCTAAGTTAAATATACTAAAGTGCTCAATACAAAAAGTAGAGCTAACAAATAATATAGTAAGCCTAATGAGTCAGAGAATATCTACCTAGGTTTTTCCTAACGGATCATCAGGATAATTCTGACTTAGAATTATCCTGATGATCCGTTAGATATTCACCGACTATTTCATATATTGAACATATGCTCAAGTTATATATATATATATATATATATATATATATATATGTGTGTATGTGTGTGTGTGTGTGTTGATATCAAGTGTTTCTTCGATAGGATTCAATCCAAATTGAGAACTCAAACGTACATATAAAGATTTGTGTATATATTTTTACATATACGGAGTATTATAAATAAATGCATATATGCCTTGTTTTGGATATAAATCTATTTTGACATTGTCTCATCAGTTTGGTCTTTGTTGTTTTTTTGTTTTGAAGATCCCACACCCAGTCTCGCTGGTGTGATTTTCCAGTTTTCTCTATTTTTGTCTTTTTCACATTTTTCAAATTCCGCATTTGTGTGTATATATATATATATATATATATATATATATATATATCAGAGATGCGGATTAGTACACATCCTGCATACTAGATACATAAAAATCTAAAAGGACGCAGTAAAATTGTATCCATGGATCCCAGGGACGACCCTGTGGGTTTTTTTTTTATTAAAAAATCCCAATATATTGCACACAAGCAACCTGTAACAATTCAGGGGTGTGAATTATCCACTAATTGACAGAAAGTAGCTTCATTGTTTTTTTTTTTTAACAGGAAATTTCCACTGTCAACAAAAGAATTTCTGGCCTTGTGCCTAACTCAGGTATTGCTTGACACATAAATACTCCTGCTTTTTTTTGGGGGGGGGGTGCTTTTCTTTTTTTCTTCCCCCACCATTTAAAGCTAATTGTAAATACATTTCAATATTTACTCAGGTAGGTGTTAGATGGCTTTAATTTTTTCATCAAAGAAAAATTTTCAAGTCCATTTTCCTCAGTTCATTAATAAAAACCCTAGAATTCATCAAGAAACTTTAGTTGGGACCCACCAAATTTCCCAGAGAATCAAATACGCGTGTCCCAGGACACAGTAAATTGAAAAAACTATCAGCATCACTGTATATATATATTATATATATATATATATATAACACAAGGATACAGTGTCAAATGTTACTGGCATTCAAGTATGTTTACTATGTAGTAGATCTTTCAGGAGTCTCAGTAGACTGAAGAGTTACCTTGATGCTCGGACCCTACTGCTTGCAAATAAAAAAAATTTTAAATGAAAAGAAAAAAGAAAGAATAGGAAATGGTCTTACTCGTGCACGAGTTGACAGCCAACATATATATGTGTGTGTGTGTGTGTGTGTGTGTATATATATATATATATATCCCATAAATAAGTACACTCTAACCAAATTTTTTATAAAATGTTAATTTTCTCAACTAAAGATACCAGGATCTTATTTCTCATGGAACCTTATACAATCAAAATGGACATCATAAGGTATTATCTATTACCAAACTCTAAAGCATTGAAACTAACTAAAAAATATGTATTTACCCAACCCCTCCACCATTATGACTAACCATTATACCACACACAGATATATATCACCCATAGATAAGTACACACCTAACAAATTTTTTTATAAAAATGTTAATTTTTCTTCTCAACTAAAGATACCAGGATTTCATCATTTCTCATGAAACATTATACAACCAAAACGAATATTATTAGGTATTATTTATTACCAAACTTTAACGCATTGACACTCTGGAACCAAAAATAAAATTTCATAAACATAAGGAGTACACTTATTTTTGGACAGTTTTATATTCATATTTTTTGGTCTCAGAATTTCAGATCGATGGCTAAATAGATTGATGTACAGCTAGCAAACTTACCATGCATACCTATGTAAACCCAGGGAAGATTTAACATTAAATGATTTTTTTGTTTTGTTTAATTAATAGTAGTATTAGTAACAGTTCCTGATGCAGAAAGGATGTTTTCATTGACTATAGTCTCCAACAAACAATCAATGGGATACTCCAATGATATAACTAATCAGGATATTTTGGGATGAATACTATTTTACAAAACAATGGGATTACATCAGATACTAATAATAATTATTACAACATAAAAATATTAAAATTCTATGAAAAATCAATTAATTGTCAAATTTTCCCGAAAATTTGATACTTATTCTCTTTTAGATGAATTTATGTTTAAAATATTTTTTTCCTAAAATATATTAGGGAAAATTTTTTTTTATTAGGTTGACCCACACCCTCATTTAATTTTATGAAATCTGAACAAAATATATTTTACTTGTATGATTTTTAAATTTATCTCTAAAGATAAAGGTCTGAATAATTAAATCAGAAATTTTTAGAAACGTTTTGAAGGTCCCTACTGTTGTAAAACAAAACAAATATCTCAGTGGAGTTAATATGATTTTTTTTTTAATTAAGTAAGTAATTTTTTTAAATATCAAAAGTTTTACTATTTATTTAATTTTCCCCTCCTCAGGCAATATCTTTCCAAAATTTATTTTTACACCACTTGGAGAGTGTTTTTTTTTTTTTTTTTTGCTAGTACTAATAATAAAAGGTGTAATATAGTTATAAATCACAGCTTAATGGAATGGTAGGATAGCTTTAAATAAATTGCTAAACCCATCCTTGTAGAAGAACAGTCATGGTACTATTTAACCCATAGCTGTTGGGGAAGGAGGGAGAGTTATACCTTTCCCAAGGGTAGTAGTCCAAAAGGGAACATAATAGAATGACTGGAGTTCAAATTCTCTTACTATGATGTCACAGTCCAGCATGTTAGTCACTACACCATGGAGACTCTCCCCCTAGTAATATTTAGTCGCTGTAAAAGAATATGACCCGATTCTAAACTTACAAGAAGGAAATACCAAATAATAAGTCATTTTTTAAATTTTGTATTGAAAATCAAAGAACAATGTTTTAAAAAAAAAAGCATGCAACTCATCCAATCTTATAATAGAGATTATGTGTGTCTGTAACCGAAACTATCTCACCACCAATGTCTCAATTCCCTTAGTTATTTATGTTATATTCTCAATGGCTATTAAATAATCATTATTTAATCTTAATATACCATCTTATTTATTAACAATGTTTCTATAAAGGTCTAGCTGAGATAGATTTGCCTCAAAACAGCCTATCTTATTAAGTTATTTACCTCGCATCCTATGTATGCGGGTGTGACACAAGGTCATTTTAATGTGGGACCACCCATGAACTGAAGCTCATGGGATGGTGGGTGCAAAAAATACATAGATCTCATCGGCATTCCCCCTAAAGGGGGCGCCTCAGGCATTGGCAATAAACCCAGCCCTGCCCCTTTAAATCAAGGGGTCGGTATTGCCTGGGGCGAAGACCCCCTAGGATCACATCATCAATTTCATTAAACACGGGCCCATGTTAATAATGTGTTTAAATTCCTGCAATGAGCGTTATATATCATTAAAAATATATTTTTACATGGTATATGGTGTGAATAATTTGCATACCGGTTTTAACAAAACCGTGTTTAATAATTACTTGGTGTTATTGATTTCTAATGTTATTGATTTATCTTCAAATGTATTAAAATCAATCCTGTGGATAATTTTATACTGAAATCAATTAGAATAAAGTAAAAATAAGTAATCTTTTTTGTGTTATCATTTAAATTCATCAATCTTTCTAACTCATTATTTAAGTATATTAAAATTTAAATACTTGTGCCCAGAAGGTACATATTTTTGCTAGTAATATTAAGGTTATAAGTTTCCAGAATTTTTGTCAACACATGCCCAAAGTTCAGACAGAGACGGGATGTACGTGTTCATATATCCGGGATTGTGACAAGTGACAAGACGAATCTCCACAGAATCATCAAGTGTCAATAAAGAGGTCATGACATCATTTTCCCCCCACACACATACACCTAGACGCTAACAGCTGCTAACTAATCACAAGACACTGAGCATACACTTCAAAACATTGGGAGAATGGTCATATATGGTGTTAAATGTTTTGTAAATAATGACAATGTTTATTACTTCAATACATATTTCTCAATTACACATTTTATTTTTAAATATCAAATTACTGTATTTGACAGCATATAAGACGCACCCTCATTTCAGCAGGTCAGATTCAGGAAAAAGTTTTTAGTGTATTTAAGCATATATTGTTGAAAACAGTCTAGCTGTGCATTACACAAGCAGAAGCATAGCTGTATAAAAGCAATTTGGCAGTACAGGAAAGCAATAAGCATACACAAGACACCTCAATAGCAGGAAATAATAATAATAATAATAAAATTAATAACAATAACAATAATAATAATGATAATAATAGTAGTATTAGTAATGATAACAATAACAACAAAAGATTGGACACAACAATAAAACCAGCAGTGCATAAAGCAAGAAGTAAGGTAAAGTAGAATCCTTAGCGTAAGCTGGGTTAGTGAGCATCATAGAGAAGTTTAGCCTAGGTCTCAAACTTCACCTACGATGTATAAGATGCAGGGCAATTTTTGAGCCAAAATTTTGGAAAAAAGTGTGTCCTATATGCCATCAAATATGGTACATACAACATTTTAAATATTTTTAAAAATAAATTTATTTTAACAACATTTCAACTAGTCTAAGGGTACTCAATAATTCCCAGAGCTCCAGAACTGGAGCCTCACCATCCAGTGCAGTTTTGTGTTATACTCTCCTTTTTGGGGGTAATGCAGAGGGGTAAGACCCCCCCCCAGCAGGAGGCACAGTCAACATATTCTAAGCCCCACCAACAGGGTAATCAGCAGAGCCCCTAACCCCTTATATGTTTAAACTTTTTACTTTACTATCCTAAGGATTAATTGGAAAACATTTACTTAACAAAATTCTAATTTAAATACATTTATTACTCATTTTGGGGGGCTCCATTTTCCCCCCTGTGTATGGAATCAAATAACTTGGAGAAGTCTACAAATAGTAGGGTTGTCTCAAGATTCTTTGCTCAGACCTCTTCTATGATTCAACGAATAGTCAGGATCCGAGAGGTTGTGGACCGATTTCTGCAGAATTCGTTTTGGTTAAGTGACGTTCTTCTGTGGAAGCCATCACATGGGCACACCAGAGTAGGTCGACCAGCAAAGATGTACAACTCTGCGCGGATACTGGATGCTGCACAGAGGACCTCCCAAGGACAATGAATGATAGGGACGGCTGGTGAGAGATTATCATGGATATCCATGCTGCTAGTGCGACATGATGATGATTACTTATTAAAAACTATCTATATTCATTCCCCCCCCCCCGGACTCTAGTTATTAACAAAAATTATGAGTCCATTCTTTTCAACAGATGGTGCTACTAGTATTGATTCTGTTTATCAATGTTTGTTGATGTCACACCGAAATATTTCAACCACAAAAATTTTTTTAAAAAAAAAACAAAAAAAAAACTTAAAATAAAAATATTAACATATTCATTAGCAAGACATGTAGATATACCACAATTTGATAATTTAATTATTATAATGTTTCATATATTTACTGAAGAACTATTGCTAAAATAGTTCAATATGTAAAAAGTGTAATCTTGATTTAACTCTCTCTCATTCTTTGTTTTCCTTCTTTTCTTTATGTTCAATTGAAACGGATTACCATTATCGTTTTCGTGCTCACTCCCTCTCTCTATCTTTCTCCTACTCTCTTTCTTATAAATTTTTTCTGTGGAGCATGTCTTTTTCTTCCCTTTCTTTATTATAAAAATGGAATGGTTCCTTATTTAGCTAAGGTGACAACACTTATAAGAAGATAAGCAACACTAGATAATCAGGATTTACATTTTTGCATTCTTATCTTGGATGGTCTCATTTTTAACCAGAGGGTGTTGCAAGATGATAACTGTTAGTAGATTAAAGAACAAGAGCATTAATATATATATATATATATATATATATATATACACACATACATACACACACACACACAAGGTGTGTCCTAAAATTATCAAGATTGAAGCTGTATTTATCAAGATAGAAATGAACAATGAATGGAACGTTAATTTTTTCAGAATACAAGGTGTCAATAAGTACAAAAAATCTCAATACTTTTTTTTATACACCTTGTATATTATTATCATAGATTATTTATATTATTGAATATTACCAGATGCATTATTTTCTTTGTTTTTCAAACTGATAAATAATTTCTAGCATAGAATTTTGAATAAGACATGTTTAGCGGCACAGATATTTATGACCAGGTCTTTTTTTTTTTTTAAGATCAAGTGATATGTCGTTGCTAAGGAGGTCAGTATAGACATTGTGAGCAAACAAGACTTTCTTCTTCTTCTTCTTCTTCTTAAGTGGCAGGAGAAGCTACAAAAGCCACTTGCATTTCTAACTTCATATCATATTATTAGCCAATCAATAATAGTATTATAAATTAACTTACTTTCCTTTCTTGTAGAGTGATACAAGTTAGTCAGAAGTTATATTACAAACAGAAATCATTTATCTTATTTTTAGATGAAGCTTTCTGAATCATTATTACTATTATTACTACTAATATTTATTTATTGGTTGGTTGGTTGGTTTTACAGCAGGTCAACCCTTTATTTTCAAAACTTTTATAATAAACTTTAACCAGTTCTATTTTGTCAGAAAATTACATGACAATATTCTAAGGGGTTTTGCCAGAATGTTATTTTGAAATGAGGGTATCATCACCGACAGCATCAAAAAACTGATTCGCAGCTAAATGTGCTCAAATGAGCGATACAACAGTTTTTATTTTGTCATTAAAAAAATAACTAGCATATTGCACCAAATTAAAGATCTATTTATTTGCTATTTAATGATACAAGTTTGACAGTAATATGATGTTTGGCAGCAAATTTATAAGGATTTTACTGTAAGGAGTATGTCTGAAAACTTGAATTCCAATGTTTTGGCTGTGAATGTGCATTGCTACACTAGATCAGAGTGGACCTGGGAGTAATTCCAATGAAGGAGTAGTCCACACTCACCAGAACTCTAGAACTGGAGCCTCTATCAGGTATTGTTTAATGTCTTACACTGTTCAACCCTTTTATGGGGGTCTTATACAGAGGTACAGTCGGCATATTCTAAACCTTGCTGACATGGTAAAAAGGAAGAGAGAACAAGAGAGTTTTTTTGTTTTTTTTTAATGACCAGCATGTGGCCCATGTGCCGCTGCTTGCTCAACCCTGGATTAAGTGACATGCTGCAAAAACATGTTTTTTTTTTCTTTTAAGAGTGTCAATAATAAAAGTCTGGAAAGTTCTGAAAATAAAATTCCCAAAAGTCTGATAGAAGAAAGAGCAACAGACCAATTTTTTTTAAATTATTTTAAAGAGCTGCCGTTTGCTCCCCTGGGCTTAAATAAGGTTTGTTTTTTTTAAATAAAAAAAAAAAATTAAATTAAAAAAATTTTTTTTTTAAAGTGTGTCAATAATAAAAGTCTGGAAAAAGTCTGATAAGAAAATTCCTAGAATCCAACCAAATCCTATCAAAATCTGTAGATTACCTATGCACATCAGTTACTACTGCCACCATCAAAATACCTGATGACTAAAGTCAGTCAATCTCCTACTTAACTGTTAACAACCTTTTACCTGGCTTCCAATTTTGTCGAAAAGAAAACGAGATAAGTGACCTTGATAAAAGCCAAGCTGTGTCTGATCACACCACACGGATAATGGCCTCCTTGAGCAGCAAGGGAAAAAAAAAAAAAAAAAAAAAAAAAAGATCTTTTTTTTTTTTTTGCTTGCTTATAGAAACTGTTAGCCATGTAACACGAGTATCTGGCAATTTAATTATCAAATCTCTGTAAAACAAATGGCCAAGGCGTTTGGCTAGCTGTCCAGACATTGTGTTGGGGGGGGGGGATAAAACATTTCATTCTCACTTTTGTCTTTTTAGAAAAAGAAAAGTCATGTTGGCTTTTCATTTCATAATTACAGTTCAAATTGTGTCAAGTGTTCAAAATGCAATGGTCAAGTTATAATAAAAGAAATGGTTTCTACAAGATCACTAAAGTTAAGCTGCAATAAACCTACTTACTACTTAGATGGGTGACTACTTAGTAACAGCAGGTACTTATAAACAACTTATTGTCTGTATTCCTGACTAAACTAAGCATAGTAAATTCTAAGTGTTCAGATACAATAAAAAAAAGAAAAAAAGAAAAAAAAGAGAAAAAAAAATGAAAAAAAAAGACGTAATTGAAGTCATACTAAAAGAAATGGTTTCTAACAGATCAAGTTAAGCTGCAATATTGTTGGTTATATAAATTATATATAATAAAATATATAAATTTATATAATAAAATATTGATTGGTTAATTTTGTTTTACAGCATATCAACTCTTTTCAGGGTATTTAATGCTAAATTCAGTTACCTACAGTGATCTAGTGGAACCGGTGAAACCTACTTGGTACTACTACTAGTAACAGCAGGCACTATAAGCAATCTATGGTCTGTATTCTGGAGTGGACTAAACAAAGCTTGGTAAATTCTAAGTATTCAAACA
This sequence comes from Doryteuthis pealeii, assembly GCA_023376005.1. Taxonomy (NCBI): domain Eukaryota; kingdom Metazoa; phylum Mollusca; class Cephalopoda; order Myopsida; family Loliginidae; genus Doryteuthis; species Doryteuthis pealeii. Next base: position 21,948,204 of record CM042158.1, on the reverse strand, counting down.
CAATAAGAAAGAAAAATGACATGATTGAAGTTATGCTAAAAGCACTGTTTTCCACCAGAACACCAAAGTTAAGCTGTAATAATCCTACTTGGTACTTAGATGGGTGACTACTTAGTAAGCAGCTTGCGGTCTGTATATCTGACTAAACCAAGCTTAGTAAGTTCTAAGTATTTAAATCCAGATTTTTAAATGATTGTGATGCTTCTCGGATTGATGGGCATGCAAAATTATTGATGTCATTATTTGGATGAGATCTTTGCGAGTTCTTTAACGCCTTGTTTGCTCAACAGTCAAACTGTTCAAAATGATTTCCCAAGTTAAATCATTGCTATGCTTGGATAGACAAGGAACACCTGAAGAAGGCTGGAGGGTTCAATGGCCAAAATGTGTTTTTATCTACTACAATAAGATGAGGGCAACGTTTGAAAAATCAAAATAATACATATTTAAATCTAATAATAAAAAAAATAATATTTAATTGAATATAAGAAAAGCATTTACAAACTCATATATAACACAACTTCATTGATATATTTTAAAAATCTATCAATACATATATAAAGGGTAGTTGGTGCATATGTATGTATGTCCAGATGAAATTACGAAAATAAAATAAATAACAACATAGTAAAAAAAAAAATATATATATATATATATATATATATATATATATATCACAGGTTCTTGCTTTTTGTGCAAAAATTATGAAGATTTGATTTATATTAGAAAATATTTAAAAATCAAAATATACATAGAAATAGCATTGAAATTCTACTTTAAAATGTCCAGCATTTGTAAATCTCAAAAGTAAACAAATCAATAATCCATGATTTTGTTTGCGCCCAACCCTCTACCCAGGTGACACTGGGTAGCAGCTTCTAGTGTAATCAGTGGTTCTCAACCTTTTTTTTATTTTATTTATGGATCCCTTTGATCCCTATTTTACTATGCTGGACCCCACCAAATCCAATTGTACTTTTATGATTAAGTATTTTTTGCTTGCCTGGACCTTAAAAAAAGGTATGAGGTCCATGGAGGGGTATATGACCCCCAGTTGAGAACCACTGCTATAAATCAGTGATTCTCAACATAGATCCCCTGTGGCACAGTAGCTAATGTGCTGGACTGCAACATCTTAGTAAGCGAGTTCAAACTCCAGTCATGCTATTATCTTCATTTTTTAACTAAAATCCTTGGAAAAGTGTACGAATAACCAAATCCACTGATTTATGGCTTAAATAGTAGCACTACTGTTCTTCTACAAGGATGGTTTTGGCATTAAATATTCCATGAAGATTAATATGCCATTAAACAAAGCCAAACTAAATCATCAACATGGGTTTAAGGGCCCATGTTGATGATTTAGTTTGGGCCTAAGAAATTTTTAAAAAGGACTTGGAGTTGACCCAAGGAAACAATTTATTGCAGATTGAAAAGAGAGGAGACTTATGTCTGAAGTTTGGAATTGGTTTAGTGAAAATAGATCACCAATTAGGACCGAGCTTATTCTAGTAGTGACCACCCCAAGTGGATTTAACAGGTTTGAATTCAGAGTTTTCCTTCTCCTAGACTGGTTGCCTAACCAAGGTTAAAGAACCCAGTCTGCCCTACTATTTTACCTATAGCTGGAGGGAGAGTAGTTGGATTCATACCAAGGGTATTAGCGCTATGTGAACGATAACTTCGTCCAGGATTTGAACTCAGAATGACGAGTCCATTTCCAACGATTAACCATTATACCACACATCTCCAACAATGGAAGTTCAACTTGATAAGCTGAGAGAGACGAGGAGCAGTGTAGTCATTAATTAGGATTTAGATTTTGTATTACACTTTGCTTTTGTAAATAAAATGTATTTCCTGTTACCTGGAATTTTTATTGGTGTTTATATGAGCCTGAAAATTTTTTGACACCAAAAATGGACCAGAAAAAAATAAAAATAAACACTGACATGAATAGAGTTCTAAGAAAGATATTTTAAAGGAATTATTTTATTAGTTTATCTAATTTGTTGTTTTTTTTCACAATCCGTTTACAACAGAATTTGAATGTTTTTATTAGAAAATGAATTAGTTTTTAAAACAAATTTTTAAAATAAATGAGATTTTGTTTTGCTTTTAATATGACCGATTTATCTAAAGTACAGGTAGCTTATTGATGACTTAATCGGATTTTATACTTTGCTAATACAAAGTGACTATCAAGTTATTACACATTATAACTTAGTATTTATTAACCCTAAATAAACTAGTGGACATATTTAAATTTCCCAAGGCAGAAAGAAATAAGTTCAAATCTCACAAAAAGCTTATTCTTATTTCTATGGGGAAAAAAAAAAGAAAAAGTAATGTCGGTAGAGTAGCCTATTGTCGGAATCACCCAGACAACGAGGGTGTCTATCTCCTTTTCGCTAGTGCTAGACCAGGGAGATTGTTTTTTTCTGGCGTGGAATGTCACACCTACCATGGACTACCAGATACGTTTACCCAAGCGCCGAGTTGGCAGGGACTGGTATTAACTCTGAAACCTTGCAATTCCTAGGTGGATGCTCTACTGACTGAGCTAAACCATTTTTTTTGTTTTTTTTAGGTTTATTTCTGTGTTGGAACTCAAGTATCAGAGTTAATAGAGAAATAATAGAAAGAAACACAAGTATTATGAATAGGAAAAAAGGTTTACAAGGTGAACAGTAATTAGCAATTGCGAGGTTGAATTAACAAGTCCCATAAGATCTCATTGTTTTGTTCTTCTGAGGTTTTGGTAGACATTATTTATAAGAAACACAGATGATTCCATTCTCATTGTCTATATACTAGATGACAATAAGTACACCCCTCAAGAAACACCTGAAGAAGGCTGGAGGGCACATCAGCCGAAATGTTGGGTATATAACAATAAAGATGAGGACAACAGTCCAAAAAATGTGAATGATACAAATTATCAAACCTCATTTAAAAAATTCAAACAAATGATACTGACTAAAAACTGCATGCATGAAAAAAAATTTTATTGCGTTGAATTTCTTAAGGTTTATGTAAAACTTTTGTAACAAAATGTGTTGTAATTTTAGTATCAGAGTTAAATGGAAAAAAAAAACAAGTATTAAGGATAGAGAAAAAGGTTACTAAGCAAAGATACAAGTTGAACAGAGTAATTAGCAATTGCTAGGTTGAATTAACAAGTCTCATGAGATCTCATTGTCAATCTCTTCCAAAGTTTTGTCAGATATTATTGACAGAGAAAAAACATGATTCCATTATCATTATTTAGGTACTATATGACATTCTGTAAAAGTTATTTAACATGAGTCTACAAGTTGCTGTCTAAAAGTTTTAGGGAATCTACTAATATAAATTTTCCACAATCGAATGCACAGTGTTCACTTCTAACAACTTCAAATCTTTGAGACAACTTCCAACGTAAACGCTGCCCATTAACTTTCCAATTTTGAGATTACAAAGTGAAGAATCTTCTCTGTGTGTGTGATATCAATAAGAGAAGATCAAAAAGAGACAAATTCTTTGAACTTCAAATAAATAAGATAATCTCCTAGAGAACTAGTCACAGACTTTGGTGACCAGCCAAACAAGTTGAAACTGACTAAAACCCAAAGTCTTTCATGCCAATGGATTCATTAGTTCTAATTGCAACAAAATCAACTCAATTTATTTTTTTAACCTCAAACAAAATGGTGCCCTTCTTTTTCAACCTACTAGTCACACATCTCAAACAAATTGGTTATCTATACTTTAGCTCAGTTGATAGAGCATCTGGCTTGGAACTACAAGGTTCTGAGTTCGATACCAGCCCTCGCCAATTCAGCGTATGAGTAGCACAGGAATCTGTGCGGTAAAGTAAGGAGCTGATTGTAGGTGTGGTGCTACACCTCAGATGCAAAAAATAATCCTCTTGGTGTAGCGCTAGTGAAAAGGGGATAGACTCCCTCGCTGATTGGTTGATACCGACTTTAGGCCATCCCAACTACTTATAGTTATCAAAAATATGCTCCCTTCAGGTGTAAGTAATCAAGTTTTAATGTAATGAAATATATTAGATTAGAAAAAAAACAAAATTAAATAAGAACAAATATAAAAAGATTATACTTATTTTAATTATATTCTAATTGGTTTCTATACAAAATCATTTGTAGGATTGATTTTAATACATTAATCAATACATTGAGGCAACAAGAACTTCTAAATTGCATCTACCAGGTGATGATTGTAAAATATGGAAAATGAGATTGGAAATACTAGGGAACAGTCAAAGGTTTTGTAATATTTTGGTAACATGAGGCCCAAATTTGGCAGCTTCAGACAAGTCAGGATCCCCATACAACAATTAAAGATGGCCAAAGATGGAATGTAAAAAAGCTGTCTGAGGAAACCAACAATAATTTTTAGTACTAGCAAGAATATGTGCCCTCCAGGTGTAAGTATTTAAATTCTAATGTAATGAAATATATTAAATTAGAAAGACTAATGAAATTGAATAAGAACGCATAAAAAGATTACACTTATTTTAATTATATTTCAATTGGTTTCTATATAAAATAATTCATAGGATTGATTCTAATACATTGGAGAATAAAACAATATTAGAGATCAATACCACCAAGTAATTATTTATTAAACCCGGTTTTCTTAAAACCAGTATGCAAATTGACCACACCATATATTATGTAAACCTTATTTTTTATATTGCAGGATTTTAAACACACTAATAACATGGGCTGTTTTGAGGCAAATCTAACTTAGATTTTCAGAGATATTGTTAATAAATAAGATTTTATTCTATGTATTTTATTATTAACGATACATCAAATACTCATTGATAAACTTATGCAATTCCTGGGTATTGGGATGTAAGCAGTGACAGTTTTGGTTACAGACAGAAGCGAAATTTCCATTATAATAAGATTTTGACTTTAGGTAACAAGAATTTCTAAACTGCATCTACCAGAGAATGGTTGGAAAATAGATTGGAAAATGAGATTGGAAACACTCGGGTCAGTCAAAAGTTTTGCAATATTTTGGTAACAGGAGTCACAATTTGGCAGCTTTGTACAAATCAGGACTCCATATAACAATTAAAGATACCAAGAATAATTTATGGCCAGAGATGGAATTTAGAAAAGTAGTCCAACGAAACCAACAGTAATTTTCAGCATTACCATAGCATGAGAAAAAAGAAGGAAAACAAAAAGTACTCAATAAGATGGTATAAATTACTGTGCATTACAATTTTGCTGCCCTTCATTTTATATACAAATAGATAACCTTTCAGAGTAGTTCCTTGGTGATTCCTAAATGTGATTATTGATTTTAATGGCATGTCAACCCATCTGGGTTATTTTATACCTAAAGGTTAAGGAATCACGTAAATTGTATGTTTATACAGTGGTACCTTAACTGATGAGTACTCCTATCTAATACAAATAATTTGCATACAGCTGTATGGTTTCAAGTATTCCAATCTAATAATGATAATTTATACACAATTACATGGTTTCAAGTAATTATTTTTAATTAATAATCATTTGTTTGCACACAGGTATATGGTTTCGATCATTCCTATCTAATACAAATAGTTTTCAAACAGATCTGTTTGACTCATAGATATTACCCTAACAGGTACTACCACTCTGGGTCAGCGTTGACCTGGGAGTAATGGCAATGAAGGGGTACTTCACACTCAGTAACACAACTTAGTAACAGCTCTCGATTGCTTAGTTGTTGTTACTGATGCTGGTGTGCCAAATATAGCAAAGGCTTAGCAAGTATGAAAAAGAAAAGTTAAGCAACCATGAACCAGTTCAGTATTTAGCAGGGTGACCACTTAGTAACAGCAGGTACTGAAAGCAACTGGAGACCCATTTATTAGACTAAACAAAAGCTCAGAAATAGCAACACAAATCAGTGACCTATAAAAACTTCCTAGTTTCCATACGAATGCTAAAGGAATCTCTGTTAAGAAAGAAAGAAAAAAAAAATCATTTTTTTTTGTTTTCAACACTGAAGGGAATGTATGTCAAGAAAAAAAAGCAAAGAGAGGAGAAAAAAAAAAAAAAAAAAAAAAAACTTTTTCTTTCAGCTCTATTAAGCAACCCCCCAAAAAACTTTCTAGGTCACTAAATATTAAACCTTCAGGGGCCTATTCTCCCTCATCTCAGATTTACCAATCAGGTTGTCTATGAACCCGCATACATACTTCATATCTGTTCCAATTATACTTTTGTCTTTATCAAATTTTTTCTTATAAAAATAGACAACTATCAATAATTCTTCTGTCTGTATTTTTTGGATGAGGATTGATGTGAATAATTTTGATGTTTCAGTCTGTTGTCCTCATCTTTATTGTGATATGTATAAACACAACAATCAGGCTGCTGTATCCTCGATCAGGTGTTCCTTGTTTACCCTAGACTAAAGTCAATCATCACACAATAACCCTGAGTTCAAACTCCAAAACCACGCTTGAACTCAGGGTTATCGTCTGATGATGACTTTAGTCTAATGTAAACAGGGAACACCTGAACAAGGCCCATGGATACAGTGGCCTGAACATTATGTTTATACATACCACAATAAAGATGAGGACAACAGTCAGAAACATCAAAATTATTCATATTGATAATTCTTTTGCTTGTTTAATGGAATATCAACTTATTGATATTAATGCTAAAATTTGATTCATATATTAATTTTTGATTGTAATTATTATTTTTTTTTTTTAATTGTACTCTGTCTATAAATGTCTGCAGACAGTTACATACATATAATAATTTACAATTATATGGTTTCAAGTTGGTTTAGCTCAGTCAATAGAGCACTTACCTAGGAATCGCAAGGTTCCTGATTCGATACCAGTCCCCACCAACTCAGCACATGAGTAGCACAGATCGGGTAATCTGATTTGTGTGTTAAAGCGGGGAGCTGATGATAAGTGTGGCGCTCCTCCTCAGCAAAAACAATCTTCCTGGTCTAGCACTAATAAAAGGGGATAGACTCCCTTGCTGTTTGGCAGATACCAACAATAGGCCACTCCACCAACTCTACTTAACTATTAGTTAACTATTACTATTTATTAATAAACATTTTTTAGCACCTGGTTATAAGGATTCCAGCATTCCTATCTAATACTAATAATTTATATGTTATTATATAGTCTAAAGTAATATAATGTTACAAAAACGTGAAAGATGTCCAAATCTAAGAAGTAGAGTGAACTTGGTTGACCTCAGTCAAGTGGAACCTACTTATGATTAATGAACCTTGGCAATTCTAACAAGACAAAGAGAATGAATTCACATAAAAGCCTCACCACTGGACATAACACCCAGAACCATTATAGATAATTTGATATTTCTGTTTCATGTCATTTCTCAATGCAACAGTTTGGTTGGTTGGATTTTATGGCATGTCTACCCTTGTTGGGTTATTTTATGCCTAAGACATTTTTATTTTATTCATTCTTGTTGGTTATTCAATTTTTTTATTCATTTATTTAAACACATTTTTTATCAATTTACCCCATAGATGGGACCCTAACAGGTACTACCACTCCAGGTCAGAGTAGACCTGGGAGTAATGACAATGAAAGGGTACCTCACATTCCCCAGAGCTTCAGAATTGGAACTTCACCAGTTTAGCATCATGCCCAGGACACTAAGATCCTCAGCCACTGTCTTCTAGCACATATATGATAGAAACGGTTGGGGGTTTACCAAAAGAGCAATACGGTCAGGTCAATCATATATGTGCTAAGGCTTGACGTGAACAACTGATTGATTAGAGGTGACATCTCCGATCAACCATCTTATCCAAGTAAGAGCCAAAGTAGAGTGTTGCATATTGCTCAGCCACCAGGATTCTGGTCCTTAAACATCACAAGTCGCCATCCACAGGCAACAGGTTTTTCCATGGGGAAGGAGGGGTCTTTGCAAAAGTGCAGTTGGCATATTCTACATCCCCAGTCAAAAGGGTTAATGCAAAAGGTATTAATAATTAAAAATGAAAAAGTAAAATACAGGTGAAAATCAAGTGCCTAATAATTGTTAATATAAATCTTCTTAGTTGGAAAACACAGAATTATTATTTTTTGTTTACACTTCCTTCTCTACCTCTTTTGGAACATGATTAAAATTAAAAAGAGTTGAAATATTTAAATAAGTGTTTTGTTTTGTTTTTTGTTTTTTTAGGGGGGGTGTAGGTTTATTGATATCACGTTACAATTATAACTAAACTCATTTTTTATTTATTTATTAAAAAAAAAAAAAAAGAAAAAAAAAGATGGTTCTTTCGATTATTATTATTTTCACTCCTTTTGAGTTTTTCACATCAGTGTTAGCTGATGGTATTTCACTGGAGGCTGAGTGACAGTCTCCTCAGGTCTCCAGGGCTCTTCTGAATATTCTAGCTGATTGCAGCAGTGCAGTAGTTTGGATGGTCTCAATTGTTCCTCTGATTTCCAGATCCTCCAATCTTTTTTTCAAGTTTATTGGGACTGTTCCAAGTGCACCAACTACAATTGGTATCATTTTCACTCTCATGTTCCAAAGCTTTTTCAATTCTCTGGCAAGGTCCAGGTATTTATCCATATTATTATTATTATTAATTTTGTTTGCTGTATCTTGGATACAACAGGACACTAAACAGCTCTGGAGCTCTGAGGAGTGTGGAATACCTCTTCCTTACCATTACTCCCTACTCCACTATGATGACCCAGAGGGGTTAGATAAATACATACACACAATCTCTCACCCCACACAGGCTTCACTGATCCAGTTATTTACTAAGCTTAACTTAATAAGACAAGTTCAGAAATATCAAGCCCCCAGTGAGAATCAAATTCATTAGTAATGAACAAGAGCTTTGCCACTGAATGCAGTTTAGTGTTATACCCAAGGCACCCCTTTTGTGTGCATGTGTGTGGCAGAGATCTTACCCCCTCTGCAGAGGATACAGTCAATATATTCTAAACCCCGCACACTGCTGGTTTGATTTGGCTTATTTTTTAAATGGCATATCAACGCCTTATTTGTTTGCACACAGTTATATGGTATCAAGTATCCCTATCAAATAAAAATAAATTGTATACAGTTATATGGTTTCAAGTATCCCTAATACAAATAATTTCTATACAGCTATATGGTTTCAAGTATCCCTATCTAATACTATTAATTTTCAAACAGACTTATTTGAACACATAAATGAGGCCCTAACAGATGCTACCATTCTGGGTCAGAGTGAACCTTGGAGTAATGGCAATAAAGGGTACTCTACACTCCCCAGAGTTCCAGAACTGAACCTTCGCTATCAAATGCAGTTTCATGTCATACCCAAGAGGACCTTCCAGTTTTTAGTGCATTGATCTGATTTGAAATATTTTAGTTTGTAATCCAAGTTCAGATCTAAAGATGTTTGTGTAGTGATACACAATAGAATGGCACCAAGCAGTCTAAGGATTTATTTGCCTTGTCCATGTAAGGTTTTATTGACACAACATGTCATGTGGGGGTGGGAATAGATCAGTGTCTGTTGGGGTCAGGAAATCTTGTACGTAAGTCGATGGAGAACACGGATCCTTAATAGGCACGTAAAAGAAGGGAACAGCAGTCTTTTCCTACACACACACACACACACACACGGTTTATCAACCCTTAATGCCAAAATTTGATTATCTTATTCTAATGAAGATTATGTAACTGTCTATAACCGAAACTACGTCACCACTGACATCACAATTTCCTTAGTTATTTAAGTTCTATTCTCAACAATTATGAAATAGTTATTATTTAGTCTTAATTAACATCTTATTTATTAACGATGTCTATTAAAGCTTAGCCGAGTTAGATTTACTGCAAAACTTCCCATATTATTAATGCATTTCAAGTCCAGAAATATGTGTTATATATATCTCTAAGAAATAAAGACTTACATAGTATATGGTGTGAATAATTTGCATAATGATTTTAACAAAACTGGGTTTAATAAATAATTATTTGCTGTTACTGATTTCTAATAGTATCATCTTATACTCCAACATATTAAAAACAATCCTATATAAAATTTTACATAGAAATCAATTAAAATAACATTAAAATAAGTGTAATATTTTTATATTCATTCTTATTTAATTTTGTTAGTCTTTCTAATAAAACATTTTATTACATTAAAACAAATACTTGTACCCATGTGGAGTATACTTTTGCTAGTAATCATAATTCTTTATATTTTCAACATTCCATTATGATAATCCCCCCCCCCACTTTGATATGCTGATAATAATCATTTGCACAAAGTTCATCATGGCATGTTGACAGCATGGATTACCATGATTCTCTCTCACCATCTATCCCTATTAGCCATAGTATTCGGTGTCCTGGGTATGACATTAAACCGCATCTAATGAAGTTCCAATTTTGGAACTCTGGGGTGTGTGGAGTACCCCTTCATCGCCAGGTTCACCCCGACTTGGAGTGGTAGCACCTGTTAGGGTCCTATTTATGGGTTAAATAGAAAAAAATGAGTTTTAAAACTATGTTTTTTTTTTTAATTGAGTTAGAAAAAGTTGAATACCCATGGGTTGTCTTATTTTATTTTAAAACTGATAACTCAAAATATTTAATGTAAACATCAAAAACAAAACAAAAAATCAACTAAAATGAAACAAACTATTAGAAAAGAAGAAAATTTACCAAAAAATTTCTGAAAAAAATTATTTGCCCTCCAGAGAGAAAGAGGAAGAGAGACAGACAGAGTGAAAGAAAGAGAGACAGACAGAGTGAAAGAAAGAGAGACAGGGAGAGAAGAAGAAGAGAGAGAGAGAGAAAAGAAAGAAAAGAGAGAGAATATGGCTGCAAGAGGATTCTTTGTGGATACACAACACAAAGGAATCATGGCAGCATGAAGAGAAAATAAAAGCTTTCTTTTTGGTTTTTTTTGTTTGTTTTTTTGTTTTTTCTTATTTTTTATAGTTGTCTTGTCTTTCCCTTTGCCTCTGTATCCAACAAGTTTCCTTATTGATCCGAAAAAGCTCTTAGGTGTTACTTGGAACGGGAGAGCAGGACAAGGTGAGTGGGTGCACGCTACTGTGGTGATGCACCAGGTCATAAGAGGGATACAATTCTGGTTTCTTCCTTGCTAGCTAGTTCACCACTTGCCGGAGGGTTGGGGGGGTATGGCCGTTCACCCCAACCCACAAAATGTAGACCACATTATGTTGGTAGATGCCACAAATGTTCGTCTGGCAGTATTTTTTCTCTCACTTTATCTTCCCCTTATTTCTGTCCTAATTGGAAGATCGATAGCAATGAGAAAGGAAGTGAACAGGGTGGTTGGTAGTTGGAGGGGAAGGCAGGTGTTGGCAGCCATATTTAGCAAAGAGCAAGAAGATGGGCGGTGGCTGCAGACAGTACCATCATTGCTCACTATGACATTTCCTTCAATTTTTCGGTTGTATTTTCAGCTGAGCCACGAGTAAAAATGATTTCTCTCCAAACAAAGAATCACTTAAAAAAGACTCTTCATATATTTGTTGTATCTTATTATAATGGAGATTGTGTGTGTCTCTCTCTAACCGAAACTATATTACTACTAAAGTCACAATTCCCTTAGTTATTTACGTTACATTCTCCATGATTTTATTTTTATTTAAAACCTCTATTATTGATAAAATTGTTTTACATTATTAATACTGTTGACCATATCTACATACTAATAACATGTAATTGTATTTATATATACAAAAAAATAGCGGTTTACAGTGTGAACGGGAAAGCTAATTTACATATTGATATTAAAAATTTGATTTTAATATATATGTGCTTAGTATTATTGATTTTTAATTATTTGGTTTTATCTTAAATGAATATGACAAAAATCTCAGAGATAAATCTTAAAAGAAAACAAGAAGAAATAACGGTTTACTTTTTTACTTCCTATTTTAACTAAATAGTTAAATTAGGAAAATTTGCAATGAAAGACGAGTGATGGACGAGTAAGTTTCAGTTGTTCTATTTTTTTTTTATTATACCCCCGGTTTCAAATTTTTTTATCTGCATTCTTATATAGTTTCATTAGCCTTTCAAATTTGATATATTTTATTACATTAAAACTTAAATACTTGCATTTGGAGGGTGTATATATTTGCTAATATTGATAATAAACTGTTGTTTTTTAGATGGTTAATGTAGATTTTGAATTCAAAGTTGTTGAAATCAAAATTGGAGGCCGTTAGGTGATTGGTATGAAATAACTTTTGGAAAACCTTTCTGGTTACACAGACTGTAAGAAAGAAGCTCAGAGCTTAGTCAGTAAGGCCGGAGACATTGTGATGTAAAGACATACCGGCTTTGACTCCATGCATGCAGTTGAAAGATTCTAGGTTGAGAAAGTCTTGTTTCTGAATAAAAATGTGATCATGAAATATATGCCTTGGTTGTCTCTCTATGAACTAAATGGCAACATTGGCGAAATCAAATCAGACCAGCATCTTAAAGATACATAACCAGACCAGAAACAGAAGTTAAAAGAAATGCCAGAGCTACATAAAAATAAAGCACTACTCAAGTACGTAAGAAAGATTTATGGGAGTATAACCATGGTTGCCTCTCATACTCTTAATAGAAAAGAACTCTACCCATAATATATACCCATAATAGACTATACAGTATTGAGGTCAGTTAGCCTACTGTTGGTTTGAATAACAGCAGCTAAGTGTAACTGAAGCAGTGTCCAAGACAGTTGGTATAAATAGGACTCAAGAATGATCCATCCATGAATCTGGGTGATTTGGGTGATTCCATTCCTTGAGTTCTGATTGGCTGCTTGATTTAAATGACATTGTGGAGTCTTATATATACTCTGTCATTTTGCAGTGGACTTGTAGCATTTGAGTTTGCATTTGAGTTACAATCGTTTGTTGACTTGTCTTCCCCGTTCGACAGTAATTGGAACTTTAATTATTCTTCATACAGCATACATTCAGTTAAAAATAACAGTGGAACCTCAGCACAGTTGGTGCATGTCACATGTATTCAATAACAAATCTGTTCTCCAATGGACACCTAAACATGGACACAGTAGTGTAGGCTAACCAGTAAAAACCTCACTATCAACTGTGGTAGAAGAATACGGTGACTGCATGGATGGAATCTTGGTGGCTGAGCAGTCCATGACATGCATCACCACTTTGGCCCTTACTTAGGCTAGACAGGCTGTCACAGAGGGCCCACTCTGATAAATCTGCCAAATCAAGCTCTAGCACTTATATGATTGTCCTGACCATATTGCCCTTATGACAAGCCCCAAACCCTTTTTATCATATATGTGTTAGAAGGCAGTGGCTGAGGGTCTAAGTGTCTGGGGTATGACATTAAACTAATGGTGAAGTTCCAATTCTGGAGCTCTGGGGAGTGTGGAGTACCCCTTCATCACCATTACTCCTAGGTCCACCCTAACCCAGAGTGGTAGTACCTGTTAGGTTCCCATCTAGGAGTTAAATTGAAAAAAATTAGTTTAAAAAAAATTTGAATATTCATCAAGAATGAATAAAACAAAACATCTTCGACATGAAATAAACCAAATGAGGGTTAACACGCCATAAAATTATAACCAACCAACCAGTAAAAGCCTACATCAATCAGGTCTGCGTAGATTCTGGATGGTGGTGGTGGAGACAGCAGCATTTTAACGGGGTGGGTTGAGCCGGCTCCACGAAGGCCAACCATGCCTGGCAATCTAATGCAAGCAAATGGGTGATCTCCAGCTTGTCACGGTTCCAGTGGCCCAATCTGTAGACACGAGGGCACATATTTTGTTCAAGATCAGCCCTCACTGACATTAGCCACATTTTTCGTTGACCTCCACAACTCTTCTTCCAGTCCAGATGGTGGTCTTTGACAATGAAGAACATGATGAAGCCATGGATTCTGGATGCCATGTGGAAGACCTACCAGGGGTGATGACAGTTGGTGAGAAAGAGTCATGGGAATCTGTGCTGATAGCATGAAATGATGATGAATCTGTAATTGCTACACAGTAAAGCTTTTTGTGCTCATTTCCTATTACATTGGAATGATGCTCTTCCAGATAGAATATTCAACCCATAGCAGTATTGATTTTCTATTCGGAATTTCTATGCAGAGAAACAACTAAAAATTCTGTCTTGATTTTTGATGAGGCTTCATATGTATTATTTTGATCTTTCAAATTGTTGTCCTTATCTTATATATAATGATAAAAATGAGGAAAACAGTCTGAAAAATTACACAGCATCCTTGTGTAGTTCTCATCTAGCTTATTATCCAATTTTTTATTAGAGTCCAAGTGGTGCAACCATACAGTAGTAATGACATGGCTACAGCTTGGAAGAACACTTTTTTCAAACCAACTGTACCCAGGAGTTTATAATTAAAACAGATTAACTTTGTTAAATCCTATAAATTTAATTTCTATTGAAAATAATTTAAGTTGAATTTAAACTTGATAGAATCAACAGGATTAATTAGAATTGATACTATTATATAAAGTTTCAGCAAAACAAAACATCACACATCATAAATAGACCTTTCTATGGCCAATATGAATCCTGTTTAATTTAGAGTTCAAAATTTGCCTTGAGGCAAAGTTTGTAAGTAAATTATCACAGTACATTTAATCCACAGTAAATTAATATGACTGCCAGGGTGGAAATCTAAACTAGACAACTTCAGTTTGTTGAAGTTTAACTATTAAATATACTAGAAAAAAAAAAAAAAAAAAAAACCTCCGGGCAGTGTAAAAATTAATTTTATCCACGCCCTTTCATAAAAAAATTTAAGCAGATATTTGGAATCTTTTTTTTTAATAGACATAAAAAAATAGTTTTGCTGTCAAAATTAAAAAAAATTTTTTTTCTGACAAAACCAAATATCTAACAGTTAAATTAAAATTAATTAAAATATTTCAGCTTTTTTTTTTAACAAAATTTTATCACAGACGATAAAAAAAAAAGAACATTTTTTTTTCACTGTATAATAAATTAAATATAGTAGAACATTGTGACTATTTCAAGTTTGTAAATAATTTTCTTGTAAAACTATGTTAGATAACTTTAATATATATCAAAATAAAACAAACTATATATAAATCAATAATGTATTTTTTAAAACATATTTTAACAAACAATATGGACAGTTTAATGTTGCATACTTAATTTATGAGTATATATAATACAGGGTTGTTCTTTATTCTATGTATTAATGATTTTGATAAACTTACTAATACGACTGGATGCCATACCTGGCTCTGACGTTACCAAGTTTACATGTCCCTGACGTCCAATGAGGAGGGCTTGAAAACAAGATGCTAATTAAGAGAAAACAAATTTAGCAAACAAATAACCAGAAAAATGAATAATCCAAATCAACTTGTTAAGTATAAAAGATAAGATTAAAGAAATGTTTTTTTCTGATTTATCTTATCAAACAGAAAATACTTAGAAATGCCTCCACTTAACGGCAGAATGAATACAATTTGGAAAAAGTGCTTAAACATTATCAGCCAAATCAACACTTTAATCTTTAAGTGTCATTAAAATCAAAACAGAAAAATATATTTGTATATCATTTCTCTGAATTTTTTTAGATGAGGCTTCATTATTTGGATTATGCAGACTATTGTCCTATCTTTATTGTTATCTACACAATGTTTCAGCTAATATACCCTCCAACTCTCTTCAGATGTTTCTTGTCCAACTGATGCAACAAATCTTTATTTCTCTGAATTTTTTAGATGAGGCTTGATTATTTGGATTATTGTCCTCATTTTTATTGTCATCTACACAATGTTTCGGATGATGTGCCCTCCAGCCTTCTTCAGGTATTTCTTGTTGAACCCAGGAACCTTCATGTTGTGCGTTCACTGTACATTCGCATTCACCTTTTTTTTATGTAATTGTTTAAAAGTGTTTTTTTTTTTTCACACAATCCTATTAAATATAAATACAATAGATAAACAGATCTATTCAACACATGGATGGGACTCTAACAAAAAGTAACACTCTGGGTCAGAGTGGACCTGGGACTAATAGTAATGAAGGGCTACTCCATACTCCCCAGAACTGGAGCCTGACCACCGGATGAAGTTTATTGTCAAACCCAGAACACAGACTTACTTTTAGTGGATATTTGTTAGTTGATTGAATTTTATGGCATGTCAACCCTTGTTGGGTTATTTAATGTCAAAGACATTTTATTTTATTCATTCTTAATGGGCACTCAATATTTTTCAAACTCATTTTTTTTTCCTATTTAACCCAGAGATGGGACCCTAAAAGGGACTACCACTCCGGGCCAAAGTGGACCTGGGACTAATGGTGATTAAGGGGTATTCCACACTCCCCAGAGCTCAGAATTGGAACTTCACCATTAGTTTAATGTCATACCCAATTGGTGGATATTTGTAATACAACAAGCAAAAACTATTATGTTATACTGATGAGAAAGAAGAAATAAAAAAAAGTTTATGACAGCTTGAACCAAGTCTAGATAAAAATTTAAAAAAAAAAACAAACATAAAACGAGTCACCTGGTGAAAGTAAAAGGTAGGAAATTTTTTTATTGCCCCACCCTCACCATGAGAAAAAAAAATTCTATTTGATGACTAATCACCCAGACAATGTACTTGTAACATCTTGATCATAAACTATAATATTTGCACTAGTATCATAGGAAACTACTAAAAAAAAAACAGACAAAGGAGAATTTGAAGTCGTCAGTTATAAATCTACTAAATAAAAACAATGAAAATAAAAATATCTAAATTAAATGTCTTATTTTTGAAGCAACTGGAAAATGTGGATATGTACACTAAACTGCATCCATTAATGAGGCTCCAGTTCTTTAGTTCAGGTTGGATTGTACCTTTTCATTGCCATTACTCCCAGGTCCACTTACTTGGAGTAGTAGTCCCATCAATGGGTCAAATAGATCTGTTTAAAAATTATTTGTATTAGATAGTTATATGGTTTCATTTATTCCAGTGTGCAAATAAATGATCATTATCAAATAGAATTATCAATAATACCATATAACTGTAGATTAATTGTAATAATAATAATAGTTATGTGAAGTTAGACTTATTCACTATGGATTATTATTAATTTGAGCAAAAAATGACTTATTAAACAGAACAAATTATTAATAATTATATGGTATCATATTAGATAGGAATAATCAAAACCATACAACTGTGCAAATTATTTGTATTAAATAGGAATACTTGATACTATTTAACAGTTTGCAAATTATTTGTATTACAAATAGTTGATGTCAATGGAACATTGAAAATATAGTTATGATTAGTCAAACATTTATAATTGAATCAAATTTTGGCATTGAATAACCCATTGATATGCCATTAAACAAATAAACCAAACCAATATCTGTTCTGATAACCTTTCAATATATATATATAAAGATGGGAAAGGTATGAACACAACTATTTCTCCCTCAAGCTCTGGGTAAATAATAGGGCAGACTTGTCTAACCTTAATTAGGCAACCAAGTCTACAAGGAAAACTCTGTATTTAAACCTGTTTAACTCCACTTAAGAAATTGACCTGGTGTCATATCTTCCTCGTGCAGAGGGGTTGGTGTGTGTGTATATATATATTATGGACTCTCGTTGATTTTCAACGCATGAGGGTTTATACATACAATGAACACCCACACAGTGATTTGTTTATAGTGGTGAAGGCTTGTGTTGGACCATCCACACTTTTTGGCACAGTCGATAGGAATGAATTGGTGCATCAAGGGTTGCCACAAACCCTATCAACGACCGACCTCAGGAATTTTGAATTTAGAGTTATCCCTCTCCTAGACTGGTTACCTACCGAAGGCTGAAGGGCCCAGTCTGCCCTACTATTTAACCCATAGCTGGAGGGAGAATATATACCCTTCCCAAGGGTATTAGCGCTATGTGAAATGCCAACAGCTTCGCCTAGGAATTGAACTCGAATCGACAAGTCCATTTCCACGACTAACCACTAGCCCACGCGCCTCCATATATATATATATACACACACATACATACATGAACAAAAGTGTTAAGATAAATAGGAAGATTTCTTTTGAGTTATGTCTTTTTTTTTTTTATTGTTCTCAACTAGTTTCAAACTTAGGTCACACACATACGCACACACATATATAAGGTTATAAATGCAAAAATCATTGATTTTCTTTCAAACCTTATGAAACAATTTGAACAAAGGAGGGTTAGGAAAAATAAAGCTGTAATATACAAAAAAAAAAATTGTTCAAACAATAGGTTTAAAATTTTAAAAATTAAAATAAAAAATCTATTCTAGACAAAGAGTTTTATAAACAGGCTCAGTATAGAATTCAATCTTATATAAGGATTCCATTTTAATATTTAAAAAAAAACCCAGAAATCCACACAAACAAACCTACAAAAACTACCAATGATTATTGATTGAATAAACAAATTAGGAAAAACAATATGTAGATTAACAATAATTAACATATTTTATTCTAAATCAGCATGTGTACCTAATAAATCATTTTCTCTCGTTCAATATAGTAAAAGTAAATTTTGCAGAGTGACACTAATTTCTTTGTCACTGGAGTCTTGAAAGGAGTTACATTAACACCAGTTCTATTCATAATCTGTCTATATTATGTACTACAAACATCAATAGATCTAATGAAAGAAAATAGTTTCACATTAAAAAAAAGGCAAGAAGCAGTCAATATCCTGGAGAAGCAGACCATGCAGATGATCTAGTTCTTACAAATACACCCACTCAAGCCGAATCTCTGGAGCAGGAAGCAAGAGGCATCTTATACCACTAGAAAGTCCAACAAGCTTCTACATGAACTTAGATAAAACAGGGTTTATGTGTTTTAATAAAGACAGAGCCATCTTATCATTAAATGTCTCTGAAATTAGTAGACCAGTTCATATATCTCGGTAGCAATATCTCCTCTAGTGAAAGTGATGTCAACACATGCATAGGTAAAACATGGACTGCTATTGATAGGTTAACAAGCATATAGAAAATCTGACCTCTGATAAAAATAAAACGGGAATTCTTCAAGACTATAGCTGTGACAATACTACTGTATGACTTTAACGAAAAGCTTGGAGAAAAGGCTAGATGGGGATTACATAAGGATGCTGTGTGCTGTTTTTAATAAATCCTGCAAGCAGTACACTACAAAACAGTAGCTATACACCCACTTACTTCATATTTCACAGCCGTCTCCAAATAAGCCATGCTTTATAGTGAAAGCAAAACGTTTCTTCATTTGGGTAGACGGAGCCCCCTAATGAAATAACATATCCTTACATAAACATTTGTTTTATTTGATGTGTAGTTGATATTTAGTCTAAAGCTGTCAAATGTTATTTAGAGAGAAGATGGGCGCTGCCAATTAACCCTACCATTAATCCCCAGATGACATGAGGGGTAATTACTTGCTATGTCACTCCAATAACCTAATAGGTGATGAGAGAGGAGATGGGAACTGCCAAGTTATCTCCATTGCCCTGTAGAATCAACATATACTCACCTTCACAGGAAGGCTGTAACTAGCACCCAGTTACCAGACAAAAAAAAGGGGGGGCTGTAGCTGAGTACAGGCCTTGTACTAACTGCCAGAACACAGTCATGTGTTCGGTATATTCTTTTCATTCTTTTGGAAGTCCATCACAGACAACGATGACGTCACTCCATATCTTCAGTTGTGGACCCTCTGGTGGCTCATTAGTCAAATTCTGGACTTGTAGATGCGGTCACACACATAGCAGGGGAAATTCCTATCTACATTTGGTTGTTTATGACAACGAAAACGTCGCCACTCTGCAGTCCTGTTTATCTTATTGAGCTGCTTAGCTCCTGTGTGGCAGGTGTCTCGCCAACCCTGTCTGTTTGGGTTGGGTATATAGAGATCAAAGTATCCACACTGGAACCAGCAGCCAATCAGAATCCTGGAAATGAGCTTGACCAAGGTACATTGTGGAATAGCCCAACCTGCTATATAAACCACCTACTGACTCAAGATTCTCAGAACAGATTCAACTTGCAACAAAGCTGAATACTGATCAGCTTATATGAATTTCTACACATTGCCCTGAGAGACACCATGACACCTTGATGACCTCATAGGTTATGAGATGTTTATCCAAACCATGTTAAATTGATATGGCTTCTTCAGGTTGAACAATTCTTTCTCATTCTATTGATTCTTAAAATTTAATAATTTCTAGAAATTATTTATAAACTACTACAAGCAGCTACCCAGTGTTGACTGTGTAGAGGAGGTGAAAAAAAATAAACCTGGTGTATTGATTTGTTTACTTTTGAGATTTACAAAAACTGGACATTTTTAAGTAGAATTTCAATGCTATTTCTATGTATATTTTAATTTTTAAATATCTTTGAATATAAATCAAATCTTCATAATTTTTGCACAAAAAGCAAAAACCAGTGATATCTAATGTGTATATATATTTACTTTATCATTAATAGTTTTATTTTCGTAGTTTTATCCGAACATACATACATACGCACCAACTGCCCTTTAATTATATATAGATAGATGACAATTTTCTCCTCAGCAATAATCTTTTTTTTTTCAAAATATTAAAAAATTGTTCTAAAAAAATGCACATATACACAAAGAAAGCAACTACAAAGTATTTTTCAACCTCATTCATGCAGAACTGTTCATTCATTCATCAAAAACAAGATCACATGACAAAACAAAATTCATTCATGCAAAAGGAGGGGAAAGAAAAATAAATTTAAAAAATCAACCAATGAAATTCAAATACAACAATGATTGTTCCCCCCCTTTCATCAAATACACAACTTTTTTTGTTCTGGGTTTTTATGCTCAAGCGAAAAGTTTACAAGAGAGAAATATATAAAGATGGATCGATAAGTATAGTCAGATATATTAGCAGAATTTTAATCTGAAATTTTCACTGGATATTGTTCAATTTATGGAATCAATATTCACCACAGAATTAAGTGTAAGGAAGGAGATTATGTTGAAAAAAACATTTTTTGCATAAAATGCATGTTTTTTGTTTGTTTTTACATATATATATTTACTAAGCCCTCTGCATGAGCAGGATGTGACACAAGGTCAATTTCTTAAGCAATTTCTTAACAGGTTTAAATTCAGAGTTTTCCTACTCCGAGACTGGCTACCTACTCAAAGTTAAAGAGACCATAGCTGGAGGCAGAATAGTTGGATAATACCTTTCTCAAGGGTATTAGTGCTATGTGAAATGCAAACATAATTGTCCAGGATTTGAACTCTGGTTGACGAGTCCATTTCTATACCATGTGCCTCCACTTTTTTTTACATATACAACAATATTATGTTGGAGATGTTTGTGGTATAACAGTTATTGTCGTGGGAAATATGATAGGGGGAGGAGGAGGAGCTTTCAAAATAGTTTTGAATAATGAGAGTTTTCCTTCTCCTAGACTAGTTGCCATACCAAGATTAGAGAGCCCAGTCTGCCTTACTGAATAGAATTCAAATTCTGAATAGAGATGTTTGCATTTCACAGTTTTAATAAGATATCCAATTATTTTCCTTCGAGTTATGGGTAAATAGTAGACAGACTGAGGTATTTAACCTTGGCAGAGTAACCAGTCAAATAGAAGGAAAACTGAATTCAAACCTGCTAAACTCTGCTTAAAAATTGACCTTGTGTCACATCCTACTTAAGTGGAGGGGTTGGTAAATACATACATATACCACAACATAAGTAGTTGTCAGGATAGCCTAATGTTGGTATGAGCCATACAGCGAGGAAGTCTATCCCCTTTTCACTTGCACTAGACCAAGGAGATTGTTTTTTTGCATCTGAGGTGGAGCACCACACCTACAATCAGCTCCTTACTTTACCACACATATGCTGAGTTGGCAAGGGCTGGCATCGAACTAGGAACCTTGTGGTTTCTAGCTGAACGCTCTACCGACTGAGCTAACCCGGCTCTAAACATATTTTGTATATTGACATTGTTTTTCTATCACATTGGTTTAAATTATTAGTTTATTTAAGGTTTGGTTTGTTGGGTTTTACGGCATGTCAACCCCTTGGGTTATTTTATGCCAGTACTTCTATTGGTAATTTGGTATTCAAAAATGTTTAATGCCAACAAAGTTTTGAAATAAATTCATTTTTAATGGATAATACAATTTCGTTTATAAACTCATGTTTTCTATTTAACCCATAATGGGACCCTAACAGGTATTATCACTCTGGGTCAGAGTGGACCAGAGAGCAATGGTGATGAAGGAACCTCACCATCAGATAGAGTTTAAATCATTCCCAGAACATGTAGACCCACAGCCACTGCCTTCTAGCACCCATATGATAAAAAGGGATTGGGGCTTGCCATAAGGGCAATAGGGTTGGGAAAATCATTTAGATGCTAGGGCTTGACGTGGCCAGCCGATTGATCGGAGGGGGCCTCTCCGACCGCCGTCTAGCCTAAGTAAGGTTCTAAGTGGAGTGTCGCATTAGTTTATTTAAGATTTTAGTTTTGGCATTATATAACCCACAAGGAGTTGATATGACACAAAACAAAAATTGAATATTTAGCTTTGCCAAGTATATTTTCAAAATGAACAAAGAAAAAAAAATGAGGATAAGTAAAATAATTTTCTTTTTCTTTTTAAAAACGCCAACTTTTCCTAAAGGCAAAAGAAATATCCAGTTTTTGAAGCAAGTGATGACAAGTTTATATAATTAGGAAGTTGTGTATGTGACTGTAGAAGATGTGGCCTATAATTAATATTAGCGGATTGACATTTGAATAGATGAACATAAGTCTTTGTCGTCACAACTGAAAGGAAGAAAGTAAACATTTATTTATAGAGTTATCATTTCAACTGACCTTGAGCAAATATGGTTTCATCACAAAAAGAAGGAAGATGAAGAAAAATTATCCTCTTTAATTTTCATGCAACACAATCATAAAAATGCCACAGGTTAGATACAATAGATAGATGCATGTTTTAAGAATAAGCATCTTGGTCAGATGATTTTAACCAAAAAACAAAAAAATAATCAATCTATATGAATAAATGGGAAGAGTTTGTTTGTCCATCCTCTATAGACAGCCAAATGAGTTGATGTAGAGTGACTAAATTTAGTATAGTCGACCAGATTAAGGTTTTAACATGATGAAAAAAATTTTTAAAAAAGGTTTCATTCTTCATAGAAAAACAAACAGATAGCATAACCAAAGGTATGAAGTTGGAAAAAAACAAAAAACAAAAAAACTGATTCAGACTCCTCTATTTTTGGCAAATCCGACTCCTTTTTATGTAATTAATACATAATGAATATATAACCATGATTTTTTTAAATAATGTATATAGTGTGCACTATAACTTTGCAGACTAAACTAGGGTCATATAAAGCGTAAATTTAAAGTCTATATAGTTTTACAGACTTTGACTGCAGTGACTCCTTAATTGCTCCCACTCCGATTCCACAGCCCTAAGTATAACTAATGAAACAGAAATTCAGTTTGTAAACTTCAAAAGAAAAATGTTGGATGTTTGGTGGATTGGGTTATTTAATTCTGAAGTCAAAGATGTTTTTTTTTTACAAACAGTCGTATGGTTTTCAGTAACGTAATCCATTGGGAATTGTACAAGAGAATAAAATTTGACCATTCTAACAAATGGTATATGCACAAAACCAGAATCTGTCCAAGAAAATGAGACCCTTGAAATAAAAAATAAAAATAAACGGATCATTTAATTCCTACATTTTTTCTTTGTAAACTAAAATTAAAATATTCATTCAATTTTAATAAAATATAAGATTTCAAAGATCTGTTTACATTTTTTTATGAAAGAGCATGACAAAAATAATCCTTTTAAGTAATTTTGGACATCGGTAAAAAAATTTTAAAAGTATATATAATTTTTTTATACTAAAATTAAAATATTCATTGAATTTTAATAAAATATTCTATAATTGTGTAAAAATAGGTGTATTTAAACAAAAACAAAAAAACATTGTCATTTGCGGTAAAACAAAACAAACTCCCACCCCACACTTAGGTAATATCTTTCAAAAACTAATTTTTACACTGCCTGGACACGGGGCAATTTTTTTTGATAGTACTAATAATTTTCAAATAGATCTATTTGATCTATAGACAAGATGCTAACAGGTGCTATGACTCTGGTGGAGCTGGGAGTAATGGTGGTCTGCAGGTAATAAAGTCAGCATATTCTAAGCCCCACTAACAGGGTGTAATAAAAGACATCTATCTACTTTAAAAAGTCCAGAAAAAATATATTCACTGAACATTGGTATTTTCTTCATTCTTTTTTTTTTTTTTTTTGTTTGTTTAACTCCCGTTTCTATTTGTATTACACTAATCTATTTGACTAAAATGGTATCCTATCAAAGCACTTGTCAGTCAACTGGTAGGAAACAAGTCGAAAAATCAATAATGACTAACAAGGTTTTTTTTCTTTCTTTTCCTTCTCGAAGAGAATTACAACTTCACCCAGCTCTTCTCCCCTACCCACAAAAAAAAAAAAAAAAAAAAATTAACTAAACCTGCTTTGGTTTGTGTCGTATATACGCACTGGTAATTCCAGATGAGAATGCTTTCTCTTGCCAAAGAGATTTGCAGCAACTAAGAAGCTTTCAGAGAAATGGTAACCAATTTGAGAACCAATCTTATTTGCCTGATCAGTCACCACCCAATTAATTTAAATGTTGATAGAATTATAATGTATAATTTTTAATATTTAAGGTATGAATTTATTGCTTTGATTTTTTGGACTGTTGTCCTCATCTTTATCGTGATGTATAAAAACAACGTTTCAGCCATCGTATCCACCAACCTTCTTCAGGTTTCCTTAGCCTATCCAAGCATAGCAATGATTCAACTTGGGAAAGGATTTTGAATAGTCTGATTGAAAAAGGCTGCAGGGTACAACGGTTGGAAAGTTGTGTTTTTATATATCATTATCTATATATTAATATGCTTGTTCCTAAATCTTCTGTCCATTATCATCCAGCAACATCTTGTTAAAAATGAAACTGTCCAAATTGTTCAAGATACAATGCAAAAATGTAAATCACTGATTTCTTATTTGTCCCATTTTATTTCACCCAATTTTAAAAATGAAACATTCCAAATAGTCTTGCAATGCTCAAATGCCCAACATAAAATTAAAATGAATTGAAAGCAAAAAAAAAAAAAAAGAAGTTATGTTTGTTTTATTTGTAACATTGAAATTGTGAATTGTTTGGCAATTTAAATCTTGTCATAATGTCACATATGAAGGCTGTATGAAGATGCTGATGTGCAGGTGCTTTGTTGCCGCTGCTTTCTTCTTGGCTTCATGGTGTTGCACCAGGGTGGCTTCAGACATGAACAGTCTGCTACAGAGAGCCTGCTCCCCCGAGGGCAGTCCTTAGCCAAATTTTCCCAGCTGGAAGGGGCAATGCCAAAGCACCTGAGATCATTCTCGCAGACATCCTTGAATTGCAGCTGGGGGCGACAAATCTGTCTCCCCCAGCTGCAATTCAAGGATGTCTGCAATTAAATTATCATAATGTGGTATATCCACAGGTCCTGCTAATAAAGATAAGGACAACAGTCTGAAAAATCATAAGAGCTTGCATTCTAATCTCTTCAATAGCACCATTTTTCTTGTGAAATGAAATGTGTACATAGAACAAAAGAAAGAACTGCAACTGATGATGAGTGTGTATTGCACCAAGCAGACCCAACTATGAGACTTTTTTGGGGTGTACCTGTTTCTCTGCTACAGATAACCATTATGCTAAGTGTGCCTCTACTTCAGCTAAGAAAGTAACAAAATTAATGAGGGAATATAAAAAAAACAAAAAAACAATCCATTCAGAATGAAAGAGAAACAATATTAATGACTTTTAATGGTTTATGAAAAAGCCAGTAAAAAAAAAAAAGAAAAGAAAAAGCAAAGTTCACATCAATAATCATCAAATAAAAACAAAAAATAAAGAATAATTTAATTCTATTAACAGACCACCCATCCATTCGCTCCAAAAAGTAGTAATCTGGTTGTTTTTGTTTTCATAAATTTGTTGTTTACCAGTTCCATACTTTTAAACCATTACAAAATGGGGGGGGACAAAAAAAAACTTTACCCGGATTATGTTTACTCAGACTTCTCGACAGATACAAAATCGTTTATCATCATAAGAAAATGAATATGGCAACCAGAGTTCAAATCTTGGACACAAGATTATACATGAATAATTATAATAATTGCTCCAGAAAAAGTTTTTCTTTTTGCACACGGTCCTATTAAATACAAATAATTTTTGATTGTGTCCATGTGTGTGTGTGTGTATATATATATATATATATATATATATATATATATATATAATAATAATAATAAGAGTAAGCTTAATGACTCAGAGAATATCTACCTAGGTTTCTCCTAACAGATCATCAGGTTTTGGTTTGTTTGTTTTGTTTTGTTTTACGGCATACCAACCTCGGTGGGTCATTTAATGCCAACAAAGTTTTGAAATAAATTCATTCCTAATGGATACTCAAATTTTGTTTATAAACTCATGTTTTTCTATTTAACCCATAGATGGGACCCTAACAGGTACTACCACTCCGGGTCAGAGTGGACCAGGGAGCAATGGTGATGAAGAGGTGCTCCACATTCCCCAAACCTCCAAAACTGGAACATCACCATCAGATAGTTTAATGTCATTCCCAGGACACAAAAACCTTCAGCCACTGCCTTCTAGCACACATATGATAAAAAGGGTTGGGGCTTGCCATAAGGGCAATAGGGTTGGGAAAATCATATAGGTGCTAGGAGTTTACGTGACCAGCCGATTGATCAGAGGAAACCTCTCCGACCGCCCATCTAGCCCAAGAAAGGGCCAAAGTGGAGTATTGCAAGTCATGGACTGCTCAACCACCTGGGTTCTATCCTTAAGCATCACAGGTTGCCACCCACGGCCCACAGGTGGCTCCATTGGGGGATTCTTACCCCTCTGCAGAGGTGCAGTCGGTACATTCTAACCCCCCAGCCAACAGAGCATCAGGATAATTCTGACCATTATTAGCTCTACTTATTGTATTGAGCACTTTAGTAGTATATTTAACTTAGGCAATCCTTACATATATTTTTCTTTTGGCCATTTTTATAGTACCATTTTTCAGGAAGTGTATATGATTTGGTCTTTTTTTTTTTTAATATATTTTTTTCTCCAGGGAAAAAATTGTATTGTGTAATTACAAATTATAGTTTGTAATTACACAATACAAATTTTGCTGGAAGTTTTTTTATACTGTCAGAGTTTAGAAATAAATATATATATATATATCCTCATCAGGTTGCACCAGTAGCACAGATATCCATGACAATCTCTCGACAACCATCCCCATCATTCATTTCCCTCAGGTCTTCTGCGCATTTTTCAAAAATCAATAAATATATTTGGTGAAGAAAAAGGCTTAAATATCAGTCATATTAGTAGTTATAGATCTATTTCCACTCATATTCATATGGGCTTTATTGAAAACATTTCAATAAAGTTATGGTCTGAAGAAGTCCATTTAATATGAGTGGAAATAGATATGGCCAATATTTAAGCCTTTTCTTTACCAATTATTGCTCTGTATATAATTCCTGAATTATTGTACATTGAGTTTTCAACTTGGACCAGATCAATTTTAACATTCATTTGTTAAAAAGGCCCAGCTTAGAATGATTTCTAACACCAACTAACCTGGTGATTTACTTTATAGATATAGATATAGAGAAATATAGATATAGATATATATATAGATATAGATATATATAGAGATATAGAGAGATATAGATATAAGGAAAACAATGTGGAAAATTAAATTGTCAGGTTTCTATAACGATAGCTTCATCAGAAATAAAAAAAAAAATTTATTTATTAGTTTCAAAATATTTTCATAAATTTTCAAATATAAGATTAACTTTCCTATTAAATATTCCCTTAATAATTTCAGTTAAAAATATCTTCCAATAATTTTCAAATTTTCAGTTAAAAAGAACATTCTCCAAAACATCACCAATTGCCATGGTTACAGTAATAAAATCTTCCCTAGCGTGTTGATTTTTTCTTAGAAAATGCTCAAATAGCAAGTGAAATGATACACTTAACACCAACATCAGGTTTCCTTATCCATTTTTCCTTCCAATTTTGGTCAGATCCAATCATATATATATATATATATATATATATATATATATATATATATATATATGTGTGTGTGTGTGTGTATGTGTGTCAAAAAAGTATAGAGATTTTTTTGTATTTTTTGACACCTTGTATTCATAAAGAAAATAATGTTCCATTCATTAATTGTTTTCAGAATACAAGGTGTGTCAAAAAAGTACCAAGTTTAAAGCTGTATTTACCAAGATAGAAATGAAGAATGAATGGAATTTTTTTTTTTCAGAATACAATATATATCTCATACTTACAATATATATATATATCATATTTACTTCATTCTGACAGAGTTAAATTAGTAGGATATACTATCCCTGGCATTATGGAATTAACACTTAGAGGATGTTCACCTTGATCATTTTATCTAGTAGTAAATAAACTAATAACAGATAGGCCACAAAACATCTTATATAATGACTGAAAATTCTAGCTTTATAAAATATTATTTTAACAAACTAGATTAAATTATCAAAATCAATGGTATGCATTTTTTCCCAAGCCATGCAGAGGAAAATATAGAAAAACTCAATATTGATAAAAAAATTAAAAAAATACACACACATTGCATTTTATATATGTGGATTATTTAACCTAAAAAAAAAAAAAAAAAAAAAAAAAAAAAAAAAGATTAAAAAATCTTTATTTGCCTAACTCCATTCCTATCTAATTGCAAACATGGTTGCCATGGATACTGCAAATAATTTACAGTCATGACTAATTCCAGTGCCATCTCCAGTTTTAACAAATCAGTTAAACATGTCACTGATAAGAATAAGAATAACAAAATAAACAGAAATAAAGACTATAATCCTAAAAAGCACCAAAAAAAAAAATCATTGATCGTTAATCATGGTTCAACTTAGAAAAACAAAGGCTACAGGAAAAAAAAAAAAAGAAAAAGAAAAAAATGCAAATTAAAAATAGATAAAAAAAATTGACCCCCCCCCTTACATATTTGGTGATAATTTTGTATCAACTTGAAATGTTATAAAATACATAATTTAAGATTTTTTTAAGATTTTTATCTTGAAAGCTCTCAAAGGTCACATGTGGCCTACAGGATATGAAGGGTCTGTTTGAGAATACTAACATGGATGACTTTTTATCCTTCTTGAGAGAAATGAAAATATATCGAAAATTATGAATTAGATATAAGATACATTCCAGAAATACATCTACAAAAATACACCTGTAAAAGAAACTTGAGTACCAACTTTTATTCACACTCTAACAGTCTTTGATATTAAATAACCCACAGGTTTATTATACCATTAAACAAAACAAACTGAACCAAAATGAAAATTATTTATACCAATTTGAAGATATCAAAAACTTGAAATGTGTGTGGTTACCGGTTTAGTCACCAATGATCTATGAAACAGGTAGTACTGGGTTACATAGTATTAGTAACACAATGAGTGACCCGACACAGAATCTATAGCTACAGTTTCACAAAACATTTAAAGTATTAAAACTTTTATTAAAACTGCTTCTGTTTGTTAGATACATAGGATCTTGTATAAAACAAATATATAAAGATACAAATGTAAAAAGATAAAAAAAATCCTTAACTCATAAAAAGTTATAGCACCTGCCAACTGGATAATCAAGAAAAATATAAAATTAAGTTATTATACATTTACTCTGAACTAGAGATGGGCAGTTTAACTGAAAAAACGATATTTTGCAATTTCATCTGCATACTGGAAAGCACACAGATTATTTTTTTACGTAACTAAAACATTCAGTGTATTGCTATTACTACTGAGCAACCATATACAAGGAAAAACAGGAGAGAAATAAAATTTGAAATTTTTTTTTTTAAATCAAATTTTATCAACATTTATACTATTGTAAGAGGAAAAAATTGAACAAAAATGATAAAAACATTTAATTGACAATTTTTTTAGGAAATAAATGTGAAATAAATCAATTTGTTTACAGAAGAAATGAAAAAAGAAACAAAAAAGAAAGGAAATACAGCAGATACGACACTTGTGAAATCTATTTTATATTTTAGCATAGAATGTTTTCAAATAGAAGGGGGAAAAAAAAAAGAAAAAAAGGAAATACAACAGGTCTGAAAATTGGTCCCACTAAATATCTAATCATCATTGCACAAGAGAATAAATGGTTTCATTAGAAAGAAAAAATACTAAATTAAAAACCAAACCGGAAACTGAGGTATCAAATAAAAAAAAATGTTTAATTGCCAAACCACCAAACTGTACTCTGCCAATCACACATAATTTCCTAAAATACATTATCTTTAAAGTTTACACAAAAACTGGTGATGAAACTCATTCACTTTCAGATTAACTGGCAAGGAGGTGAAGTAAACAAAAAATAAATCAATATGAAGATGACTTAATACTTATCAGGTTAGGTTGGTGGATTTTATAACAAGTGTCAACCCTTGATGGCTTATTTAATACTAAAGTCAATCTTTTTAGCAAGCAATTAGACAGTTTCAATTAAATCATGATAATCAGCATTCATAAACAATTATAGCTTCAAATAACTATTGTATATACACTTGTAATGAATGACTTAAAAAACAATTTTCAAAAACCATTACATCAAATTTTTGAAATATCAAGCTAAAAAAAAAAAAAAATTTTAAAAAATAAACCAGGAAGATTGTTTTTTGTTGAGGTGGACCACCACACAAACCGTCAGTACCCTATTTTACCACATAGATCAGAGTACCCAATCTGTGTAACTCGTGTGCTGAGTTAGCATGGACCACTATCAAACTCAGAACCTTGCGATTCCAAGGCAGTGCTTTACCGACCGAGCTAAACTGGCCCCTTACCTTACCATTAAGTAACTTAAAGGGTATTTGCCTCATACCCCACTTGTATGGGCTGGGCACAAGGCCTCGTTTTAACGTGGGCCCACCCACAAGCCAAAGCTCATGGGTGCGAAAGAACAAAAATTGCGTCGATCCCTTCGGCATTCCCCCTCAAGGGGGGCACCTCATTAAGTAACTTAAAGTGTCCCCATGTAATAAATCTGCACAGTGGCCTATTGTTGGTATCAGCCAAACAGTGGAGCCTATCCTCTTTTTGCTAGCACTAGACCAGGGAGATTGTTTTGCTGGGGTGGAGTGCCACAGCTATCATCAGTTCCCAAATTATTTACTGCATGGAGCAGATGACCCAAACTGTGCTACTCATGTGCTGAGTTGGCAGACCCATACTATACCTAAACAAAGGATATTAATTTAAGATAATGTAGTTTTTGCTTAACATTGTTTACTATTCATAACACCTGTGCATCATCAAGTCATCCTGATAGCACAGATTTCCTTGACTCTCTCTCACGACCTGTCCCTAGCAAGTCTTCAGCACGACATCCAGTGTCCACACATAGCTGTTGTATGTAAGTTTTTGCTGGTCGGCCAAACATTGGTGTATCCATGTGTAGGTGCTCACAGGAGATACGTCACTTATGAGTGTGTCCTTACTTCACCAACAATGTCCAACATGTCTTGTTCTTCTTACTACCATAGCTGCTAAGGTTTATAATGCCCTGCTTCTCAATTAAATTTGACCCAAAATCAAGAAAGTTCTTAGAAAAAAATCACAACAATTATCAGAGAATCTACAAATCAGATTCTGACTATTCGTAGAAAAGTTTCTAGCAAACAATCTTGAGGCAACGCTGTTACGTTTTTAAGGGCCATTCCTTGGCCTTATAGCAGAAGCGCTTATCTGGTGGAATTGGATCCTTGATAAAGAGTCTGTTGATAATGTGAATCCTTTGGTTACTAAAGTGTTCTCAGTTACTGGTAATCATATAAGTCCTTCAAGAGTATTGGTACAGATCCAGCAATCCTATGTGTCCGTCCTCAAAGAGTGCAGTTTTAATTATGACCAATGTTGGGGGGGGGGGTTAAGTATTCTATCAGGCCAGTAGTATTGCTAGTGATTGGTTACAAGAGTCAATCACGTGACCTTGGATGGTCTATAAATAGAAGTGGGTATTTAGAGCACATCCTATATCCAAATAATCCCAACAAACGCTTTTCCTTTTGGATTTCTCCAAGGCATTTGACTCCATACACAGAGAAAAGATGAAGCAAATACTTCTAGTATATGGTTGTAGAATCAACATATCATACTCACCTTCACAGCTGTAACCCTCTGTCTGGCAACTGGATGCTAGTTGCAGCCTTCCTGTGAAGGTGAGTATGTTGATTATACAATGGTCTCCAAAGAAACTGTTACTGCTATAATATAACACAGACAATTGATTCAATTAATTTTTTGTCATTATTTGTTACAAGACGACTTCTTGGAAGATGAAATCTTGTAACAAACAAAGACAATATCAATTGAATTGTCCGTGTTGGTTTATCCACTTTTCCTTCTATATTCTTCATACACACGTGTGTGTGTGTGTGTGTGTAAAGTTAATTTTCCAAACTATAAGTTTTAGTTAAACTGGTTGGATTTTATGGCATGTCAACCCTCAAGTTATTTTATGCCAAAGACACTGGTTTTATTCATTTTTGTTGGGTATTCAAATTTTTGTTAAACTCATTTTTGGATCTATTTAACCCATAGATGGAACTCTAACAGGTACTAACACTCTGGGTCAGAGTGGACCTGGGAGTAATGACAATGAAGGAGTACTCCACACTCCCCAGAGTTCCAGATTTGGAACCTCACCACTAGATGTAATTTAACGTCATACCCAGGACACTATCTTAGTTAAAGGTAAATGAGGTTAGTGAAATAGAAAAAGATTTATTGGACTAATACATTATAAAGTAATTTATTCCTGTAGACCAAATGTTGGAGCAAGAATCACAAAAACTTTACCGTGATCAGTATTCATGAAATGTTTCCTTTGATGGAAATTAATAATGTCAGAGTTCAATTGACTTCCAATTTAAATAAAGCACCTATAAAGTATGTATGTTTAACTAATTAAAATATTTGTACGTCCTCGTCATGATTGATAAAGAACATGTCATGACAAGTGGAGAGCTAAAGTCAAAAAGGGTTTAGAAAAAAAAAAAACAAAACAAGAAAAACTGATTTGATTATTTTCAAGAGGAAAACAGTTTCATTTACATTAACTAAAAAACAAAAAGATAAAAATGGAAGAAAACAAAATCCTTCAAACTGAAAATAGCTATATGCTTGCTCAATTTAATGAGTGGCGACCCATGTGTATATCTATTTACCCAACCTCTCCACACAAACAGGTGGTGACACTAAAATAATAATATCATTAAGGAACTCACAGAGAAATGTTAACATGTTTTTAATCCTTTATATACATACATATAAGTTAAGAGAAGGAAATGAATCCAACGGTATGAGTATAGATAAAAGGATATGAAAACAACACAATATGCTGTTAAAGTGAAAAGATTTTATATCATATTCATAGCTAATATTGAACAATATTTCGATATATAGAAATCATCTTCAAACAAGCTCTGAAGTTGATTTCTATAAATCGAAATATTGTTCAATATTAGCTATGAATATGATATAAAATCTTTTCACTTTAACAGCATATTGTGTTCTTTTCATATCCTTTTATCTATACTATATATATATATATATATATATATATATATATATATATATATATATTTACCAACCCCTCCACATGAGCAGAATGCGACATAGGGTCAATTTCTTATGTAGAATTTAACAGGTTTTCCTTCTCCGTTGTCATAGACCAGTTGCCATACCAAAGAAAGAGCCCAGTCTGCCCTACTATTTACCCATAGCTGGAGTGAGAACAGTTTGATTCATACCTTTCTCAAGGAGATTAACACTGTGTGAAATGCAAACATCCTTGTCCAGGATTTGAACACTGTTCACTGTGTCCATAATTGTTGAAGGCATGTGGTGTAATCATTACTGTAATGGACACAGCAATCAGAGTTCAAATCCTGGACAAGTATGTTTGCATTTCATATAATGCTAATACCTTGAAAAAGGTAAAAATCCAACTATTCTCCCTCCAGCTATGGGTAAATAGTAGGGCAGACTGTCCATTTTCTACAATGATAACTAATTATTAAATTTACAAATACATCCCACAAGCTGATGATGTAATACGCTCATCATATGCAAATCAGTTTTTGCAACTTCTTTCTATTGTATCATCTAATTTTTTCACTGTTGTCCTCATCTTTATTGTGAAATACACATACACAAAATTTTGGGCATTGTACCCTCCGACCTTCTTCAGGTGCTCCATTGAAGTAAACTACTCTCACTCCGCTATAAGTGTCAAGACAACCCCAATGGAACAGCTGAAGAAAGCTGGAGGGTAGAATGAACATAACATTGTATATTTTACAATAAAGATGAGGACAGCAGTCAGAAGAAAAAAAAAATAATAATACATATCAAGCCTCATCTCAAAAATTCAGACAAATAACTTTTTATTGGCTAGTAAAAATTAAATGTGCATACTATGTCATATGAAATCTGAAAAATTTCAGAAAGGACCCCACTATAAAAAAAAAATAGATTAAATTAAAAAAAGTGGGGGGGTTAACTCAACTGTGTTTTTGTGTTTCAAGTGTACATGCGCAGAAGAGAGTATGTTTAGTTCATGTGCAGTAAGGGTTAATGCTGACTCGGCAATAAAACTTCCACAAAGTCTTCTTGTCTGTCACGATTCATTTTTACACAAAAATCGTCAGAGTTTAAACAAAATAGAAACTTTTCTTTAAGTAAAGATTTAAGTAGACATATGCATGACTCAAATCAAATGCAACTACTGAACTTATTCTCCATTTCAGTTTCATTGAAAAGTTCTACAAACATTTCTACAGTCATAATTACAACTTAACCTTTGGTATTTAAATCTTATTCTCAATCTCCTGAACCCTGACCACAAGGACTGTGATGACAAAGACAGCCTTTCTGTAGAAGCATTACTCACTATCGAATTGGCAGACAAATCAACAAGCCTTAACTCAATATGGTTCCTGCATTGCTGTAAGCATAGTGCACAATGGTGGATTATTTATCTGGCACCATAATCACACCAAAACCAGCAGCCAATCAGGACTCAAGGAATGGGATGCAAGTATGGAATATTCTTGAGAGCTATAAATACAAATTGCTTCATGTACAAATTCAGTTATGCTTAGTTAGTTGTTCAATTCAACAATGGACTATCTCATGCAATTCAACACTTTCTCTACAATAAAAAGTTGCAATAGTAATCATCATCATCATGGATTGCCAACAGTACAGATTCCTTTGACAATCTCACCATCCATCCCTATTGATCATTGCTCTAGGCAGGTCTTTAAGACAGTACTCAGTGTCCATGTAAAAATTAAAAAAATAAATAAAAAAATCTTCCTTTCAAAGTTAGTCCAATAAAACACTTCAGTTAAACACACAATTTTTATTTTGCAATCAGCCAGCAATAGGTTCCCATTCATGTCTATAAAAAAACAAAAAAATACAAATAAGTCTAAATTGAAGAAGTGTATATATGTATGTATTATTTTGATTTTTCAGACTGTTGTACTCATCTTTATTGGGAAAAATACATACACAACGTTTCGACCAATGGCCTTCTTCAGGTGTTTCTTGTAATCCATTGGTGCAAACTGCTCTCACTGTATATTTCACAATAAAGATTATTATAAATTAATATAAATAAATAATACATACCAAGCCTCATCTAAATGGATATATGTAGTTAAACATGTTTTATAAATATGATAGGCCAATCCAATATCCAATTTTCATATGTATGGTATTGTTGGTTAGTTGGATTTTACGGAATGTCAACCCTTCTTGGGTCATTTTATGCCAAAGACGTTTTGTTTTATTCCATTCTTGATGGGTACTCAATTTTTTCTTTTTAAACACATTTTTTCTAATTCATTTTTTTTCTATTCAACCTATACCCTAACAGGTACTACCACACTGGGTCAGAGTGGAACTGGGAGTAATGGTGATCAAGGGGTACTCCACATTCCCCAGAGCTCCAAAATTGGAACTTCACCATCAGATAGAGTTTAACGTCATACCCTGGACATTAAGACCCTCAGTCACTGTCTTCTAGCACACATGATAAAAAGGATTGGGGCTTGCCATAAGGACAATAGAGTTGGGACAATCATATGTTGCTTGGGCTCAACGTGACAAGCCGATTGATTGGATGGGTCTTCTCTAACTGTCTGTCTAGCCTAAGTAAAGGCTAAAGTGGAGTATTGTAGGTCATGGACTGCTCAACCACCAGGCTTCTATCTTTAAGCAGTATATTATTGTAACACCACAGGTTGTACTAAGTTAATGAATAAAGCAACTTCCAGTCCAAATCTCAAATTTTGGATATTATTTTTTTTTTTGTTTCTGATGCACATTATTCCTCATTGTCATAGAATTGAAAATTCAATTGGGTTGCAATAAAAACTAAATATAAGATGATGATGGATAAGATTAGATAAAATTATCAGTAATACTTAATATTGTATTGATAATACTCATGTTCTTTGAAAATACGACCGTTATCTTGCAATACCCTCTAGCTAAAAATGAGACCATCCAAATCATTCAAGATGAAATGCAAAAATGTAAACCCTGATTATCTGGTGTTGCTTATCTGCCGAATTCTTATTTCTTATGAGTGTCGTCTCCGCAGCTACATAATGGATAATTCCGTTTTTTTTTTAAAGAAACAAAGGGAAGAAAAAAGACATGCTACACAAAAAAAATAAAGAGAGAGAGGGGGTGAATGCGCAGAAGCGATAACACTAATCTGTTTCAATTCGCACATAATGAAAAGATGAAACGGAAAGGAAGGAAGGAAGAGAGAGAGAGAGAGAGTTAAAACAAAATTATTATACATTTAATATAACTAAATTATCCTACTGTGGTATATCCACAGGTTCTGCTGGTATTGTATTAATTGGCTTCAAATCTATATTCTAGGATCATTTCCAACTGCCACGTATATGGGTGAACTGGTTTCTTTTATTGATTTGGATAAGATTTTTGCAATAACATAAAATATCCTGCCAAATTATTGAATAATCATATTGGAAAACAAAACTGCACTTTTGATTTTGATAACTGAAATATTCAATATTTTGTAAAACAGACTTTTTAGGAAGGGTTGATGAAAAGTTCACAGTCCAACCAAGACTATAACTAGTCTAAAGAGTCCAGTTTGCCCTACTATTTACCCATTGCTGGTTTGGTTTGGTTTGTTTTACGGCATATCGACCACAGTGGGTCATTTAATGCTGATAAAGTTTTGAAATAAATTAATTCTTAATGGATACTCAATTTTTTTTATAAACACATTTTTCTATTTAACCCATAGATGGGACCCTAACAGGTACTACCACTCCGGGTCATAGTGAACCTGAGAGCAATGGTGATGAAGGGGTGCTCCACATTCCCCAAACCTCCAAAACTGGAACCTCACCATCAGATAGAGTTTAACGTCATTCCCAGGACATGTAGACCCACAGCCACCGCCTTCTAGCACTCATATGATAAAAAGGGAAGACCTAGTGTGATTTTTCACATATAAGCACTCCCCTAAAAATAAGTCCTAGTTGAGAGCAGCAGAATTTTTGAATCCAGTGACTTGCAAAACAATAACATTCCAGAGGATGATATGCTCCACATTCCCCAGACCTTCAGAAGTGGAACTTCACCATCAGATAGAGTTTAACGTCATTCCCAAGACATGAAGACCCTCAGCCACTGCCTTCTAGTACACCTATTGCTGGTGAAGAGAAGTAATGGTTTGATTTTGTTTCTTTGTCTAATGGCATACCAATCTTCCTGGGTTATTTAATGCCAACCTCATCCTTGTAGAAGAAGAGTAATGGTACTATTTAACCCGTAGATGAGGGAATGAGGGCATTCATACCTTTCCAAAGAGTATTAATCCAAAAGGGAACACAATAGTGTAACTAGTGTTTAAACTAGCTTACTATGAGGTTGCAGTTCAGCATGTTAGCCACTCTCCCACACTTCCAGGATGAATTAGTTCAATTTTAGACTAAAATGTTCCAACTCCAGTCACACTATTACTTTCACTTTTGGATTAATACACTTGGGAAAGGTATGAACTCCTTATTCACTCAGGTAAAGGTTAAGAAAAAAAAAAAAAAATATTACCACTACTGTTCTTCTACAAGGATGGCTTTGGCATAAAATAACCCACAACGGTTGATAGGCCATTAAACATAGAAAGAAAAAAAAAAAAAAAAAAAAAAAGCTCCAGAACTGGAACCTCATCATGAGATACCCAGACACACCTCCTTTGGAATAACTGTAACAAAAGCCAGTCTAACAACTTAAAAACTGAATTAATTTTATTTCAAAAGGCACAGGTTTTTGTTTGGTTACAGTAAAGATATTATAAAAATGAAGGGTAAGGCGTAATAGGGAGGTCAGTGTGGGGTGAGGGGATTAACAAGTGGGTGTGGAGCACTTGTCAACTTTAAAACAATCACAACTAAATCACCTGCTTTCTGGTTAATAAAACACCTACTGCTGTTACCAAGAAAAAATAAGTTTTAAATAAAATTACATACGTAGATATTCATGTAAGAAAAAAAAGAAAATTAAATTTTAGAAATGTTAAGTAAACTTGAAAGAATACCAACTGTTTTACAACCGTTCAGTTAAAATTTAGTTTAAAAGAAACCTGTAATTTGTTTTAGCCTCAAAGTGGAGTGGTTAATACAACACATCTCACTGGCCATTTTTTTTTTTTGTTTTACAGCATATCAACCTCGGTGGGTCATTTAATGCCAGCAAAGTTTTGAAACATTCGTAGCAATAGTTTGATAGAAAATTTTTAAACTCAATTTTTTTGTAAACAAATTTTCTATTTAACCCATAGATGGATGCTTCACCATGACAATGCACCTACCCACACTAACCTGAGTATCCGAGAGTTCCTGACCCAGAAGGACATCAGTGTGCAGGAGCAACCACCCTACTCACCTGACCTGACTCCATGAGATTTTTTCCTCCTCTCCAAGCTCAAGGGGGTCATCAAGAGAAAAAGGGCGTGACAACAGAGCTACAGAGAATCCCAGAAGAATCCTTCCAGGAGTGCATGCAAGCATGACAGAGAAGGATGGGAAAGTGCATTAGACTCCAGGGAGATTATTTGAAGGGGATAACTTGTAGTTTGTATTTGAAATAAATTTTTGTGTGACACCACTGGAACTTTTCTGACATACCTTGTATGATCAAAAACATTTTTTAAAAGCAATTTTGATACTGTCTGTATTTGATTATAATATATATATATTTACCAACTCCTCCGCACGAGCAGGATACGACACAAGGTCAATTTCTTAAGCAGAGTTTAACAGGTTTGAATTCAGAGTTTTCCTTCTCCTAGCCATGGTTAAAGAGCCCAGTCTGCCCTGCTATTTATCCATAGCTGGAGGGAGAGTAGGATTCATACCTTTCCCAAGGGTATTAGTGCTAAGTGAAATGCAATTACCACGTCCAGGATTTGAACTCGGGGCGACAAGTCCATTCCCCATGACTTTAACCATTACACCACGCACTTCCTATATATATATATATATATATATATATAGCACCTGGTGAAAGTCATCATTTTAGGAAATGGACACAGCAGGACAAGTTCAAATTCTGGATGATGCTGTTTGCATTTTACATAGCACTAATACCCTTGTGAAAGGCATGAATCCAACTTATCTCCCTCCAGCTATGGGTAAATAGTAGGGTAACTGGGCTCTTTAACCTAGGCTAGGTAACCAGTCTAGAAGAAGAAAAACTAAATTCAAATCTGTTAAACTCCACTTAAGGAATTGACCTTGTGTCATACCCAACTCATGCGTAGGGGTTGGTAAATATGTATATAGCCAGATATATAGAGACAACGTACTACATATTAGTGTGGGCTGAAAGATTCATATGATGACATCATATCTGCTGTTGATGCCTTTTTTTTTTACCAATGAGAACCAAGCACTTCAACACCGATGAAAAGGGTTTGGACCGCCACAGGGACTATGTTGAAAAATAAACCTCATTTCATCACACTGCTAGAGAGTATCTTGGTCAGCCAATGAATTTTTCAACCAACCCTCATAAAGTTAAGAGAACAAATACAGTGAAAAAATGAAAGAGCCCTTAACCATTCAGTAGTTTAATTGACTTTATGTCCATGTTAGATTTCAGTTATTATATACAGTATCTCCTATAAATAAATGATCATATGCTAAACTAAGCTTTGTAAATAATGTATCTCACATAAAGAAGTAGACCTTGACAATTTTTTTTTTTATAAATAGTTAATTTTCTTTCAAACCAAAACTACCAGGATTTTATTATTTCTCGTGGAACATGAGACAATTGAAATGGATACTAACTATTAGGTATCATTTATTACAGCATTCTATAACAAAAAATAAAATTGTATAAATATCTATAAATGATGTAGTTATTTTTGGTTAATAATGTGTCATCTCATAAAACCATTCAAGATAGAATTCAAAGCAACTACAGGCATTCAAAAAAATGAAGATTCCTATATGAAAGGGTTTTATTTCTATTCAAGTTGTCAAAGGAAATACTCTCTTTTTATTACTAGTGTAGTAAATATAAGGTTTATACAGCAAACATACATTATATATATATCTATATATTAGTTTTGTTATTTTAATTATACTCAATCTGTCAACAAAAGCCTTCAAAAAGGGTGAAGACCACCTGAAATATTGAATAAAATAATGAGGATCAAAAGCAATACAACGTTCATCCTTTAGAATTTTGTTTCTCTTCTTATATTTTCCAATGCTTCTAATGTAGCTAAAAAAAGTTCCCAATAACAATACATACATATATATATATATATATATATATATAAAAAGAAGGATCCGTGGACTCAACATCAACTAATATATATGGCGCCTCCTTGTCAAACAAGGCATGAAAAGGAGTGAAAAAGAGAGGAAAGAAGCCACCACAGAAAAGAGAGCCAGAAGGAAGGAGAGACAACAGCAACTGCAGTAAGCATCACTGTTT
Source organism: Doryteuthis pealeii (assembly GCA_023376005.1). Lineage (NCBI taxonomy): Eukaryota > Metazoa > Mollusca > Cephalopoda > Myopsida > Loliginidae > Doryteuthis > Doryteuthis pealeii. The sequence continues at coordinate 21,906,874 of CM042158.1, read as the reverse complement.
GCAGTCACTGCACCAGAGATTGCCATTCAAAAATTCACAGTTAGACGCAGTTACAAAGAAGAAGAAAAAAGTGGACACTACGCCATCGTCTTTAGCAAACTGAAGGATGCCAACCTATATATATATATATATATATATATATATATATATATATGTGTGTGTGTGTGTGTGTGTGTGTGCTATTTAAGGTTGAGACAAGACAGACACAGCATGATAAGTTGAAGAACCGTTAACATATTGCAGTTAAATTGACTTTAAGGATCAATTCACCCATTAAGCATGATGTATGATATAGCACAAGTGTTGAGTTAAAGATACAACCTGTTGGACAACCTACATAGGTGATTTATTTGCAGTGGTAAGTGTCATTATGATATATAATGTTATAATGTATATTCAATTACATATTATATTTCAATTATTATACAAATCTTTTTCATTGAAATATTCATTGATATATCTTGTGACTTCTTTAGGACATCCCATCATGGTGTAATGGTTAGCAGACTAGTCTTGCAGATCCATAACTGAATAGTGAGTTTGATCCATACTGTATGCCCCATACGTGCAACCTTGTGTCACATCCTACCCGTGACGAACAGTTTAAGTAAAAACCTATAGTATATTAGGTGTTCCATCATGGTGTAATGGTTAGCAAACTAGTCTTGCAGATCCATAACAACTGAATAGCGAGTTTGATCCACACTGGATGCCCCATACTTGCAACCTTGTCTCACATGGCTGGGTAAATATCTACATTGGATTAGGTAATCCATTATGGCGCAAATTAGTCATGCAGATCCATTATAACTAAATAACAAGTCCGATTCCTGCTGGATGCCCCATACTTGTGACCTTGTGTCACATCCTACCAATGGTGAACAGGTTGGTTGGACTTTATGGCATGTCAGCCCTCGCTTTTCTGAGTACGGCTGTTATTTGTGCAAGTGCAATCAGATCTATTAAACCTATAGATGGGACCCTAACAGGTACTACCACTCTGCAAATGGGTTGGTTGCAGATCCATAACAACTGAATAGCGAGTTTGATCCTCACTGGATGCCCCATACTTGCAACCATGTGTCACATCCTACCCATGGTGAACAGACTGGGTAAATACTTACGGTAGATTAGGTGTTCCATTGTGTTATCATTGTAATCATTGTGGTATTGCTGCAGATTTTCCACAGACATAGTGATAAGTATGCCAAAGCCATTGATTCCTGATGACACCCTTTGGATTTTTTCCAGAGACCCTTTGGCCAGGTTATGGTTCTAATATCACTGGGTGCCAGACCTGTCCACCTTGGCTAACCCTAACAGAAACTTAAGTTCCTGACAGCATGAGTGACACTACCAAGATACTAAGTTTACATGGCCCTGTTGTGATGTGATGAGGGATAGAACTTTAGAAATAATGTGCTAGATGGCCATTGAGCAAAGAGCTTCCTCTGCCCTTTTACAGGTTCTTTGTTCTTTAGCCATCCTACCTACCATACAAAATCTGCAGGATTACCGGTTTAGTCACTGATGATCCGATTATGAAACAAGTGGTACTGATGTCTACTGTAATTGTTCCAAGAAATTAGTAAAAGGGGACTGACCAAATTTTAATACATTTTTTATTGTCGTTTTTGGATTTTTTATGCTGACAAAACTTTTTTTTTCTATGTATTTTACAAACTAATGTCATTAATCCTTAAGCATCATGGGTCATCTATGACCAACTAGGGGAGGGGGGATATTACCCCTCTGCAGGTTTTTACCCCCCTGACAGGGCAGAATTAAAACAGGTGTAAGAAACTCACAAGGAATGAAATAATGATAATGTTAATTATCACTTGATTTTTTTTTAAATCTGATTTAAAAAAAATTTTTTTTTTTTAAGTTTAAATAAAAGTTTGCCTACTTTAAACCGCTCACAGCAATCCTACCATAACTCACTGATGGTTAGTTCATTATAACTGGGTAGAAGGACTCAGATTCCAATAATAATAATAAAACTTTATTTGAATAGAATGAGTCCTGAGATGAATAGATAGTGAACTTTGAAATATCCCTGCATTCCGGTAAAAAATACTAAGAAAATTTGATACAGCCATGGGAGAAATTTGGTAGGCAAAGAGTTAAGGTGTCCCATCGTGGTGTAATGGTTTGCAAGGTTGTCTTGCAAATCTGTTATTACTGAAAAGCGAGATCAATCCACATTGGATATACTGACCTTGTGTCAAATCCAATCTGTAAGGTAAATAATTTTTTTTTTATGATGACTTAATCTTTTTGATCCATCCACTTTCAGTTTGGTTTTCTTTTGCAGGGGGACAATATTAAACGGTCTTACCCCCCATAGTACATATAAACCTTTAAAATATCTATATAGATTATCAATTCTACTTTAAAATTATAGAATTTAAAAAAGATATTATTCAGTGTTAGACCATTGTATCCAATGCTTTTACAGATTACCAATGATATAATGAAAGAGAAAGAAAAAGAAGAACGGAAGTAAATGAAGAAAGAAAAAATAGAATGGAAGAAAAAGAAAATGAAAGTAAAAATAAAGATAAACAGAAGAAAAGAATAAAGCGAAAAATGAAAGAGAAAGGAGAAAATATAAAAAAAAGGAAGAACAGAATTAAGTTAATGAAAAAAGAAAAAGAGAAAAAGAAAAAATGAAAAAGAACAGAAAAGAAAATGAAAGAAAAAAGAAAAAAAAAGAAAAAGAAAAAATGAAAAAACAGAAGAAAGAAAATGAAAGAAAAAAGAAAAAGAAAAAGAAAAAATGAAAAGATAAATTGAAGAAGGAGAAGGGGAGGAAAACAAGGGAAAAAATAGAAGAAAAAAAACAACAAAAAAAAGAGAGATCAATATTAAACTGGTGTGCTTTAATCTGCTGATATAGATTATTTATCTAATTTAAGTGGCAAATATCTAGAGTAACAATAGGTTATTGATTAAACAAATCTAGTAAGGGATTAGGAATATTGACAAAATCTATTTTCAATCAGTTTAGTTTTAAAAGAGAAATTCCAATCTTATTTTTTTCTTTTCATTCTTTCCAACAAAACTATCACAAAGAAGAATCTATTGTAGCATTTTACTTTATAATATTTTTTAAATAAAAATAAAAAATGTTGAGACAAATTACATAGACATTATTATATACAACAATTTCTATTGTAACTTTTAATCAAAATGAAAAAGGTCTTACCCAACCAAAAACCAACTTGATCTTTATAAATAACGACAAGCATTTTCCAACCAACACAGAAATAGAGAGATCAATATATATTTCCTGTATTGCCAATTTTATATAATTATTTCTATTTTAAAGCAATCTTTTTTTTCTTTTTTCCACAAAGACTGATGCACTAGTTTCTGATTCGTGACTTTTTTGTATTAGTTAGATTTTTTTGGACTATTGTCCTTATCTTTATTGTCATATACACAACGTTTTAGCCAATGTGCTCTGTGGCCTTCTTCAGGTGTTTCTTGCAGTAATCAAGAGCCTTCATGGAACTTTGAACCGAACCATTTATTTAATTCATTGGGGTAGATTGTTCTCATTCTGTTACCCATGACTGATTTGGTTGGTTGGATTTTATGGCATGTCAACCCTTGTTGGGTTATTTTATGCCAAAGATGTTTTTGTTTTATTCATTCTTGTTGGGTATTCAATTTTTTTTAAACTCAATTTTTTAAAGCTCACTGTTTTATCTATTTGACCCATAGATGGGACCTTAAAATATACTACCATGACTTTATAATCAGGTACAAGTGTTAAGCTATGTCAAGTATTCAAATTCGACAAGAAACACCTGAAGAAGGCCAGAGGGCACATCAGCCGAAATGTTGTGTATATAACAATAAAGATGAGGACAACAGTCTGAAAAATCTAAATATTACAAATTACCAAGCCTCATCTCAAAAATTCAGACAAATAAAAATGATTTTGTACAGAATAATACTAGTTTTGTTAACAAAAGACTTGTAAAACAACCAATATCTAACAGCTCAGAATTATATATCCAGCTCTGTCAGCAGGGCTTAGAAAATTACGGACTGTATCCTCTGCAGAGGGGTACCCCATGACCAAAAATTTAAAAAATAAGGTTGTTCTGGGTAGAACACTAAACTGTATCTGATATATAAAAAGATCATGGTTTTATATTTATTTGTAGGTCATAATCACTTAATTGCGTAAGGAGGAGTTGGAGGTGCCAAAAATAGAGGAATCAGAGGTATTGTGTTCCGGTCCACAGCCCTGATGACCCCTCCCTGCTAAAAATGGGTAATCTGAATATGTCAGTAAATTGCACCTGGAGAGTGTGGAGTATCTCTTAATTGCTATTACTCCCAGGTCCACTGATTCGGAGTGGTATTACCTGTTGGGGCTCCATCTATGGTTTAAATAGTCTAAAAAAATGTTTTAAAAAGAATTGTTTGAAAAAAAATGAATACTCAACAAGAATAAATCAAACAAAATGTTTTCAGCATAAAATAACCCAACAAGGGTTGACATGCCGTAAAATCCAACCAACCAAGAACATCTTGAAAATGTCATACTTGCAAAAACAATGTAGTAGCTCATCATAAAAACAAAAGTAATCTGCAATGTCAACTTGTTAGGTTCCCATTTATGGTTCAAATAGATATGTTTAAGATTATTTGTATTCAATAGGAATACTTGATATCATATAACTGTAAATTATTCAAGCTATAATTGTTTAATAACAATTACTAATAATAATAAGTTGTTTGCACACAACAAGTTATATGGTTTCAAGTAACTAATAATAATCCTTAGTAAACAATTATCATTAAGTAACAATTCTTAATATCAATAAATTACAGTTATATATAACATATTCCTATCTAATATAATTAATTTCCTGTCTACCTTGTTTCCCTGAAAATAAGACCTAGTGTGATTTTTCACATATAAGCACTCCCCTAAAAATAAGTCCTAGTTGAGAGCAGCAGAATTTTTGAATCCAGTGACTTGCAGAACAATAACATTCCAGAGGATGATATGATTACTTTTGGATGAATAGTCATTAATCAGTTTTGAATAAAAAAAAAATTTAAAAAACATGTTAATGGTAAATAAATGTAGATTCATTTTTCATAATTTTTGTTTATTTAGAAATTTTGTAATTTTCTACTTTGTAATGTCATTTTTTTAATACATGAAGAATAAGACATCCCCCCGAAAATAAGCCTTAGTGTTATATTTCGGAGTGAAAGTTAATATAATCCCTGTCTTATTTTCAAGGAAACACAGTAGTACTGATAATTATATCGTTTAAAATAATTATTTTTACTTAATAATAATAGTCATTTGTTTGCACACAGTTATATGGTTTCAAGTAACTAATAATAATAATCCTTAGTAAACAATTATAGCTTCAATTAACTATTCTTAATACAAATAATTTACAGTTATATGGCATCAAATATTCCAATTGAATACAAATAATTTTTAAACAGATCTATGAGACCCTAACAGCATATTAGTAGACCTGGAAGTAATGACAATGAAGGGGTACTCCACACTACCCAGATGCAATTTAGTGACACATTCAGATTACCCCCTTTTTAGCAGGGAGAGGTCATCAGGGCTGTGGACCAGAACACAAAACTTCTGACTATTTTTGGCAACTGATTCCGACTCCTCTTTATGCAATTAAGTGATTATGGCCTACAAATAAATATGAAACCATGATCTTTTTATAATCTATTTGCAAGGAGTGTGTACTGTATAACTTAACAGACTAAACTAGGGCCATATAAAATGTAAATTCAACGAGTCAGAATCAGTATAGTTTTACAGAATGACTCTCCAGTGACTCCTTAATTGCTTCAGACTGACTCCACAACCCTGCTATAAAGTATACGGTTTCTATGTAATTATATATATATATATATATATATATATTGTATGGGGCATGATGGGAAGAGTGATATATTGTTGTATGGGGCATGATGGGAAGAGTGATCTATTTTGTGGGGCATTCAAGGAAGGGAAGTCTAGTTTATACTACTTAATTATTTATGTGGCTTATTAATTTTGTTTATTTACTCTTTTATGTTTAATTTACTATTTTTTATTGTTTTTATTTATTAATTCAATCTTTGCAAGTTTTTCCCACCAGTTTTAACTTGTCTCTTTCTTCAGTCTAAGTCAGTGTTTCTCAACCAGGGTCCATATAACATTTCTTTTTAATCCAAGTAAGTAAAAAATATCTAATTATAAAATACAGTAGGATTTTTAACATTGAATGGCTTGGGAGAGGGGGTCACCAGAGTAAAATAGGAATCAAAGTTTGAGTCCAAAGGTTGATTGGTTTTTACGGAATATCAACCCTTATTGGGTTATTTTATGCCAAAGACATTTTTGTTTTATTCATTCTTGATGGGTAATCAATTTTTTTAAAACTCATTTTTTCTATTAAACTCATAGATGGGACCGTAACAGGTTTTACTGGGTCAGAGTGGACCTGGGAGTAATGGTGATGAAGAGGTACTCCACATTCTCCAGAGTTCCAGAATTGGAACTTCATCAGATAGAGTTTAACCACATACCCAGGACATTAAGACCCCCAACCACAGCCTTCTAGCACATAAAGGATTGAGGCTTGCCATAAGCCCAATAGGACTGAGACAAACATATAGGTGCTAGGTCTTGACGTGAACAATTGATTGATCAGTAGTGGGACCTCTCTAACCACCCATCTAGCTTAAGTAAGGGCCAAAGTGGAGTGTTGCATGTCATGGACTGCTCAGCCACCAGGATTCTGTCCTTAAACATCATGGGTTGCCACCCACAGAGCAAAGTACTTGGTAATCAGAAAAAATGTTGGAAAATTTTCAAAAAATGATTATATATTTCATATTCAATTACACGAGTATCAGTAAATATTACTGTTATTCATGTGCGAAAAAAATTAACATTTTTTTTTTAAACTTTATACTAAAAAGATGCAGTAGAAAGTCAGGTTTTTAATATTAATAAATATTTTATTTATTTTTTATTTATTTTTTGATTTAAATGCTGGGAATTTTTTCACACCCAAAGAATTTTCTGGCACTCATCGTTGGGTAACCAAAACATTAAATTCTTCTACCTTGAAACTGGTTTAATTTTAGGTGTTAAACTTGTTGCTTTTCAGCCTTTCTGCTCGGGGGGTGGGGGGCATAAAACAATTAACATATTAGTCCCTTCAGACAGCACCTGCACAGACATCTAAAAAGTATAAGGGATAGGTTTATACCATGTTCCCCCGAAATAAGACGGGGCTTATATTATTTTTCACTTTAAAATATAACACTAGGACTTATTTTCAGGGGATGTCTTATTCTTCATCTATCGAAAAACAACACTACAAATTACAAAATTACAAAATATCTAAAACAGAAATTACGAAAAACAATCTACATTTATTTATGATTAACATGTTCTTTTATTCAAAAACTCATTAACAACAATTCCTTTAAAAATAATCCTATCATCATCCTCTGGAATGTTATTGTTCTGCAAGTCACTGGATTCAAAAATTCCTGTGGCATTTTCATGATTCAATTTTCTGCAGAATTTTCATCCATATTCTCTTATATCACGCAATAGAGGTTTCATAAAATGAGACATTCTTATCCTGGTGGCCAGCTTGTGCTTATTTCTTTCATCTGTCTGCTGCTCTCAACTAGGGCTTATTTTTTATTGAAATAGATCACTAAGTAGCCCTGAGCTTATTCTAGTAGTGACCACTCCTAGCGGAGATTTAAGAGGTTTGAATTAAGCGGAGTTCAACAGGTTTTAATTCAGAGTTTTCCTTCTCCTAGACTGGTTGCCTAACCAAAATTAAAGAGCCCAGTCTGCCCTACTATTTATCCATAGCTGGAGGGAGAATAGTTGGATTCATACCTTTCCCAAGGTATGAATTTTAACGCTATGTGAACTGTGGCTTCGTCCAGGATTTGAACTCAGGTCGATGAGTCCATTTCCTACGACTCTAACCAGTACACCACCGCGCTCTCCCTCTTATTTTGCAAGAAACACGGTAGCAAAGGAAAATGCCAACTATGCCTTTATTAAAACTACCCAGCAGGAGACTTGGTTGGCATCCTTCTGTCTACTAAAGACGATGGCGTAGTGTCCACTTAGAAGGCATAGAAAATAATTAACAGCTTTGTTCCAGGAGAGTGCCTACCCTCTAGGTAGCACCTGCCCCTTCACCCAAAAGGAGTAATGGCTGTGTTTGGTGTCTGCGGCAATCCTGAAGGGAAATGCCAATGGAATTTAAGCAATTTTTAAAACCGCCCCACAGGAGTCTTGCTTCCTGCAAGGCACCTACATATTAAACTGATCTTGTGACACAGTCTACCCTCGTGGGGAGTAGGATAAAAAGCTTCTCTCTCCTCTTTATTACACATGTATTTGTAGAGTCCAAGGCTTGTATTCTTTCTATTAATTACTGCTGTGGTTTAAAATCAATTGATTGATTAATTTTAAAAGCATGTCAAACCAACCAGAGTTATTTTATGCCTAGAGGTTAGGGAATTACGTTCATATTTACATTTTTGTGTAACTGCTTCTTAAGGCTTTTTTTTTCCAGTCTTATCTAACAAATAATTTTTAAACAGATATATTCAACCCATAGATGGGGCCCTAACAAGTACTACCACTCCATATGGAAGCAGTGCAAAAAAAGAAAAAGGCTTACTTGACTGATTTTAAAGGCATGTCAACCTGTTAAGGGTTATTTTATGCCTAAAGGTAAGGGAATCACATTCATTGTATGTTTATCTTTACATATTTTTATATAGTTGCCTCTTAAAAAGTATTTTCTGCATCCTGTCCTATCAGGTATGAATGATTTTTTAAGCAGATATAGTTGACACATAGATGGGACCTTAACATGTACTACCACTCTGGGTCACAGCGGCTCAAGGAGTAATGGCAATGAAGGGGTACTCTGTACTCCCCAGAGCTCCAGAACTGGAACCTCACAATCAGATGCAGCTCACAATCAGATGCAGTTTAGTGTCATACCCAGAACAACCCCTCTTTTTAGGTGGAGGGCTTACCCCTCCCCTGCAGTCAGAATATATTAAGCTTTACACACAAGGCAGACAATCATTGCGGTGTATATTCAAAATTATATCTTCACTTATTTTTAACTAGAAGCGGCTACCCAGCATCAACTGGATAGAAGGGAGGGAAAAAAACTCTGGTGTACTGATTTGTTTACTTTTGAGATTTACAAATGCTGGACATTTTGAAGTAGAATTTCAATGCTATTTCTATGAATATTTTAATTTTTGAATATCTTCAAAATTTTTCAAGTCTTCATAATTCTTGCATAAAAAGCAAGAACTGGTGATATTCAATGTGTATATATATTTACTTTGTTGTTAATTGTTTTATTTTTGTGGCATTATCAGGACATACCCACCAACTGCCCTTTATGCATGTATAGATTGATAAATGGGGAAGGAAACAACCGGACCAGATTGATAAAAATTTGTGGTCACCAGATGTTCCAAATCTGAAATTTTATATACAGAGGAAAGAGGCTTCTAAACGTCATTCATTTGTACCTTTGAAAAAAAAAAAAAAAATTTAATTGCATATTATTTGTAAATTTTTTGTTTAATAAAATCGGTCATTATTTTTCTAAACAAACCTACAAAGTCAGAAAACAGCATTGCTCACATGACTTTTGGAAACATTTTTTCATGCTCAGAATTGCCAAAGCATGGAATAAGCTACTTGCGTCCGTTGTAGGCTGCCGAAACACTACATCTTTCAAAGCCTCCATGCTTCCTGTAGTCCACCAACACTATACCTGATATCCCTCTCCACATACATATGCACACATATAAAAAAAAATAAATAAATAAATTGCATATCATTTGTAAATAAATGAGATTTTATATCTAAATGTTTAATAAAATCGGTCATTATTTTTCCAAACAAGCTAATAAATAATCGTTTTTCCTTATGGAAATGTGTTTAATGAATTGTTGTTGTTTGTCAGTGGGATTGACATTTATGTGGCTGTCAAAACAACAGACAAAATATAAGACGACTTAATCAACAAATCCTCACAAATCCCAAGGCAATTGGTAGCGTTTGATTATTTTTTGTTTTTTATAAAATCAAACAAAAAAATGAATAAGCCGAGCAGATTATAGGATGTTAGAAGAGTTTTGTTTTAAAGGGAATAACTGCCTTTTCTTTCTTTACTAAATGTTGTTATAGTACTAATATATAATTGTGTGCAAGTGATAATATCATTAGGCTGGAACCCCTATCTCGCTCAGAACATTAACCTCCTAGAAACTGTACAGAGACATGCAACCAAACGAATACCCTCCATCAGGCATCTGCCATATTCTGAACGTCTTGCTGCCCTGGGAATGGATTTGTTGAAACTCTGGCGTCTGGCAACTGACCTGGTAAACGCTCATAAGGTCATTAATCATCTTAACAACAGCAACCGTGAGCACATTTTTGATCTCCATATTTCTAACACACGTGGGCATGCCTACAAAGTCAGAAAACAGCATTGCTCACATGACTTTCGGAAACATTTTTTCACGCTCAGAATTGCCGAGGCATGGAATAAGCTGCCTGCGTCCGTTGTAGGCTGCCGAAACACTGCATCTTTCAAAGCCTCCATGCTTCCTGTAGTCCACCAACACTATACCTGATACCCCTCTCCACATACATGTATATTATTACTGTAAACTGTTCATGTTCCTGACACTAATACATTATTCTGTGTACTAGACATGAGACTTTGATGAGTTGTGGTGCACCTGAGCACTGTACACAATAAATTTTATTATCATTTATTACAGATTGCATTTCACAGAAATATCCAAAACCTTTGAGATACTAGGGTTAGTGTTAGGATTAGGTGACTTTGGGAGTTTCCGTAATCTAATGCTATTTATACATAAAATGCGATTTTAATGATATTATTTCTTGCATGCTATTCTGCATTTGTACATTTGTTATTTACTAAGCTGGTTTTGATATGGCTCACCACAGGCTTCAGGTTACTTACAATAACTACTTTTACTTAAAGTGGTTACCCTTAGCCTTCTAAGCATTGATCAGGCTGATTGTTGCTTAACTTCGATGATCAAAACACAAAGTTGTTTTGCTTTGTTTTGTTCCCCCCCCCCCTTTAATAACACATGAAAAAGTCAAAATTACAAGTCGAATTTTGGAGGTCAGGACGAGAAATTGGCTTCGTTTAATAATGATTTTGTTAAGTTGAAAAACATAAGATTATTATGAGCAACACTAGATTAAAAAAAAATTAATCATATGAATGAACGATTTCAAATCAATTGTAGACCTATATACACGAGTATATACCGTGTGTGTAAAAGTAAACCTGCAAAAATGGCACATAATAGAGAGGTTTTTATTAGAGCAATAAAATGCTTTAACTTAGAGAACAGAGCAATTTCCAGTCCAATCTGTAACTGAATGATAATTATGTGTTGTTCGCACTGAATTTTATTTAATTTAAAATCCTTCCTAAATAAATAGAAGTACCAATATCATCATGGACAATGTTGCAACAGGTCCCCCAACTGGTCCGTAGTGTCCTATTCACAATTAAACGAAACTAGGGGAGGATTCGAACTTACTATCATTTGATTCGGTTGTCTGTCTATAGCATTACTTTTCTTATCAGTGCTGCTTTTTATTTATTCATCCAAATAAGGAAATCGAAGTGTTTTGAAAATGCTCGAATCAATAAATAAAATAAAAAATCTTTCTCTCCCTCCCTCCCCGCGATCTGGGATCGGGGAGGAGGCCATGGAAGGGGGGTCCTTTCAAGAAGATTTTATCACATGTTGTTCTTTTTCTTCTTCAATACAAATCAATCAAAAAGATTATATAACACTACAACAGCAACCAACACAACTAGAAGTCTCGATCATGTCGTGAGATCTTTGTTGTTTGTTTTTTTCCTTTTACATACTTTTATATATATTTAATTCATTTGTTAATTTAAAATAAGTTTGTTACTCCTCATTTGTCAAATCAGAATTAAAGGAAATATATATAATTTCCTTTAGTTCAGAGGAAATAATATATTTACTTTAGTTCTGATTTGACAAATAAGGAGTAACAAATATTTATTTTAAATTAACCAAGGATTTTTTAAAAAAATTTTATTAATCAATGATAAAAAAAACAAAACAAAAAAAAAAATGACCATTTTTTTTTTTTTTTTTTTTAAATATTTTTTAGTCTTCCTTTAGTTCTGTTGACAAATAAGGAGTAACAAATACTAATTTAAAATTATCAAATAATTTTTTTTTAAATAAAATAAAAATTCAATAATAAAATAAAATAAAAAAGAAATGCCCATTTTTTAAGTCTGGTCTTAAAAACGATTTTTTTTAACAACAAAGAAAGACGTTAACAGGTTTCTAATGAAAGAAACAAGTTTTTCTTTTTTTTTTTTCTGTCTCTCGCTCTCTATTTCTATTTCTCCCACTTTTGAAGGTTATAAATTTTACCAAAATATAAATTAAAACAAACAAAAATTAAATCTAAGTTTATTATTAAAATCAAATTATTCATTCTGTTTTTATATAACAAAAACAATGAAACTAAAAGGAGTGGTTTTGCTTTCAATATTTAGCTAAAAACGAAGTTCCTGTTTGTCTGTATTTCAAAAGGATTTAAGATTAAACAATAATGTAAAATTTTTACACTATCATTTTATCTTAAAAACAAATTTTAAAAAAAAAATGAAAAGCTTAAATGAAAGTTATGTCCCATAAAAATTGCTACACTTAATGAATGAAATTTATATGTAAAATGTAACAATTTATCATGGGACATAGGTAGTAAATAAAAGATTATTTTTTAAATTTATCTCTCACTTGTTGCTTTAATATTAATATCTATCTTACTTTTAAAATCTTTTTTTTTTTTTTACAAACAAAATTCAAATTAGTTACTAATTGTAGAAAATAGTATTTTAATATTTTTGGATGTTTAAATAGAAAATTAATTATTATCAAACATTTGTAAATTAGAAATGTTTTAAACGTAAAAATAAGATTTTTATTTTGAAGCGATCGTTTAAAAATAAAAAAATTTTTAAAAATTATAAAAGCTTAAATGAAAGTATCTCTGTTCCATAATAATTGTTACTCTTAATAAATGAAATTTATATACATGTATCAATCATTTTGGGACAGTTAGTAAATAAAAGATTATTTTTTTAAATCTTTTTTAAAAGAAAACAAAATACAAATTAGTCACTAATTATATTTAACTGGATTTTAATATTTTTTAAAAGCTGAAATACTAAATCTATCATCATTAAACGTTTGTAAATTAGCAATGTGACTGAAATGTTTTTCAACAAAACAAAAAACAAAAAACAAAAAACAAAAAAAAAAGGTGTTTGTATTTTGAAACTAAACTTTAGAAATGAATTCATTCATTTATTTATTTTATTTAGTTTTAATAAATTTAAATAAACAAAAAATATTTTTCACTATATAAGCCTTTAGGTTTAATAACAAAAAAAAATAGTTTAATCTGCAGTGGACAATATTTTAAAGCAGACAATAAATTACGACCAGATTCGATACGAACACAATAAACAGCTACCGCAAAATTACCTGGGGGATCAGTTTACAATTATAACGTCATTGTAAATTAATCCCCCATTTTCCGGTCACTCGGCATGACCACCGCCTTCTTCATTGAAATTAGTAAACAAGGAGACAACAGCGGCGTGTTGTCACGTAAACAAATAAACCCCAGAGGTGCTCCCAGGTAGGCGCGAAACCCTTGAAAATTATCAAACTAGAAAGCTTAGTACTTACAGCAGTCGTAACATTGGTCAGAGAAGAGGAGGACGATGACAAATCGGCAGAGGCGCTTCGTTTATTCCGTTTTCCGTCAAAGTCGCTCTCCATCTTCTTCTTCTTACCGTCTGCAAAGTCGGCCATCAACCGACTCGGATCTCTGTGCGGGTCCACTTCAAATACATGCATATCTCTCCCCTGGTGAAATAATCCAGTCTCCGAGGGTGGCAAATGCAACGTTTTGGCCGGAGATCCATAGCGGCGAGCAGAAACCGCCAGGAAATGCGGTAAAACAAAGTAAAACAATAAAATACAAGGCAGCCTAGACCACCTGTGCACAAACATCTTCGCCATCTTGATTGGCGAATCACGCACTTTTCACATTAAATATCACTTCGCGCTTCTCCCCCTCCCTCTGTTTTTTTTTCTAGTTTCATCAAATAGTTCCCTCTCGTCGTCCGCAAATACTCGTTTATTTTACCTCCGCTATTAAATATTTTTATTGTTATCGTCAACACCTGAATTTATTTTTATTCAAAATAGGATTGATAATTTTCAATAAAAGTTATTTAATATAATCGACGATGACTACGTAGTTGTTAGTCTTGTCTTTTTTGTTTGTTTAGGAATGGCTCTGGTGTGATTCGAACCCCAGTACGAAATTAGTCTCTATCATTTTTTGTTAATTCTTTAATTGATAAATAAATAAATATTATCTTTATGAATTTTTTTTTTAGTTGTGTTATTTGTTGTATTTTGTTATTTTCTTTTCATTTCAATTTCTATTGTTTTTTTACCTAGTCCTTATTTTTCTATTCCTTTCATTATTCATCAATGAAATAGAATAGATAATGTTTATTTTTTAAAAAGTGCATATATATATATATATATATATATATATATATATATATATTATGATAATGGTACACGGTAATAACCTACTCGAGTTTCACCACAAGGATCTTCAGGGTTAAATCCGCTGGATTAATCAAGATATTAAATCCACTGGATTAATCAAGACATTGAAACGTGCAATCAACTGCAATTAATCAATATCTTGATTAATCCAGTGGATTTAACCCTGAAGATCCTTATGGTGAAACTCGAGTAGGTTATTACCGTGTACCATTATCATAATAAATTTGCTCTACCAACGTATTGAGCACTTTATATTTGTTATATCGATGCCTTATCATTGTGAATCTTGCATCAACTAACCATTGTGACCTGTTTCACCGGTAAGTCACCTTTTCCACAAATACCATATATATATATATATATCAAGATTATAAAAAAGAAAAAATATGTATATGTATGTATGTATATATATATATATATAATTTTAATGGCTCATCAACCTGTGTAGGATGTATTTTTTGCATAGGGGTTAGGGAATTGTGTTAATTGTATGTTCATATTTATTTGTTGCATGTAGTTATACATATGATTTTAATGGCATGTTAAGTCATGTAGGGTTATTTTATGCCAAGAGGTTAGGGAATTATGTTCATTGTACATTCATATTCATTTGTTGTGTAGTTGTTTCTTAAGACTATTTTTTGCAGACTATTATATGATATTATGGTGTTAAGTAGGGGCTGTTTGATGTCAATATTTAATAAAAGTGTTCAAACATTTAAAAGACCATAAAACAATCAAGCATATGGCATAGAAGACAAAACCTCTTGATTAAACAAACACAATTGTATTAACAAAATGTATACAAAAAGGCAGCATTGAATACTGGGCAAGGTTCAGCCAAATTTTTTTTTTTTTAAGCTCAATGATTTTTACATTGAACTAAGCTGATATTTTGCAATTCACAAAGTGAGAAAGAAAGTATAAAGTTTTTAGGTCACAATAATCATCAGTCAGGCAATAGTTGTACTGATATTTAGTTTGTCTCTTAAAGCGATAATTATTTAAAGAGAGAGAGAGATAGATAGATAGTTTGTACCTTCTGCATTCAAAGTTCTTAAAACATGTGACAAGGATTCTCTTAGGCAGGCAAAATCTTTCTGCTTGAAAATGAAAAAGTCTGGGTATTTATAGAATCCAGGTAGGCTCCGCGAAGCTCCATTCGATAATTTTTCTTATTAGGTGGGAACGCCTCTGATTGGTTGAATTTTACGAATTTTATTTTTTTTATTCTCTTTTTTCTAACATGCACAATCCCCTGCGCAAAACAATTATTTTTGTCATTCGATCTCTTTCTGTCGAAGTATGAACTTCCGGTTCGCCACAATATCAAGTATTCCTATCTAATAAAAAATAATTTGCAGACTGTTGCATGGTTTTAAGTATTCCTATCTAATACTACAATTTTCACACAGTTATATTGGTTTCAAGTATTTTATGGAGGCATGTGGTGTAATGGTTAGAGTCGTAGGAAATGGACTTGTCGACCCAAGTTCAAATCCTGGTTTCTTTGTTTAATGGCATATCAACCTTCATAGGTTATTTAATGCCAAAACCATTCTTGTAGAAGAACGGCAGTAGTACTATTTAACCCATAGCTGGGTTCAAATCCTGGACGAGATTGTTTGCATTTCACATAGCACTAATGCCTTTTGCAAAGGTATGCATCCAAATACTCTCTAACATCCAGCTATGGGTAAATAGTAGGATAGACTGCGTTCTTTAACCTTGGCTAGGTAACAATTCTAGGAGAAAGAAAACTCTGACTTCAAACCTGTTAAACTCCGCTTCAGAAATTGACCTTGTGTCACATCTTATTCATGTGGAGGGGCTGGTAAATATATATATATATATATATATATATATATTGGTTTGGTGGTTGGCTTTGAAGGCTATCACAATGCAAGTGTAAAGAAAAATAAGGTAACCATGGCGTTGTTTGTTAACCTTTAATTTTTTATTCTTAATATTTTGAGATAAAAACCTCTTCTACAGAAGATTTCCAAAACTGAAGCTAGAATTAAAGGTTAACAAACAACGCCATGGTTACCTTATTTTTCTTTACACTTGCATTGTGATAGCCTTCAAAACCAACCACTAAACCAATATAAACACAATGCTTCAAGCAAATTGTAAAATACTTATATATATATATATGGTTTCAAGCAACTAATAATAATGATAATTATAGCTTCAAGTAGCTATTCTTAATACAAAAAATTCATAGTTATATGGTATCATGTATTCTTATTCAATACAAATAATTTTCAAACTCCGCCCCAGTCGGCTGGGGCGTTAGAATGCACCAACTGCACCTCTGCAGAGGGGTAAGACTCCCCTAATGGGGCCACCTGTTGGCCATGGGTGGTGACCCGTGATGCTTAAGGATAGAGCCCAGGTGGATGAGCAGTTCATGACTTGCAATACTCCACTTTGGCCCTATCTTGGGCTAGACGGGCGGTCGGAGAGGCCCCCTCTGATCAATCGGTTGGTTACGTCAAGCCCTAGCACCTATATGATTTTCCCAACCCTATTGCCCTTATGGCAAGCCCCAATGCTTTTTATCATATGGGTGCTAGAAGGTGGTGACTGAGAGCCTAGATGTCCTGGGAATGACGTTAAACTCTATCTGATGGTGAGGTTCCAGTTCTGGAGGTTTGGGTAATGTGAAGCACACCTTCATCACCATTGCTTCCTGGTCCACTCTGACCCGGAGTGGTAGTACCTGTTAGGGTCCCATCTATGGGTTAAATAGAAAAACATGAGTTGATAAACAAAATTGTATTATGCATTAAGAATGAATTTATTTCACAACTTTGTCGCATTAAATGACCCACTGAGGTTGATATGCCGTAAAACAAAATAAACCTAAACCAAACTAATTTTCAAACAGATCTATTTGACTTATAAATGAGACCATAACAGGTACTACCACTCCAAGTCAGAATAGACCTGGGAGTAATGATGGGCAACTCCACACTCCCTAGAGCTCCAGAACTGAAGCCTCACCATTAAAAGGAATTACGGGGGTCGTAGGGAGCTCTTAAATCTCCCGGTGGTCGGCAATTATTTCGGATGAAAGAAGACAAACAATACAAATGGAAATTATACACATATATTAAACAAAGATACAAAATGCTGCAAATTTGTTGGCATTTGCTACAAGACTTATCTTGAGAGGTGAAATTAACACTTTGTTGGTGAATTGGCGCTAGAAAGGATTTCTACTCGCCGTCGTTTTAGAGTGCTGTTGAGACACGTCCGTTCTGGTCGGTTCTTATCCAATAAGTGTTGGGGTTTGGTTTACCGCCAACATTGTATGTTAGCAATTCGCCCCCTAGCGGCAAGGGAGGATAATTCTACTATCGGTTTTCCGATACCATCAGATGACTTTAGTATCATAACCAGGATGCTCCTTTGCATATTCTAAGCTCTGCCTATATATATATATATTAAAGTCAGCAGAGTGACCTATTGTTGGTATCAGCCGGACAGTGAGGGTATCTATCCCCTTTTCACTGGCGCTAGACCAGGGAGATTATTACTTTATGTCTGAGGTGGAGCACCGCTCCTATCATAAACTCCCCACTTTATCTAACAGATCCAAACTGTGCTACTCATGCATCAAGTTGGCAGGTCGTTATCAAACCTGAAACCTTGTAGTTTCTAGGTGGATGCACAACTGAAGTAAAGCAAATATTTTATTTTTTTAAACAAAAATAGATTCAATGTCAATGCTGTATTCTTTAAAGAAAAAGATTTTCCTATTTTGTAAAGTAATCAGTTCAGCATCAAATATAATTTGTGTTAGGTGTACATTAATAAAGTTAGGGTCCCATTTTTTTTATAAGTCATTGATTTTTCAAAAACTCTCTCCTACACATTTTTATTGTTAATGACCTCCAAAGTTGTCTCTCTCTCCTTTCTTCTTTCACTTTCAATTATTATGTAAAGTATATTATTACTAGGTTGGTTGATTAGTTGGATTTTACGGCATGTCAACTCTTGTTGGATTATTTTATGCTGAAGACATCTTGTTTTAATATTCTTTATAGGTATTCAATTTTTTTAAAAACTCAATTTTGTTTTCAAAAACATTTTTTTAAACTCATTTTTTCAATTCAACCCATAGATGGAACTCTAACAGATACTACCGCTCCGGGTCAGAATGATGGCGATCATGGGGTAGTCCACACTCCCCGAGCTACAAAATTGGAACTTCATCATTAGATGTATAACCGTTGCACAGACCGAGCAGTAACCGCTTCTTGAACCGACTTCACAACCTTCGCACAGACCTGGCAGCAAACACTTCTTGCAAGGTTTACGAACGACTGCTCAAGCCTCCGACACACTCATTTTATAGGCCACGGCGAGGCAACCGATTGAGCAATCTGCAGAGCTTCAGATTTGTATCAGCGCACCTCGGCCCAGCACGCTTCCAAACTGCTCCACAACACACGCATGCAAATCGCAGATGCTTTCGTGCATGATGTCGCGTATCTTGCTCACGACAATCACAAGATGCAGTTTAAAGTCATACCTAGGACACATTATCACTAGGATGAGTCAAAAGTTTTACAATATTTTGGTAACATGAGGCACAATGTGGCAACACTGAATGCTTCTGCTGAGGTTATGAAGGTGACAAACCACACTGAACTGTGAGATGCCAAGCTCGCCTGATACTCTCAAAGTGCTTCTTTCTAGATTTACATCTGTGGCCTGGAGTACTGCTTTGGAATTCATGATTTTAGTTACCTTCTCAGCTGGAGCTGTAGAATACATTGCTGCACCTCATCAGAGTGTTAAGACACCCCCTTACCAAATTGGACCACCTGTTGGCCGTGAGTGGCAATCTGTAATACCTGAAGATTGGATCCATGGTGGCTGAGTAGTCTATGACTCAGGTACTAAGTTGGCATCTGACATGCAACGCACCACTTTGGTCCTTACTTGGGCTAGATGGGCAGTTAGAGTGGCCCAATCTAATCAATTGTAACTTTCCCTATATATATATATATATATATATGAAAGTAAGTAAACAAACAATGTGTTTATTTTTATATGGCCTTTTTAGCTGACAATTTTTGGAGGATATGTGCTTAATTGATGTCATACCTAATTTTGAAAATTAATTAGTTAATAATTAATGAATTTAGGGGGCATATATGTTCAAATGTAAGGCTAAACAAATCGAGAAAATGTCAATCCCTGTATCTACATTTCGACTGCTGATGAGACCTAATAGGTCGAAATGTACATACAGGGATTGACATTTTCTCGATTTGTTTAGCCTTACATTTGAACATATACGTCCACCTAAATTCATTAATTATTAACTAATTAATTTTCAAAATTAGGTATTCAATTAAGCACATATCCTCCAAAAAAATATATATGTGTGTGTGTGTGTGTGTGTGTGTTGTTGTTGGAATTCTTCCATCTGCGAAAGACAATGGCATAGTGTCCAAATTCTTTCTTTTTTTTTTTTTTTTGAACTACGTAGCCTGGGCAGGTTGATGTGGAGGATGTTCTGTTGCCCAAACAGCAAATCCCTCCTCTACACACTGCTGCTGTGGTCCAAAGGAAAGGTAAGAAACCAATGCAGTTTGGAGTTGCTGTGTAGCGCTGAAATTCAGCATTACTCAATCTTAGGGACCCTGGTTGCAGATTTGTTATATATATATATATTGTCATCCACATACAGTCCTGTTTCACCATTTCATCAGTGCAGTTAGACAAAGCAAGCTGCTATAAAAACTAGGGCCATAAAAAGTAAGTTAAGTTGCCAGTGGCCTATTGTCAGTATCAGCTGAACAGTGCTAGACCAGGGAAATTGTTTTTGTTGAAGTGGAATACCACACCTACTGTCAGTTCCCCACTTTACCACACAGATTAGATTATCCAATCTGTAATTCTCATGCGCTGAGTTGTTGGGGACCTATATCAAACCAGGAACTTTGCGATTCCTAGGTGGGTGCTCTATTGACTGAGCTAAACCGACCTTTACTGGAGTTCAAGTTAGTATAGTTATACTGACTCCACCCCTGACTTCAGTGACCCCTTAATTGTTTCAAACTCTACAGCCCTGTTTGGTATCTTTGTCATATCTGGGTACTTCAACTCGCACCAGAATTATTGGTTTGGTTTGGTTTGGTTTGGTTTGGTTTCTTTTATGGCATATCAACCTCGTTGGGTCATTTAATGCGGACAAAGTTTTGAAATAAATTTATTCTTAATGGATACTCAATTTTTTTTTATAAACACATTTTACTATCTAACCCATAGATGGGACCCTAACAGGTACTACCACTCCGGATCAGAGTGGACCAGGGAGCAAAAGTGATGAAAAGGTGCTCTACATTCCCCAAACCTCCAGAACAGGAACCTTACCATCAGAGTTTAATGTCATTCCCAGGACATGAAGACCCTCAGCCACTGTCTTCTAGCACATTGTTGAGTATCTGACCATCATCCTTGGTTCCACATGTAGTAAGTAAGTAAGCAAGCCAATAAGAATCCGGTGTTATAGTATTCTTTGTAAGTCCGACATCCAAGATAATCCAAATGTCAATGAGTTAAGATTAGAATCAGGCCTCTATAAATACAACAACAGCAGCAGCACTGCCAGTGATTGGACAATAGGAATTTTTCTCAGATCACGTGATAGTCAATGAGTCTATATTTAGGAGTGACCATTTGCCCCATGCCTTATATATAAAAAATCCAACACACATATATGATAAAAAGGGCTTGCCATAATCATATAGGTGCTAGGGCTTGATGTGACCAGCCAGTTGATTGGAGGGGACCTCTCCGATCGCCCATCTAGCTTAAATAAGGGTTTAAGTGGAGTGTTGCATATCATGGATAGCTCATACACCAGAATTCCACCCTTAAGCATCACGAGTCACCACCCATGGCCAACAGGTGGCCTCATTGAGGGGAGTGGTTCTTACTCCTCTGCTGAGGTGTAGTCGGTATTTCTTAAAGTTCCAGCCAATAGGGTTGCATTATTGGTTGAGATTAAACCATTTAGACACTTTGTAGCATAGGTCTGTGTTTTGTTTTAGATTTAGATTTTAAAATAACAGTTAATGGAAAGATACAAGGATTGTAAGTGGAATGATGTAATCCTGTATTGACTTACACTTCTGGTTTGCCAGTGCGAATGTGGGAAGTTAGCTAGAGAAAATCAGTCTTTACCTGGCTACTGAAGGAGATGGACCCTAATGGCATCTCTCGTTCAATTAGCCGAATTCTCACATTGTTAAGTTTCTGGTCGCCATACTTGGCCAGTTGAAAAGGACTTAAAGTAAGGAAGTAAGTAAGTCCTGAGCTATAGAATCCTTTGGTAAGTGAATAAGTCCTGGGTTATGTAATCCTACGTAGTGTCAAAAGGTCCAGTGATATAATCCTATGTTCCATCATCCACAAGGGTTCAAGTAGTTATGTGTAGGTATGACCAGAACAGCCAGTATAAATAACAATATCAGCAGCAAAGCACTGCCAGTGGTTGGTCAATAGGTTGATCACATGATTATCGTCGAGTCTATAAGTAGAAGCGGGCAACTAGCACACACCTTATATGCCAAATTTCTCAACACACATGCGTATTTGTGATCTGGGATTTTAAACAAATAAAATGAACTCAAAACAAAGCAAAGTCTTGTGTTGTTACTAAGAACAAACAAACAACACAAGTACAGAAGATCCAGTCCAGGTTAAGAAACATCTACCAGAATAACAGAAGAATTCAACCACCTTTCAGAGATAGACATATCCAGAATAACTAGATCCAACGTTTGACAGATTCAACCCAAGCTAAGATGGAAAGGTTAAATCCTATTTAACGGACATAAATTCCACCATCGTATGTCAGTCTGTCGAAAAATAAAAATACTAAAAATCAGGGAATTAACCAAATTTAATGAAATTTTCACTGTTGATATATTAAGGAATAAACAATATAATGCACCAGTTATTTTATTTGAAAACTCTTACATTTTTTCAGGTCAGTTAACTTTGTACCACATATCTTTGAGGTGTAACACAGATTCACAAACATACGTGGTTCAAAGTTAATTGACCTGAAAAAATGTTTTAAAATAAAATAACTGGTGCATTATATCTTTTATTCATTAATATATCAACACTGAAAATTTCATTAAATTCAGATAATTCCTTGATTTTTAGGGTTTTTTTTTCTTTCGGTGATTGGTGGAATTTAGGTCCGCTAAGTAGGATTTAACTGATGGAAGCTAGCAAGATGGAAGAAACAGAAGCTAAGTATCTGAGTAAAGAAGACAAGTACACCTGTGTACAACCATGAGTATTACAGTTATACTCTACAGAACAAGATAAGATTATTTTATTTTACAAACCCAGATAAAGACAAGCACACGTTTAGAAATTAGCCTCGAATGGACAACCGATCATTGTGTGTGTGTGTCAGTTGTCTCCCAGGCAAAAACTGATTTTCTTAACTAAGTTTATCATGTTGGCTCTGTTCAATCAAATCCAAGGTCAATTACTGGTTAAAATCTGTCAATCAAACTACCTGTATTTTTCCATGAAATCATGTTTTTAATTCTTATCACTTTACATGTTGTGTCTGAGTTATCAAATAACAACATTGAAATCCGGAAGAAAGGTTAACATAGGGTTATTACCTTTGTTACAAAGATATAATAATATAATAGATTTTCACAACAATAATTGATTCTCTGTAGCAACTAGCTACAGCTTCAACTCAACTACTTGACTGTGTAAAAGTAAAAGTAAAGTCGTTGGGGTGGCCTAAAGTCGGTAACAGCAAATCAGCAAGGGAGTCTATCCCCTTTTCACTAGCACTAGACCAAGGAGATTGTTTTTGCATCTGAGGTAGAGCTCCACACCTACCATCAGCTCCTTACTTTACCGCACAGATCGCTGTGCTATTCATACGCTGAGATGGCGAGGGCTGGTATCGAACTAGGAACTTTGTGCTTTCTAGCCAAACGCTCTACTGACTGAATCCGTATTATTTATGTGTTTCATTGGACAAGTCCAACTTTTTGTATCTTCCCTTACAACACTACTGTACAGAATTGATTGGCAACCCATCAATCGTGTAATACCTGCTCCCTAGTAACCATTCACAGTACTATTTGGCATGCAAGGAATGTAATCCCTATATTGAGAAAAGGCTGTGATAAATCTTTCTACTAAATTACACTAGTAAATGTCAAAATAAAACAAGACAATTTCTTTTTTTTTCCAACGATCATTGCACAAAAATTCATTACGAATAATCAATGACAACTGACATTTAAAAAAAAAAAAAAATAAGTGCATTTTTTTATGTTTGTTTTGTTGACAAATAAAAAAGATGTCAAACTGATATATTGATTTGATAATACACATCATATAATTATCTTAGGATATATTAAGTTGGTTGGTTGGATTTTATGGCATGTCAACCTTTGTTGGGTTATTTTATGCCAAAGATGTTTTGTTTTATTCATTCTTTATTCATTTTATTCAATATTTATTTCAAACTCAATTTTTTTTTAACTCAGTTTTTTAAAAACACATTTTTTCTACTTAACCCATAGATGGGACCCTAACAGGTACTACCACTCCAGATCAGAGTGAACTTGGGAGTAATGGTGATGAAGGGGTACTCCACATTCCTCAGAGCTTCAGAAATGGAACTTCACCATTAGATGCAGTTTAATATCATATCCAGGACACTAAGACCCTCAGTCACCACCTACTAGCACATATATGATAAAAAGGGTTCGGGTTTGCCATAAGAGCAATAGGGTCAGGACAATCATATAGGTGCTAGGGTTTGATGTAACTAGCTGATTGATCAGGGGAGGGCCTTTCCAACCACCCGACTAGCCTGAGTAAGGGCCAAAGTCATGGCCTGTTGCATGTCATGAACTGCTCAGCCACCAGGATGCCCTTCTAAGCATCACAGGTCACCAGCTCCAGCCACCAGGATGCCCTTCTTAAGCCACAGGTCACCAGCTCCAGCCACCAGGATGCCCTTCTTAAGCATCACAGGTCACCAGCTCCAGCCACCAGGATGCCCTTCTTAAGCATCACAGGTCACCAGCTCCAGCCACCAGGATGCCCTTCTTAAGCATCACAGGTCACCAGCTCCAGCCAACAGGCAGGAACATATTGTGTGAAAAGTGTGAAGGGGCTGGTTTAGCTCTGTCAATAGAGCACCTGCCAAACATTCGCAAGGTACCTTGTTCGATACCCATCTCCGCCAACTCAGCACATTAGTCGAACAAATTGGGAAAATCTGATCTGCTCAGTAAAGTGAGTTGCTGACAGTAGGTGTGGTGCTCCACCTAAGCAAAAACAATCTCCCTGGTCTAGTGCTAGCAAAAAGTGGATAAACCCCCTTGTTGTCTACCTTATACCGACAGTAGGCCACACCACTAACTTTACTTACTTATATTAAGTGTTGTTGTTTTTAGCCGCTCTTTCATCATAAACTTTATTTCATGTGCATATCTAAAGAGGGTCTGGGTAATTCCATGTCAAATCATCCAGAAAAAAAGTAAAATTGTCACCCACTGTGGTATACTAAGACCCGGAA
>CM042158.1:21819975-21881483 GCA_023376005.1 Doryteuthis pealeii | reverse complement strand
TGACTCAACACTCCCCAAACTCCAGAACTCACTACTGGATGAAGTTTTCATTATAATATTTTCCTTTTCAAGCTGTTAAACTTAAGAAATTGACCATGTGTCACATCCTGCTCATGCTGAAGGATTGGTAATTCTATACATATATAAAGGGCAGTTTGTGTGTTTGTATGTCCGGAGGAAACTATGAAAATAAAACAATTAATGATATAGTAAATATGTATACACATTCACTATCACCAGATCTTCTGCTTTTGAACAAAAATAATGAAGGTTTGATTTATATTAGTGAAGATAATTAAAAAATAAAATTTAAATGATACCAACATAGAGTCACAGACGTCGATGACGTCACTCCATGTCTTCAACAGTTGTGGCCCCTCTAGCGGCTAGTTAATCCAATTCTGGATTTGCAGATGTGGTCATACACATTGTAAGGGAAATTCCCATCTGCATTTGTAGTTCATGACGACAAAGATGTCACTGCTCTGCAGCTCTGTTAATCGTGATATTGAGCTGCTTAGCTCTTGTGCGGTAGGCGTTTTGCCAACCCTGTCTGTTGGAGGCCAGACTTTCTGCGCTTGAAGGTGTGATGGTACATTTCTTCAGCATTGTCTTAATATGGTCTTTAAACCGCTCATTATAAAATAGAGCTCACATTATTAACAATTCTATTCCCTGACTTAACTTGTAGTTTATATTGTTAATATTAGGAGGTATGTTGTGTAATGGTTAGCATTGTAGGAAATGGACTCGTTGACAAGTTCAAATCTTGGACAAGGCATTGTAACACTAATACACTTGGGAAATGTATGTATGCAACTACTCTCCCTCCAGCTATGAGTAAATAGTAGGAGACAGACTGGGATCTGTCTTGAGAAGGAAAACTCTGAATTCAAGCCTGTTAACTTAAGAAATTGACCTTGTGTCACATCCTTCTCGTGCTGAAGGATTGGTAATTCTATACATATATAAAGGGAAGTTTGTGTGTTTGTATATCCGGAGGAAACTATGAAAATAAACAAATTAATGACATAGTAAATATATATACACATTCACTATCACCAGATCTTGCTTTTTGAACAAAAATAATGAAGGTTTGGTTTATATTAGGGAAGATGATTAAAAAAATAAAATTTAAATGATAGCAGCATAGAATTTTTTGCATTTAATATTTAAATAGTAGACATCCATTTTTCTTTTCAGAATGACTGGATCAATGCAAGGTTCTTTTTACATGGAGATTTTAAGAGGGCATACTACGGGGATCCAACTCATGAGTCAGTAATAATAGATCTGTGAAAACTAACTTTTTACCTCCCTCACTACCCAAGCAAACACTGGATAGTCACTAAGGGACCGGATTAGCTCAGTTGGTAGAGCGTTCGGCTAGAAACCCAAGGTTCCTAGTTCGATACCAGTCCCCGCCAACTCAGCGTATGAGTAGCACAGGTATCTGTGCGGTAAAGTAAGGAGCTGATGGTAGGTGTGGCGCTCCACCTCAGATGCTAAACAATCTCCTTGGTCTAGCACTATTGAAAAGGGATAGACTCCCTCGCTGACTGGCTGATACCGACTTTAGGCCACCCCGTCGACTTATCTTTTACTTTATATCCGGTTTTGGCATCTGCTTCAGACCACAAGGCTCCAAGTTCAATACCAGCCATCGCCATCTCAGCACATGAGCAGTACAGCTTGGATCTGTGCGGTAAATGAGGAGTTGATGGTAGGTGTGGCACTCCATTTCAGCAAAAAAATCTCCCTTGTCTAGCACTAGTGAAAAGGGGATAGACTCCCTCCAGCTGATAACAACTATAGGCCACTCTTCCTATTTTACTTAATATATATATATATATATATATATATATATATATATATCATTGTTGTTGGCATCTCCCTGGTCTAGCACTAGTGAAAAGGGATAGACTCCCTCCAGCTGATAACAACTATAGGCAAACTCTTCCTATTACTTTATATATATATATCATTGTTGTTGGCATCTCCCTGGTCTAGCACTAGTGAAAAGGGAGACTCCCTCCAGCTGATAACAACTATAGCCATCTTCCTATTTTACTTATATATATACTAGCAAATATATGCACCCTCCGGGTGCAAGTATTTAAGTTTAATGTAATAAAATATCATATTAAATTAGAAAGGCTAATGAAACTAAATAAGAATGCAGATAAAAATATTGTGAAACAGAGGGGGTATAATCGAAATATAGAACAACTGAAACTTACTCTTCATCACTCTTGTCTTTCATTGTTATTTTCTAATTTAAGTATTTAGTTAAAAGAGGAAGTAAAAAATAAAATGACAGTTATTTTTCTTGTTAATGGATTTCATTTAAGATTTATTGAAGAGATTTTTGCTTATATTCATTAAAATAACCAAACAGTTAGAAATCAATAATACTAAGCACATATTTATTAAATTCGATTTTTTATACAATATGCAAATTAGCCTTCCCCTTCACACTGTAAACCACTATTTGTTGTATATATAAACATAATTGTATGTTATTAGTATGTAGATATGGTTAACAGTATTAATAATGTAAAACAATTTTATTAATAATGGAGGTTAAAATAAAATAAAAGCATTGAGAATGTGTTGTCAATAACTAAGGGAATTGTAACTTGAGTAGTGATATAGTTTCGGTTACAGACAAAAAAGCACAATCTCCATTATAATAAGATATATCATTGTTGTTGGCGTCCTTCCGTCTGTGAAAGATGATGATTTTTTTTTTTTAACTACATAGCCTAGGAGGGTTTTTTGGAGGATGTGCTGTTGCCCAATCAGCAGATCCCCTTTCCACACTGCCACTGCGGTCCAAAGGAAAAGTAAGAAACCAATGTAGTTTGACAATGGCAACATCACAGAAGTTGCTGTGTAGCACTGAAAATTCAGCGATATTTCACCTTAGTTAGATTTGTTTACGAGGTTTACTCCTCTGCTCTTCCTCGGGATTATTAAGCCACCCCGCAGTGATGGTTTGGTAACAGTCTCTTCCTGGTCCTAGATGGGTTGAAGACAAGGCCAATTTGGAGTTTTGTGTGTAGTAAGTACCCCGATCTTATTACTGTCAGTGTGGGTGTCCGTTGGCTCCCCATGAGCTTGTCCGCTCTTTCCATTTTTTCTTCTTTTTTTTTTGAGATGCTGGTGTTTACTCACCTCCTCACCAGACAACAGATATGTACCTATTGAGAGTGCCAGTTTAGTTGCTTGTTCGATATCTAAGTTTTAACTTAGTATAAGTCCACACATCAGCTATCGTCTTCAAAGTTTAGGATTGACTGGCATATTTCTCTTTTTTTTGCTGGTACATGACCAAGCAAGGGAAGGGAAGGTATTTGGCTAGAATTTA
This sequence comes from Doryteuthis pealeii, assembly GCA_023376005.1. Lineage (NCBI taxonomy): Eukaryota > Metazoa > Mollusca > Cephalopoda > Myopsida > Loliginidae > Doryteuthis > Doryteuthis pealeii. Next base: position 21,878,113 of record CM042158.1, on the reverse strand, counting down.
GGATGATGTGAGGTTATTTAAAACGAAAAAAACATGAAAAAAATTTTTATAATTTTAAATAAATAATATATATATATCATATCATTATTATTATATTGATCTGCACTGTGTGTTTCAGATATTTTTATGATGAATACCAGTATTAAAATTTGGTAATTTTGAGACATTAGTTTAAACTGTGCCTCAAGGCCTTTGAGGTTGCTCATACAATTCTGGATGTGAAAAAAATGAAACAATAATCTAACCGGACAGTCCAAAACTAGTTTAAATAATTTTTGGGTGGTGATTTGTCTCTTGAAATAAAACTCAGAAGTAGAAAAAAGAATTATTTATCTATAGGATACACAAGGTCACAAGTATAGGGCATCTGAAAGGGGGTGAACACACAATTCAGTACTAATGGATCTGCAAGACTAGCTTGCTAACCATTACACCATAATAGGACGGCAAAAGAAATCAGCTATGTGTAAGTAAAAGGTTAGACTGGGCTCTTTAACCTTGGTTTGGCAACCAATATAGAAGAAGCAAAACTCTGAATTCAAACAAGCTACATTTGCTTTAAAATTGACCTTGTGTTGCATCCTACTCATGAAGGAGGGATTGGGTAAATACTTACCATCAGTTATCAATGACATGTTTTAAAACATAAGGTAAAGGAGTACCGACGCCTAGCACTGATAATCTTGTTGTTTTGGTAAGTTTTTGTGGTGAGCCGGAAGTTAACGCTTTGAAAGCAGAAATAAAATGATGAAAATAAGAAGACTGCACATAAGATCAGTGCAGGTAGAAAGAAGAAAATAGAAATATTAAAAATGATAATTTTCGACCAATCAGAAGCATTCACACCTAAAAAAAGAAGTTTAAAAAAAGGCCGATTTCGATCCAAGGGGTCCTATAAAAAGCGAAGGTTTTTAAAGAACAGTTCAGAAGACAAACCTATGCCTGATTAGTCCATGTTGCTCGACTCCAAAATATTTGCCTACTGCTGAAGGTATTACAAGCTATATCTTTCTCTCTCTAAAAGTTACTTCACTGCTGATAATATAAGAGCTTTACCCTTTCTTTCTCATTTGGAGTTAACTCAACTCTTTCTTTTTCTAATTACATGAACTTTGAAAAAGCTATTCTGTAGGACATGGATCAGTATTCTTGACTACTGTAATTTATTTGTTTTAATACACATATTATTTGTTGAACTTATGAGTCATTTGTTTCTGCCAATATATATATATATATATATATATATATATATATATATAATATATATATAAGATTTTTTTTTAAATCATTTTTATAGTGAGTTCGAAGCATTAATTAAAATGTAATAATATATTTTTGAAGGCGAAATAATGCAAATTTATGTTTAAAAAACATATTTTTATTTTTTTATTATTTTTTTTTTTGGTCCCTTAATATTTTCAGGCTATGCCTATCTTCAGAGGGTTGAAACATTTTTTAAAATTTTCATCTGTATTTGATAAACTCAACTGTGATGTTAATCTGTTGAATGTTTTAATGTAAATGCAAACGTTCGGCAAAGGTGTAAAGTTATGCTCGGCAAAGATGGTGAAACTTCGTTAGATTCCGTGCGCGTGTTCTTGTTTCGCGGGATGTTTTGAAAATTATTTCATATATAAATATTTTTTTTTAATACTATAAAAATTATGAGGCCTGCTTGGGATATTGAAATAAAGATTTAAAAAAAAAATCATTTTTATAGTGAGTTAGGAGCATTAATTAAAATGTAATAATATATTTTTGAGGCGAAATAATGCACATTTATGTTTAAAAAAACATTTTTTTTTTTTTTTTTCATTCAACAGATTAACATCACAGTTGAGTTTATCAAATACAGATGAAAATTAAAAAAAAATGTTTCAACCCTCTGAAGATAGGCATAGCCTGAAAATATTAAGGGACCAAAAAAAAAAAAAAAAAAAAAAAAAAATGTTTTTTAAACATAAATGTGCATTATTTCGCCTTCAAAAATAATATTTATATATATATATTATATATATATATATAATACTGCCTTTGTACACCATTCCAGCAAAAGCTGAAACAGTGACCATCTCACACTATAGTATATATATATATATATATAATATATATATATATTATATATAATATATATTGGCAGAAAACTCAGTGCAAACAAACACCAAAACACTCCCTTTATTTATTGGGTGACATTTCTAACCCTGTTTCAAATAGGGTTCATACATACCCCCCTTTTTTTTCTTTGTCCCCCTCTGGCTCACCCCCATTCGTTCTTAAAGAATATTTCTTATACAATCTGACTTTTATTTGTCGCCGGTGTGTATACTTGAAAAAGTACCAGTCGAAAAGGCCTTCGTATTCCTTTATTTTATTTTTATTTTATAATAAAATATTACCCCTCTATATACATATGATTCCTCCACTTTTAGTATTATATAAGTTCTCCTGTACGAAAAATCTATTCATATATATTATATATATAATATATATATATCCACTCATTTACAACAACCTTATTTCTTTTCACCATATCGTGTTATATCACTTCAAGTAATTATTTCTATTTAATAATAATCATTTGTTTACACACAGTTTATATGATTTTAAGAATCTTTATACATAAGCTTGAAAAACATACAGGAACTCTTGAAAATTTCTCTATGAAGTCAATAGTTTTGAAAATGAAAATACTTTTGAAATGCCTCAATTTAATTATATTTTCATTCAACCTGTATCTTAGTCTGCAAAACTAACATTTCATCAAAATAAAAATGTTTTTAAAAATTCTATTGCTCCAATCCAAAAAGTTTTGGGTGTCTCCTGTTTCCTTTTTATTTAATGAAAATCAGGGTTTTATTTTTTGGTAAAAAAATTGACAGATTGAATTTAGATTTCAAATAAAATCATGGTTGATATTAAAAATACAGAGCTTTGCTAAAGGGAAATAACTGTGTAACTTATTGATTGTAGATTGTAATGGTTAGTAAATTAGTCTTGCAGATCCGTTAATACTGAAAAGCAAGTTAGATTCTCAGTGGATGGTCCATACTTGTGACCTTGTGTCAAATCCTACCCGTAGGGGAACCGATTTTTTTAATTTAAAAAATTAGTAATTAAACTAATTTAAAAAATCTTTTTAAACATGACATTCAATTTTAAGTAGATTTTTAAATATTTTTGTTATTACAACTTTTAAATAGTATTATTGAAATTTTACAAATTGTTCCTGAGGAATTTAGTATTTGAAAATTTAATATCCAAATAATTTTAACATAACTTTTCATATTACAAACTTAAGATTCTTAAAAGAAGTAACCGCATTTCTGACAATGTGGATATGTGCCAGAGAATATAAGCTTAGAATAAGATTATATAAGTAACATCTATTTTTAAAGATATGCTGAGTTATTTCCCTTGCATCTTCTGTTTTTACCTTGCATTGTTTACATGTAGCTTGTTGATCGACCTTCGTTTATAATGCCAAACATAAAAATAAAAATCTTTTCTTTCTTCAATACTGTTACTCCTCACTCCTAAACCCAACAATAACATTATTATTTCTTCTTTATCTTATTGTTTTTGCTGAAGGACACGAACAGAGACAGTAATAATGATTCATCCTTTTCTTTCTCATCTGAGAAATGAGTGAGTGTAAGTAAAAATAAATAAATAAATAAAATAAAATAAAATAAAATAACCTGTATTTACGTACGTTAAAGTAAGTAAAGTGACCTATTGTCGGTATCAGCCGGATATCGAGGGGTCTGTCCCTTTTACACTAGTGCTAGACCAAGGAAATTGTTTTTTTTTGCTAAAATGAAGCCAGAATTGTATGAGCAACCTCAGGGGCATTGAGGCACAGTTTAACTGTGCCTCAAGGCCTCTGAGGTTGCTTATATAATTTTAAACTTTAAAATAATTCCTCAAAATTGCTAGAATTTCAATACTGGTATATAAAAATTACTGAAACACACAGTACAGATCAATATAATAATAATGATAAAGTAAAGTAGGGGAGTGGCCTATTGTCAGTATCAGCCAGACAATGAGAGAGTCTATCTCCTTTTCACTAGTGCTAGACCAGGGAGATTATTTTTTGCTAAAAATGGAACGCCACACCTACCATCAGTCCCACTTTAGTGCACAGATCCAAGCCATGCTACTCATAGCACTGAGTTGGAAAGGGTTGGTATTGAACCTGGAAACTTGTGGTTCTCAGGCAAATGCTCTAACAACTGAGCTAGACTGGCCATATGCTTATTACTATCAACTTGGTTTAAATCTGTGACACTTAGCGTATTGCCTTTTGTAGACAACACCTGCCCCCTTGGGGGCAGGGCTGGGTTTATTGCCCAGCGCCTGAGGCGCCCCCCTTGAGGGGGAATGCCGAAGGGGTCGAAGGGGATTTTTGTTCTTTCCCACCCATGAGCTTCGGCTAAAATGAGGCCTTGTGCCCAGCCCATACAAGTGGGGTATGAGGCAAATACCCTTAGCGTATGGGGTGTAGAGGCCTTGTTGTAGAGGTTCGCAAAGAATATTAAATGACGAATAAAAATATGACACAGTTTAAGTAGAGAATACGGAGAAATGATAAAACAAATGCATATAATTATAAAATAACAAATAAATTTATTCAGAGAATAAATTTGCAATAATATGTGAATGTTCAAAAGGAGTAGTGTAGATATGATATGTGTAATGTAAAATGTAAAAGTTTGTATGTTAAGTTTGGAAAAGTTTGTTTAGGAATGTGTAATGTGAAATGTAAAAGTTCGATTAGATGTGGACAGAGATGAGAGTCAAGTTTGTATATACGACCTGCTGAAACAGATTCTTGATGTAGAACGAAGTGGTAAGAATAATGATGGTAGTAGGAGCGTCGTAATTGTGTTGAGGTGGTGGAATCGTTCGTTCGGTCCTGTTCCTTGGTCGTGTTCTATCTGGCCGCGAGATGGGATTTGTGTGTTTGTTTGTGGTCGTCGGATGTGTCCGGTTTGAACGTGAGATGAAATCTGTCTAATTGCTGATTTCTTCTCCGTCTTTTATAATTAGAAGATGGGATCAAAAAGTAATTAATTTTTGGTGCAAACGCGCGGACATAGTTGAAAGCAATGCTAACCTATCTAATCGATTCTGGTTTTTATGTAAACATTTGTTTTAATCACTTTTCCTTAAATTTAGGAAAAGGATTGTATTGTGTGTTTGTTTTAATTTCTTTTCCTTAAGTTTGGGAAAAGAAATGTGTACGTGTATTTATTTAAAAATATAGAATTGTATTCTATAGGGGTTAAATGATGGTTTTATGTGGGTTTAGACTTTTGGTCGTTTGATGCTTGTTTATTGGTTTCTTTTCTTTTTTACCCCTTTTATATGTGATTCTTCCTTTTGTTGGTCATCAAGCTAAAAATGAATTAAAGGAAGGGAAAAGGAGAGACAAAGACAAAAATTACTTTTAGGTTTCAGACTTTATGTCTAAATTCATAGCTTTTTCTTGGAGAGAAGATTTTCTCCTGAACCAGTCAATAATGTGTGTTCCCAGTAAGGGATATCTGCCTCATACCCCACTTGTATGGGCTGGGTACAAGGCCTCGTTTTAATGTGGGCCCACCCACAAGCCGAAGCTGATGGGTGGGAAAGAACAAAAATTGCGTTGATCTCTTCAGCATTTCCCCTCAAAGGGGGCGCCTCAGGCGCTGGGCAATAAACCCAGCCCTGCCCCGTTAAATCAAGGTGGCAGGTATTGCCTGGGGGGAAAGCCCCCTGGGATCGACGCTATCATTTGTGCTTTAACCTGATCTAGTGGCCGAAGCACCTGGGATCGACGCTATCATTTGTGCTTTAACCTGATCCAGTGGCCGAAGCACACTGGACCCCCGGCTGGGCCGGGTATGTAAGGTCAGGAGACCCTACACAAGGCAAGTATTCCCAGTAAGGTCTGCGTTGAAAATGGCCAAGGGATATTTTTGGTGGTAGGAAGGGGGCCTTTTCTCTGTGCATGCCTAGAGGGTGCTTCCTATCTGAGGGATCCTGGGAGATTGTTATTTTTTATTCTATTTTATTCTAATTTTATATTAATCCCCATGAGCGTAACGGTTATTGGCGAACTGAGTTCAAATTCTGGACAAGATTGTTGCATTTCACTTTTCAGAAAAGGCATGAAGAATTCTCTTGTAGCATAGTCACAAATGACCACTATATCAGTAATGGCCAATTGTCGGATGGGGGAGGGGAGACAATTTTATATTCCCTTGATACTTGAAAATTGTAAGTTTTGAATAAAACTGAAACTTGTCTACCAGCTTGTCTTTCTCTTTCTCTTTCTCTTTCTCTTTCTCTTCTTTTTTAAGCTCACAGAATGTAATGACGAAAGGGAAAGCACGTGTACTTTTAACCTTATTTATTAACATGCAACAACAACAGTCGATACAACAAGTACTTAGAGACAGTACTTACAGTTCAGTTGTTACTCTCTCACTGAGGGAAAAGTTCCTTCAGTCACAAGGGACTGAGACAAGAGCTCATTTCTACGAGGCTCGCACGTTCATACCAAAACTGAGAAGACATTTCTATTTCTTTTCTTGCCACCTCACAAGGGACATTAACTCTTTCTGCTTCCTGTCCCCAAAACGCACAGGAGAGTTCAGGTCCCTACAGCACTATCGGAAGTCACCCACAACTCCCCGCAAAAAGTCCATTCTCCCCCTCCAACCTCTCGACACCTCTTACTCAGAGTGGGCATAATGGCGTACCACATTCCTTCTTCCCCCAACCACATTCCTTTGCCTGGACAATTTCGCAGGCCAGGCATCTAGAACGCTTTTAGTCAAATAAGTTCAACTCGTTACTACAATACTAATTTGACAAATTCACCTATAATCTCAAATACAACTTCTGCCACGCCTTCCGCAAGAAATGACATGTCTACTGTCCCATTCATGTGAGTGTCAACCTGGGATGTTCCATCTGAGAGAATTTCATCATTTCATCATTTCACGTGCTGGAATGTCCGAACACTAAAACTTGAAGAACACAAGCTCTTACAATGCACTTCCTTCATCAGAGGTACAGTCACTGGATTATGGCTGTCACACCATCAAGATCCCGCAGGCTGATGTATCCTATCATCTCTATCACAGCAGCCCTACTGACAGCTCTGGATGTTATGGTGTAGCATTTGCATTTGAGATACAGGGAATTTGTTGGGTGGAGCCAGCTCAACTGACGCAGGATGAATGCCGCAGCAGTAACAGTAGTAGGTGGACAAACAAAAAAACACAACTTGTCCCAAAAGTTAAGATCTCTGTTATTTATTTTTTTGTTCTTTTTCTCTGAATTTTAGATGAGGCTTGATAATTAGTATTGTTTGTATTATTCGGACTATTGTCCTCATCTTCATTGTTATCTGCACACAATGTGTCGGCCGATGTACCCTCGGCCTTCTTCAGGTATTTCTTGTCGGACTTGGGAACCTTCTCAGACTCAGGAACCTTCTTGGATCCGGGAACCTTCTTGTCATAATCGGGAGCCATCATGGAGCTTTGAACCTAACCCTTTATTCAGTCCATGAGGGTATCCTGTTCTCATTCTGCTAACCATAGCTGGGGTACAGGTGTTAAGCTTGTGTTAATTATTATTCTATGTTACTGCCCCAGACCAAGATTGAACCTGCAGTCTAGAGATAACTGTCACTTAGAACTGTCTTAACCTAACTCTTTTATCCACTAGGCTATGTGTCCAATCGGAGGTCACACCGGCCAAAACATTGTACAGATAACAATGAAGATGAGGACAATAGTCCGAATAATACAAATAATACTCTTTCTGTTCTGTTTCTGAGTTTGTTGAAGTAGATGGAAATGGATAACAGACACAACTGACACTTCTTGTATATTTAAAAGATATGTAAATGCTTGTCTCCTCATACCCCAGGCACCAAAATGAAGAGCAAAACAAGAAACCTATCTTCTTTTACTGGGATTAACAGATCATTCATCATAAAATACATCCACAAAATATATCTACAAAAATACACCTGCAAAGAAAACTTGAGTGCCAACTTTTATCTCACACTCTAACAGTTTTTTGGTATTATTATTACTAGCAAATGTATGCACCCTCCGGGTGCAAGTATTCAGGTTTTAATGTAATAAAATATTAGATTAATTTAGAAAGGCTAATGAAACTAAATAAGAATGCAGATAAACAGATTTGAAACTGAGGGTGTATAATCAAAAAATAGAACAACTGAAACTTACTCTTCCCCCACACCCGACTTTCATCGCTAAATTTTCCTCATTTAACTATTTAGTTAAAATAGGAAGTAAAGAATAAAATTACAGTTATTTCTTCTTGTTAACGGATTTATCTTCGAGATTTTTGCTAATATTCATTAAAATAAAACCAAACAATTAGAAATCAATAATACTAAGCACATATTTATTAAAATCACATTTTTAATATCAATATGCAAATTAGCCTTCCCATTCACACTGTAAACTGCTATTTTGTATTATATATAAATACAATTGCATGTTATTAATATGTAGATATTGTCAACAGTATTATTAAAATAAAGCAATTTTATCAATAATTGAGGTTTAAATAAAAATAAAATCCTGTAGAATGTGATGTAAATAACAAAGAGAATTGTGACTTGAATAGTAATATAGTTTCGGTTACAAACAGAAAAACACACAATCTACATTATAATAAGATACCATTAAACAAACAAGACTGAACCAAACCAAACCAAATGAAGTTAATAAAAAATTATCATACCAATTTAAATATATTAAGAACTTGAAACATAGAAACTTTTATCATAATGACTTGTTTGGCATTAAATGACATGAAAAGAGTTGATATGCTGTAAGACACACAAACAAACCAAACCAAGATCATTCAAAGCAGGCTTTTTTTTTTTTTTTGATAACTTATCTATTCACACACCAGTACAATTCACTTATAATGTTACATATATTACTGTTGTGGGGTTTTAAGGGTCAAATAAGAACAAAACGACAGGTAACAAATGTAGGAAAATGTATTAACAAAAGAGTAGACAATTACAGTACAGAGAAGTGGGAATTACGTCCGACAAATAGAGTTATGAGCTGACTCGTATTGGCTTACTCTACAAGTCATAATTGTCCCTGTTACTTATAGTAACCGTCGGCGCATTCCATTAGCCTATAGGGTATATCACCTATAACATTTACTCTACTTCTCCATCTCAGGCAGGATGTGGGTAAATATATTTACCAACCCCTCCTCACAAGCAGGATCTTACACAAGTTTAATTTTCTAAGCGGGGTTTAAAAGGTTTGAAATTTTTTCTTCAAAACTCGTTGCCATACCAAAGTTAAAGAGCTCAGTTTGCCTTACTATTTACCCATAGCTGAAGGGAGAGTAGTTGGATACATACCTATCTCAGAAGTATTAGCACTATATGAAATGGTTAACAGATACAACTGAAAATTGTCCACCAGCTTCTCCTTCTCTTTCACTTCTTCTTTCTCTTCCTCTTCTTCTTCTTCTTTTTCCTCTTCTTTCACTTCCTCTTCTGCTCTCTTGACACTGTTACTGAAGAGAACAAAAATGCAGTCTGTCGTTCAGGCCAAAATAGGTCGCTTTTATAGTCAAATAAAAAGTTGCAATGCACTATGGGTAGTCACCCATAATTCCTCACAACCTCTATAAAAAGTCTATTCTGCCCCCTCCAATTTCTTGACACTTCTTACTCAGAGTGGGCATAATGGCGTACCACATTCCTTCTTCCCCCGACCACATTCCTTTCCTTGCCAGAGACAGTTTCGCAGGCCAGGCATCTAGGTCGCTTTGAGTCAGGCAAGTTCGACTCATTACTACAACAACCGACACTTCCTGTCTATTTGAAAAATAGATAAATGCTTCTCTGCTTGTACCCCAGCCACTAAAATGGAGAACGAAACAAGAAGCCCATCTACTTTTATTTGGATTCACATATTCAAGCTCCACTTCTGCTTCCTGTGGACAGAATCATCTGGTCAATACTGACCGCCACTTAGATAGTTGGTCAAGTCTGGTGATTACGGTAAGTCCCGGTTAACTGCTGGCTTTCAGGCAGGGGTGTTAGATCAAACATATCTTCTTTCATCTAACCCACCGGATGAGATGTTGAACTTTGTCAACTTGTCTTTCTTCTGGCTGCTCAATTTTTTTGATAACTTATCTATTCGCACCATGATACAACTCACTTATTGTTTTACACTCTTCTCCCCCCACCCCAGCTATGGGTAAATAGTAGGGCAGACTGGGTTCTTTAGTCTTGGCAAAGTGATCAGTCGAAGAGAATATAAATTCTGAATTAAAACTAGCTGTCCTCCACTCAAAAATTGACCTTGTCTCACATCCTACTTGAGGCAGAGGGGTTGGGTAAATATATTTATGCCAAAATTTGATTAATTTCTAAATGGTTGATTGTAATCATAACTATTTATATTTGGTTTGATTTATTTGTTTAATGGCATATCAACTCCTTACGGGTTATTTAATGCCAAAATTTGGATGTCTTTGGCATTAAATAACCCACATTATTGGCATTTCAGTCTCGGAAGACTATAATATAGTTTTTGTGCCCCTGAAGTTACAGCATCTCCTGTGACTATAAAGTCCATGGTTAGAAAAACATTCTTGACCACAGATGTCGCATGTGAAGGCTGTCCCTGAAGATATTGATGTGCCAGCACTTTGTTGCCACTGCTTTCTTCTGGACCTCTTAGCTTCATGGTGTTGCACCAGAGTGACTTCAGACATGAACAGTCCTCTACAGAGAGCCTGCCATCACCGAGGGCGGTCCTGGGCCAAATTTTCCCAGCTGGAAGGGGCAATGCCAAAGCACCTGAGATCAATCTTGCAGACATCCTTGAAACACAGCTGGGGGTGACCAATCTGTCTCTTACCAGACGAAAGCTCTACATAAAGGGTATCCATCGGTATTCGTCCATCATTCATTCGGCGGACATGACCCAGCCATCAGAGACAATGCTATCTCAGTAGAGAACATAAGCTGGGGAGTTGAGCTTTCTCTAGAACTGCTGTGTTTGTGATCCTGTCCCTCCAGGTGATGCCCAGTATACGTCTAAGGTAGCGAAATTAAAAGCAAATTTAGCTGCCACTCTTGGTGGGAGTACAGGATCCATGTTTCACTTCCATACACGAAGAATAACCCACAAAGGTTAAGTAAACAAACAAACCAAAAACCACTCCACACTCCCCAGAGCTCCAGAACTGGAGCTTCATCACTGGAGGCAGTTTAGTATCATTGAGTGTGTGTGTGTGGGTGGGTTCTTATTCTAAGCCTCACGACTGAGCTAAACTGTGTATAATAAGAGATCATTTTATTTTATATCACACTTATGGCATGAAGTGGTTTTTGGTTTCTTTGTTTAATGGCATATCAATCTTTGTAGGTTATTTAAATTCAAAGCCGTCCATTTGCGGCCTAAATTCAAAGTTGCTGAAATATTCTTTTGGGGGTAGGGAGTCAGTCCTTTTTGTTGGACATGTGCAGTGGGTTTTTCCAGTGAAGGCTCCATGAGAATGTGTTGGTTTTTTAAAAATTTTATTTTTATTTTATTTTTGTTTTATTTTAATCCCCACACACTCACCCAACAATGGGTTAAATAGTACCACTAATGTTCTTCTACAAGGACGGCTTTGAATTTAAATAACCTACAAAGATTGATATGCCATTAAACAAAGAAACCAAAAACCACTTCACGCTCCCCAGAAATTCACTGGAGGCAATTAACTGGAGGCAGTTTAGTGGGGTGGGGGGTCTGATTCTAAGCCTCACCAACTGAACTAAACTGTAAATAAGAACAAGAGATCACTGTATACTATTTTTAATGAACAGCTTTTTTGCATTTAGACAGACATTTAGTAATTTGAAGGTTTTTTTATGACTATGAATAATATTATTGTCTCAGGTCAGAAATGTTTTTGAATTTTTATCAGTGAAAATTTCATCTTACCATCCACATGTGACTTTCCCAGGGTCAAGGATGTTTAATAGAATTTGAATAACTTAGTTTATCTCATTGAAAATGTTTGGTGAATAAAGTTATTTACTAAGCTTAGCTTAGATGTGGTACAAGGCCAGAAGTATGGGGCGCCCAATGAGAATCGAACTCATTAACAATGGTCTGAAAATCTAGCTTGCTAACCATTACACCACATGAGGTATCCTTAAAAACTAAGTACAGCTTAAGTTTGGCACAAGGCCGCAATTATGGGACACCCAGTGAGGATCGAACCCACTATTCAGTAGCAATGGATCTGCGAGTCGAGCTTTCTAACCATTACACCACAATGGGACGCCCATGTTTGGGTGAATATAAGATTGATGTTTTAAGGGTAAATGGGTTGGTTATCTTATTTAATGGCATATCAACACTTATGGGTTATTTAACACTAAATCTTTTTAGATAATTATTTTGTTTAATGACATATCAACCATTGTGGATTATTTAATACCAAATCTTTTTTTTTTTGGGATATAAAATTTGTAAGTTAATAATTTATAGTTTGATTGGTTGGTTAGTCGGTTGGTCGGTTGGTTGGTTGGTTATTTTGTTTAACTCTTAACATCCTATACCACCTCATTCCACCCGGCTAGAAGTCACATTTGTTTTCCTAATCCACCCCAAATGATAGCCTTTGTTTAAATGTAATATTAAAACATATTTAGAAGTCTTTGATTTAAGGGAAATAATAGGTAATTTTAAATGAAAAGGCTATTTTTAGCCATTTATTGATATATCCTTATAGGAATGCTCTGGACTTAGAGAAAATTCTCAATAGGATGTTAAGAATTAATGGCATATCAAACCTTGTGGGTTATTTAATATCAAATCTTGTTTTTTGTATATATGATTTGTAAGTGAATAGTTTGTAGGTAAATATTTTTGTTTGGTCTGTTTAATAAAACAGGAGCTGAAATAAATTTATTCTTAAGCTTTATTTCACTTTATTTCTCCTTGCTGACTTAATTCGTACAATAATTCCTCACTAATCACTAAACTTTTAAACAAACTTAACTCCATTAGCCATAGTGTTACATAATCTATGCGGTTGCATAAGATTATTGTCAATCCCCTGTATTTCTAAAGGGATGGCCCTTTTCATATCACGGGCGGGACTTTCCATGGAATATTACAGAAAGCCCACGAAATATGTAAAGTCACGTGGGACCTGGTTGGGTCCTCAGTTTCAGTTTAGACATCAGGCAGAGAAGATGTACTGCCTTAACTGGAACTCACCTGCATATGCGCGCTATGTTTAGTTACATGAAATGTTTAGTTAAGTAAATAAAAGCTTATGAAAATAACACGGTTTTGTGGTTGGTGAACGTCTTGGTAACAAGACAGATATAGAAGAAGAAATGAGTTAAGTGCGACCGACCACCAAGACGAAGTCCAGATGCTAGAAGAAGAATAGAAGTAAGTAAGTAAAGAAGGGTATACAACAATAGCAAGAAAGTGATATTCTGCTGTATTCCAAGCCATATAGGAATCCAGGGAAATGATAAAGCAGATTCATTAGCTAAATCTACACTTGACATGATACCAGACAAAAACTACAAAATACCATACAGTGATCTTAAACCAAAAATCAAGCAAATAATGACAATCAAATGGCAGCAATTATGGGATGAAAATCCCCACAACAAACTCTACAAACTATAGCCCAACTTAAAAGAAAGGAGACCTGATCCTAGTAATACCAGAAAAGAAGAAACCACTATCACCCGGCTACGCATTGGCCACACTAGATTAACCCACTCCTTTATTTTAAAAGAAGAACCTCCACCTAAATGTTCATGTGGAAACCGATACACAATAAAACATATTCTGATTGAATGCACACACCTCTCCCACACTTGAAGAAAGTTCTACAATGTTGACAGCATGGACAAACTATTTGGAAAAATAGATCCCAAGAGGATATTAAACTTTTTGAAAGGACCAGCCTCTTATCAAGGATGTAAGTTCACAGACCTACAAAAATCACCCACTCACTCTCTTGATATTAAAATTCTCAACAGAAAACTTGATTACAGCAAATAAACCTCTATACATTTTTGAATACTTAATTACCGATAGAAGTATTCGGCATAATATAACCCAAGGAGTTGACATGCCGTAAAACCCAACCAACCAAACCACAACAAATCCTCAGCTTATATGCAAGACAGACGCCATTCATTTGGTCCATCCGATTCACACAAGATTCATGTAAGCTTGATACTACAATCTGGTTTTATAAACTGGTAGAAATAATTTTCATTAACTCAATGTGTATTGATAAATAGGTAGAATTAATAAACTGATGGTTGACTCTCAGCCTTTAAGTTGGTTGTTTGTTTGCTCTGAGAGTAATTTAAAGAATATGGTCAGGACTTAATCGTTAGATGCTAGGGCTTGACATGACCAACTGGTTGATCTGATGGAACCTCTCCAATTACCTGTCTAGCCCAAGTAAGAGCTAAAGTATTGCAGGTTTAATACTGTATATACTCACGGAAAGGTTGCACTTTTTTTAACCAATAATTTCACCAAAATCAGCGGTGCAACCTATCCATTATTGGAAATTCCATAGTTAATTATCTCCCCCTGCCGCTAGGGGACTAATCGCCAACATCGTATGTTGGCACCAAAACCTAAAACTTTACTTATCACGGAGCACCCACTGAGGGTAGTCGCATAAATAGCGGTCCCTAAACTTCCCTCATCACTTAGCCCAAAAACAGGGCTTACTTATCTACGGACTGTTGACCTGGACGGAGGCATTTTTTCACAGCACACTTTCGAAGGCACAAAAGCACACTATAGAAGGCTGAAGACCAAATAGTCTACTTGAAAAGGGCCCATTCACCGTCATTAAAAGAACAGTTACCAGGGCGAGAAGCTTCTAAAATAGCACCCCCCCATTACTTATCACTGAACTGGTTACCAGGAAGAAACAGAAACGTCCGAAGAAGCGTACTATCAACATTTCCTACCAACGAACAGAATACCCCTGTTATCACCACTACTCCAAGAACATTACTTAACTCAGATAAGTCTTGTAGCAAATACCAATAAAATTTGCAACAAGTTCTTGTATTATTTGTCAATACATGTATTAAATTTCCATTGTGTGTTTGTCTTCTTTGTCCGACAATTTGCCTACAATTACGGAAATATAAGAGCTCCTTCGAAACCCGTAAATACTCTTACCATCTATATCTATACATATATAAAGGACAGTTTGTGTGTATGTATGTCCGGAGAAAACTATGAAAATAAAACAATTAATAACAAAGTAAATATATATACACATTCACTATCCCCAGATCTTGGTTTTTGAGCAAAAATAATGAAGGTTTCATTTATATTAGTGAAGATGATTAAAAAATAAAATTTAAATGATAACAGCATGGATTTTTTTGTATTTATTATTTCAAATAGTAAACATTGATTTTTCTTTTTAGAGTGGCAGGATCAACACAAGATCTTTTTTACATAGGGATTTTAATGGGGCATAATACGAGGATCCAATTTGTGATTCAGTAATGATGGATCTGCGAGACTAACTTTTTTACCACCCCCTATTGTACCCAAGCGATGCCGGGTAGCCACTTCTAGTTTGAGATAAATGTAAAACAGCACTATTTTTATTTTTATTAATCATTAAGTTGCAATGATCAGTGATTGCAATGGCACGAAATGCATACAGTATGCATTTGAAACCTTTTGAAAGCCTTTCATATACACAAAATATATATATCAAAGATTCCTACCGACTCCTTGCTTCAAACTGACCTGATGCTGCTGACTGTTATGGTTTTTTACCCAGGCTCATTTACAATCATAGTACTAAGAAACATAACTCTTATTTCTATATGTTTGCATTATGCATCACAGGCTATGGTAAAGTGTTCTAGATCTAATATTTGTAAGCAAAGTCTTGAAAAAAGGTTAATATTTGATAAATTAGAATAGGTTGTGTAACTAGCCAGTTGTGTAATATGAAACCTATCTGTGGGTCAACCACAAATATCCACTCGGACAGCCACAAATTAGGGGTGCAACTAGGGGTGAACTGATCCACTGATAAAAACATATTTTATTGCTTGAGCAAACCTAATATAATGAATACATAAAGAAATGAATAAAAGCTTGAATGTCTTTATTGTACATATGTTTATGAGAATTATAAGTTTTTGGTAGAGATTTATAATTTTTAAGAGGTTTTATTCAGTTGTTGGTTTTATGTAATGAAATATGCTTGTGTATAAGTCAGCTTAAGACATTCTATTCTACTAGCAAGAATATGCACCCACCTGGCTTAAGTATTTAAGTTTTTAAAGTAATGAAATATATTAAATTAGAAAGACTAATGAAATTAAATAAGAACACATATAAAAAGATTATACTTATCTTAATTATACTTTAATTGGCATCTATATAAAATCTTTTATAGGATTGATTTGAATATGTTGAAGCATAAAATGATGATATTAGAGATCAATAACACCAATCAAGTAATTATTTATTAAACCTGGTTTTATTAAAACCAGTATGCAAATTAACCACACCATATATTATGTAAACTTTTATTTCTTAGTGATGTATTAAACATGTTGCAGGATTTTAAATGCACTAATAACATGGGCCGTTTTGAGGCAAATCTTACTCAGATTTTCATAGGGGTATCGTTAATAAATATGATTGATTATACTAAGTATTAATGATTTTGACTATAAATTAAATACTCAGAGGAGGTAATCAAGATATACAGAGGCAAAATATGAAGTGAGGGATGGGTGAGTTTTTGACTTAATTTCAAACTAACTAGAACCAATTAAAATGGATTTTTTTTCAAATATAACTCAATCCTAAAAGCAAGAAATATTTTGGTATGAATCTTCTATCATTAAACTAAATGGGAAAAAAAAACTTTAGGAGACAACGATTAATTTGCTCAGCTTTAGTATAATAATAATAATAATAATAATAATAATAATAATGATAATAATGACGGTGATGTCAATGATGATGATATATATATCTATATATATATATATGAAAGTAAGTAAACAAACAATGTGTTTATTTGATATGGCTTTTTAGCAAACAATTTTTGGAGGATATGTGCTTAATTGAAGTCATACCTAATTTTGAAAATTAATTAGTTAATAATTAATGAATTTAGGTGGGCATATATGTTCAAATGTAAGGCTAAACAAATCGAGAAAATGTCAATCCCTGAATGTACAATATATATATATATATATATTATATATATTAATATTTATATTTTTGCTTGAAGGCAATTACAATATTTTGCTTGAAGGCAATTACAATATATATATATATATATATATATATATATTATATATATATATATAAGTAAAGAAATAACAAAAGACTTAGAGATTTAGCATTATAGTCTATTTTAGGGAGCTTAGACAAAGTGTCTAACTCTCCCGACTCATTAGATGCGAATGATGAATTCTTTATTACTTTAAAGGCATTTGAAAACAGATTTTTATTTTTAAAATTTTATAGTCCTGTGATATGAATTCCAAACAAAATGATGTTGCAAAAAAAAACGAAATGATGTTGCAAAAAAAAAAAATGTATGTTGTAGTTTCAAATATGAGCACTTCAGCCACAAAAATCTCAGTCAACAATCAATGTATCTCTTAATGTATCTCTTATTGTAACAGATTTAGAAAAAGAAAGACATATTCCAAATTCGTCACCAGACAAATTCACTTATTCAAACAATATGAATATTAAATCTTGACGGAAAGCCAGCAATGGAAATTAGGAAGGATTTTTTAAGCTCCCTGAAATAGACTATAAAACTAAATCTCTAAGTCTTTTGTTATTTCTTTACTTATATATTTGCTCTGTGACTCTAACATTAAGAGCACACATTGAGCTCTCAAACTACGAAGGTTTTTTAAAAATAAAACTCTTGTGTCGTAAGGAAGATTTCTTCTCTGGACTTTTGGATTATATATATATATATATATATATATATATATATATATATATATACAGTTATATGGGAAAGTATTCAGACACTTTAAACTATAGCCTAGAGAAATCAACAAGAGACATTGACCTCCATATGAACTCACAGGCTGAACCACTGATGCATAACCTAAAAAAGGTAGAAACAGGTATTGACCTTTACTTGACCTCAGATTAAACACAATTCAAGAGTTACAAACAAGATGGAGACACCACTACAATGAACAGTAACCCAGTTCACAAACCTAGGTAGTAATATCTCATCTACAGAAAGTGATGTTAATATACATATAAGAAAGGCATGGATGACAATAGACATATTATCAATCATAATTAATTATGATCTCTCTGATAAGATGAAGTGAAAATTCTTCCAAGCTGTAGTCATGTCAGTGCTACTGTATTGGCTGTACCATTAGGACTCTTATGAAATGCTTAGAGAAAAAGCTAGATGGAAACTGTACAAGGGTAATGCATGCTGTCTTGAATAAATCCTGGAAGCAGCACCTCACAAAGCAGCTGTACAGCCACTTGCCTCCTATTACTCAAACCATCATTGGGAATATAACTTAAGTAACTAAGGAAATTGTGGTGTCAGTGGTGACGTAGTTTCGGTTACAGACAGACAGATATATAATCTCCATTATGATAAGATGTAATCCTCTTACATCAGTTTGGTAGTTTCGTTAATTAGGCATTCATCCTTTGAAAGTTTATAGGGTTGCAAGAGGTTTTGTGTTTTGAGGTATAAAGGTAGCTGGATATTCTTGGTGCATGTTCTTAGGGTTTTACTTTTTAACCCCATCTCATTTGGTGGTCGCGCTGAAAAGGAAGGAATTCAAGGAATTCAAGGAAAGAGACAAAGACAGAAGGTGGTTTTATGACTTAGGCTTTATTCACTGGTCATAGCCGCCTGTGGTAAGGAAATATCTCCCTGGCCAATAGTAGTGACTAGACACAGTTAAGGCCTAAACTAGAATGGCCAAGAGATTTTGGTGGTCGGAAGTGGGTCCTTTTTACTGCACATGCGCGGGGGGTTCTTCTGGTGAAGACTCATGGGAGTTTGTTTTTTTTTTCTTATTTTAATTTTATTTTAATCCCCTACAAGTTAACAAACTTTTGTCTGTAACGAATAACCTAATATATTGTTCATTATTGTCATTGCACAGCTGTTAAAATATTTTCCTTTTTTTTTTTCGCATTTGATTTCATTCTATTTATAAATCTAACAGTTATATTTCATAATTAATGAAAATTTGTACTGAACCGTTTTTATACAAGATGTTGCTTATAAACTAGACAATGAAATATAGAAAATGTTTGGAACTTTCTCCTTTAGATATGTAATAAAACCACAATCATGATTTATCATTGATAATACTTCATTAATATCACATAAAACAATATGGTTTAATGTTCAAGAATTTATAATTTTTTGCAAAGTACAGTATATAAGAGTCATACTATGGGGATTAAAATAACAATCTCCTAGAACCTCTCAGAAAGGAAGAGCTCTCTGGGCATGCACAGAAAAAAGCTCCTTCTTACCACCAAAAAGATCCCTCGGTCATTTCGAATGCAGACCTTAACTGGGAACAGACCTATTTGACTGGCCCAGGAGAAAATCTCCTCTCCAAGAAATAGCTATGAACCTAGAAATAAAGTCTGAACCTTGAAAGTATCTTTTGTCTTTGTCTCTTCTTTTCCCTTCCTTTAATTCGTTTTCAGCCTAACAACCCACAAGAAGGAAGAACCACATATAATGGGATTTAAAAGTGTTATAGGTGATACACCCTATAAGACTAATGGAATGCGCTGACGGGTTACTATAAGTAACAGGGACAATTGTGGCTTGAGAGTAAACCAATGCGAGTCAGCGCACAATTCTATTTGTCGGACGTAATTCCCACTTCTCTGTATTGTATTTGTCTACTTTTGTTAATACATTTTCCTACATTTGTTACCCGTTGTTTTGTTCTTATTTGACCCCTTAAAACAACAAACTGGCGACGAGGATTCGAAGTAACTTACGCAGGTTTATCGTTCACAACAAAAAGAAACAAACAGCAAGCACACACCAAAAATAACCAAAAGCCTAATCCCACATTAAAAAAAACTATGTTACTCCGAAATTTAGAATGCATAAGAGGACTGACAACAGTTGAATTGTGTTGAATTATATTTTATTCCATTTATAGACATATGCAGCTGTGAAAACTGAAATTAAAACAAACATTTGCATAAGCAAATAAGGAAAATGTACATACAGCTGCAAAGCAAAACATTTACTTTTCCACTTAACTGAGTCCTTGTGAGGTTGGTAAGTTATCGTAGTACCTACTATGGCTTTTCTGCCTCTCTCTCTGCAGAATATAGGGAGTGCTGTATTTTCTCGTCTACAAACAAATTTTACACACATTCAGTGACAATATAACAAAGAACAAATAAACTTCCAATGAAGTTCTATGACCATGTATTGTGCTGATTTACACCGTGAATGTGAACAGACAGGAATTAAAAACAGAAAACACATGAATACAACATGGAATTTCAAATAAAATGTATTAATACATTACACAAACAAGAAATTACGCTTGAAATACTAGTGGGTTGCAAACGAAGGTATTGTCTGCGGGAATGTTAATTATATAAATATAAAAATACAATTCCACTTAACTGAGTCCTTGTGAGGTTGGTAAGTTATCGTAATACCTACTATGGCTTTGTGCCTCTCTCTCTGCTGAATATAGGGAGTGTTGTATTTCTCGTTTAGCTTCTAGAGATGTTGGTACCAAAGAGAAAGAATTCTTATCTTCAATTTTGCCGCTAAAGTTTGTGGGCCTGTAATTGGTTGGTTTGAAAAGATGCACACCCACCTACCTTAGATATATTTTTTACAGTATGGCTATACTTAAAATCAATAGGAAACATTTACGCCTATACAGGTTAAAAATCTAACATTTAATCATTAGAACTTATTTTTCATTTATGAAATGTAATAAGATGTACAATAAAATGATTTCTAGGGGATCTAAGTAATTTACCTTTATGTTCGACTGAACACATGGTACACATGCTTAATGACCTGATGACCCAAAAATTTAAAAAAAAAAAAATTACAAAAACAAACAAAACAAAACAAAACAATCATGGAGTTGAACTGCTCGGTGGATTTGAGAATGGCTTGAGGGGCATTTATAGTCAGTTTGTTTTCTAGTGAGTTTCCGTTACTTGTCAAATAACTTCCTTCTTACCTTAAATACATAAATTATGTCTGAAATATGTGAAGAAATAACTGAAAAATGTGGTTCTGTTTATGATTTTAGAGAAATAGTTTGTTTAAACTAAAATGTATAATTTAAGAAAAAGTTGACATATTTTACCTTGTTAGCACCATGTAGGGTAGGTGATTTACATTTATAGCCTCTGTATCTTGTATACTGAGTGAAAAGCCACATGACTGACAACTTTGAAGATCTATTTGAAAAAGGCTTCAGACAATTCTCAACAAGTCTCTTTGAGTAAGGGCCAAAATTTCTTTTATTCTAGAATCAAAGACCCAGCCAATTTTCGATTATTTTTTATAACTAAGACATTCTAGTGCACTCACTGTACTATTTTTACATTATCTTTCTACCTTTATCAAGACAAAGTAATATTTTTCTTTTTCTTTAAGATATCAGAAACTGTGGAGTAAATGTTTTTTGTGGTATTAGGCTTTTGGTTATTTGGAGCGTATTGCTAATTTTTTTTTTTTTAAACCCATTATATGCGGTTTTCTTTCTTGTGGGTTGTCAGGTTGAAAAGGAATTAGGGAAGAGAAAAGAGATGAAAGACAAGTTGTACATTTACGGTAAGAACTCAGTACTGAGATGGGTGACCACTTAGTAAAAGCAAGTACTGTAAACAATCTGAGGCATATATACCAAATAATGCAAAGCTTATTAAATAAGAAAAGAAAGTTAAGCAACCATGAGCCAGTTCAGTACTGAGATGGGTGACCACTTAGTAAAAGCAGGTACTGTAAACAACCTGAGGCATGGGTACCAAATAAAGCCAAGCTTATTAAATAAGAAAAAGAAAGTTAAGCAACCATGAGCCAGTTCAGTACTGAGATGGGTGACTACTTAGTAAAAGCAGGTACTGTAAACAACCTGAGGCATGGGTACCAAATAAAGCCAAGCTTATTAAATAAGAAAAAGAAAGTTAAGCAACCATGAGCCAGTTCAGTACTGAGATGGGTGACTACTTAGTAAAAGCAGGTACTGTAAACAACCTGAGGCATGGGTACCAAATAAAGCCAAGCTTATTAAATAAGAAAAAGAAAGTTAAGCAACCATGAGCCAGTTCAGTACTGAGATGGGTGACTACTTAGTAAAAGCAAGTACTATAAACAACCTGGGGCATGGGTACCAAATAAAACAAAGCTTATTAAATAAGAAAAAGAAAGTTAAGCAACCATGAGCCAGTTCAGTATTGAAATGGGTGACCACTAACGAACAGTCGGTACTGTAAGCAACCTGAAGCCTGTCGTACCCAGTACGTGCTTTTACCAAGTACGTCGTACTGTAAGCAATCTTGAGGCATATGTACCAAACTAAGCAAAACTTTGTAAATAATTACAAACGGCACACAACAATCCTTGACCTGAACGTACAAATGTAAAAGAAAGAGAGAACGGCTGAAAATGAACCCTCTTGTCAATCATCAAACCATGAAAAGAAGGGAGGAGGGATGGATTAGGTGTAGTTGATGAAAAGCCAGCAGTTAAAAGTACATATGTATATATGAATCAATAAGCTAAAAGCAGCCAAGTAAAGAGAGCTGAAAAGGCGGTGAGGAAAAGTGTCAGGAGTTTCAAGCAGATTCTCATAAGTTAGCTTACACCTGTTGGAGTAAAAAGCGGGAAAAAAATCAACAACGAAACAAATGAAAGAAATAAAAAAGCAAAAAAAAAAAAAGCAAACCCCCAAAAAAACAAAAAAAAAAACAAGAAAAAACCACAAACAGCAACTTTTTAAAAAAGTGTGTTCTTGAAACATGACATACAGTAAAGAAAATTTGAACTTGAGAAAAAGACGTCAAAAACACTGATATATTACATTACTGACGTCAAGAAAGAAAAGAAAGAACTGCGGTTGGTTAGTTGGGTTTTACGGCATGTCAACTCTTGTTGGGTTATTTCATGCCAAAGATGTTTTTTTTCTATTCATTCTTGATGGGTATTAAAGATACTTTTTTCTCAAGTCAATTTTTTAAACACATTTTTAAAACTCAATTTTTTCTCTTTAAACCATAGATGGGGCCTTAATAGGTACTATCACACCGGTCAGAATGGAACTGTGAATAATGGTGATGAAGGGGTACTCCACACTTCCCAGAGCTCCAGAATTAAAACTTCACCATTAGATGCAGTACACCTGTTGGAGTTGAAGGCATGAAAAAAAAAAAAATTAACAACAAAGAAACAAACAAAAACAAAGAAAATAAAAACAAACTAATGTGTGTTCTTGAAACAGGACATACAGTAAAGAAAATTTGAACTTGAAAGAACAAAATCAAAACACTGACGTCAAGAAAGAAAAGAAAGAACTCAATGGAATGTGAGATTGAAATTAAAGGAACGCATTAATAATACTGTTATTGTTGTTATTATTATGACTAGCACGACCTGTGGATATACCACAGTACCATAATTTAATTATTACAACGTTTGATCCCCCACCTGCCCCCTCGATTTAAAGGGGCAGGGCTGTGTTTATTGCCCAGTGCCTGAGGCGCCCCCTTGAGGGGGAATGCCGACGGGATCAACGCATTTTTTGCACCCATGAGCTTCGGTTTGTGGGTGGTCCCACAATAGGCCTTGTGCCTAACCCGTACACATGGGGTACGTGATAAATATCACGTTTGATATGTTTACTTAAGAGCTATTGTTAAATAGTTCAATAAGTAAACAATGTATAATAATTTTGATTTAACTCTCTCTCTCACTCTTTTTCTTTCTTTCTTTCTTCTTTTCATCATATATATTCGGTTGAAATAGATTAGCATTATCGCTTCCGCGCGCTCACCACCTCTCTTTATTTTTCTTTCTTTCTTTCTTTCTTTCTTTCTTTCTTTCTTATTATATTTTTTCTATGTACCATGTCCTTTATCTTCCCTTTCTTTGTTTATAATAAAAACAGAAAGGTCCATTATTTAGCTGATGTTGCTGTTATGGGCATCCCATCGTTGTGTAATGGTTAGCAAGCTAGTCTCGCAGATCTATTACTACTGAATAGCAAATTCAATCCTCACTTGATGCCCCATACTTATGACCTTGTGTCAATCCTAACCGTAGTGAATGGGCTGTGTAAACGGGCATCCCATTCATTATGGTGCAATGGTTAGCAAGCTAGTCTCGCAGATCCATTGAATACTGAGTTCGATCCCCGCTTGATGTCCCATACTTGCGACTTAGTGTTATTTTTTACTACTATTCCATGGAGACCTCCTCTCTCTTCAAAGTTGTAGCCGTCTCTGTACTACTGTATAATTGAACCACTTGGACTTTAGTGAAACACCTAGAGAAAATGCTAGATGGGAATTACACAAGGATGCTGCGTGATGTTTTGAACAAATCCTGGAAGCAGCACCCTACAAAACTGTATCTATAAAAAAACCCAACTTACCTCCCATCTCACAAAACATTCAAATAAGATGAACAAGACATGCTGGACACTGCTGGAGAAGTAAGGATGAACTCATAAGTGATGTTCTCAGTGGACTCCTACACATGGACACATCAGTGTTGGTCGACCAGCTCTGTATGGACACTGGAGGCCGTACAGAGGACTTACAGAGAGAGAGAGAGAGAGAGAGAGAGAGAGAGAGAGAGAGAGAGAGAGAGAGAGAGAGGGGGATCCGTGCTAGCAGCATGCCTTGATGATAATGAAGATTTATCTATCTATTTATGCATCTATCTATCTATCTATCTATCTATCTATCTATCTATCTATGTCTATCTGTCTCTGTCTCTCTATCTCTGTCTCTCTCTCTCTATATATATATATATAGATTATGGGCACCTCACATGGTGTAATGGTTAGCAAACTAGATTCGCAGACCATTGTTTGTGAGTTCAGTTCTCACTGGGTGCCCCATACTTCTGGCCTTGTGCTTCATCTAAGCTAAGCTTAATATATATATATATATATATATATATATATATATATATATATATAAAAACTATTATTATTAACTCAGTTTTGTTGTGTCTGACATACATACATTAGGTTGCTCACACCACCTGCTGTTACAAAGTTGTCACCCATCTAATTATGTTTAGTCAACTAGTGTGACATCTGGGACTCAGACAGGTAGACGACTGGGGAATAGATTTACTAGCCCTTCAGACAGGGCAGAATATAACATACACATAAAAAATCATGTTTATTCAGGGAATTTGATCAGTGGTGCCAAAAATAGCCCAGTTCTATTGATAGTGATAATCTCATAGCAATCTAATTCTCTTTGCTTGCTTGCTGGCTTGGATGCTTGCTAAAACATATTTGTCAATTTTTGGCGGCTAATGTATACTGAGTATCAGTATTAGTAGTAATAAATTACAACTATTGTTGTTGTTGTTATTATTATTATTTTTTAATTATTATTATTAGTAGTAGTAGTAGGGTAGTTGTAGGAATAGTAGTACACAATTATTATTATTATTATTATTATTATTATTATTAGTATTAGTAGTAGTAGTTGTTGTAATAGTAATAAATTACTACTAACTACTGTTATCATTATTTCACTTGTGAGTTTTTCAGCGTTAACTGGTAGTCTTTCACTGGAGCCTGAGTGACAAGTCTCCAGGATTATTATTATTATTATTATTATTATTATTATTATTATTATTAGTAGTAGTAGTAGTAGTAGTAATAGTAGTAGTAGTGGTGGTTGTAGTAGTAGTTGTTGTTTTAGGGGTAGTAGTTTAATATATTTGTACAAGTAGTAGTAGACTAATTATTATTATTATTATTATTATTATTATTATTAGTAGTAGTAGTAGTAGTAGTAGTAGTAGTAGTATTGATATTGTTAAAGAAAGATATTATCTCGACGACTTGGTAAAATACTACATAAAGTACTAGTAAAAATAACAATAATAGTATTATCGTTTATTTTATTTTCTTCCTTTTGTTATTGTTTTTTCTTCCTTCCTTTCGTTCATTCTTTCATTTTTCGGTCTCGGGTCAGCACATTCAAGGTTAAGTTATGTAAGGTTACCCCCCTTCGTCTCGGGAGGTGTGCCCAATCAGCGAACGTCTTTTCGTGACAACACCCACCCCTACAAACAGTTGGTCACATGACATTCGGCTGTTGTTACCAGTGCCGCACGTTACATCGCTTCTTCTTAGCTCTCTCTTCATACAAACTCAAAAGGCAAAAAGAAGAAGAAAAAAAAAGAAGTTGAGGCTAGAATACGGCCCAGCAGAAATCGCTGGAGCCGTTTTGAGACATTTTAGAAAATTTGTTGAAGAAAAAAAACATCAAGGTTAATAGAAAAAGAAAAAATTCCTTGATCTTCAAAAGTATTTTATTCAACTTCTTTTTGACAACAAATTTTTCCAGACTTTTCGCTCCAGGTAAGTAAGGAATTCCTTTTTTCCTTCTTTCTTTCCATAGTAAATACAGACATTATGGAAAATCCCCAATATTCTTACTTCATCAAATGCCACAAGTTTTACGATCATAAGCAGAATAAAAATAATGTCTATTATTTGAAAATCGTCATTGAATTTTTTAAACTAAAGACAAACCAATATTTTATTTTAGAATTTTTATTTCTGAGAAGTGAAAAAATAACATCATCTTTAAATTTTCTTTAAACTAAAGAAAAAATAATAATTCAAATTGTTTTTATTTATTTATTCTGAAAGACATTTTAAAATAATGTTTAAAATACATTTATTGTCGGTAATACGTGTCATTAATAAAAAAAAAACATTTTGTTATCGTTTATGCAACTGCTAGGGTGAGTGAGTATCGTGGCTCATTCTGTAAAGACATTTTTATTTTATTTTAATAAAATTTCGTATGAAAAACAAAACAAAAACAACTTTCTCAAGGCAACGTATAATTTTTTAAATTTTATTTAGAGACTTATAAATTTCATGTTTTCTTATGAGAATTTATTTTAATTTTGTTTTATAAAAGAAATAACATGGCTTTAAAATTTTTAAGTCTATCAAAATCTTATTTTATATTTTTCATTTAATTTACGCTTCATTGGTTTTGTTCAAAAAAGCTACATCGTTATTTTTTAAAATTAAAATAAATAGTACTGATAATGATAATAGTAAATGTCATTTTCACTGTGATTCTTTAAAAAAAAAAAAAAACCAAAACATGCATATTCTTTTAAACGAAAAGCAATTTTGGTAAGATTTTGCGAAATCCTAGTTTATTCCCGCGCCAAATATAATCTTATAAACATTTAATGTTTCACGTTTTTTGTTTACCTCAGCGAAAAAAGTATAATTTATTTATTTATTGGTTTTAAGTTTAAAATATTTTGAAAACAACCCACAACCTTAATAATCAACGTCACATGTCCAATTTAAAAATAATAATGTCGGTTTTGTTTTAGTTTTAGGGGTTGTTAAAAATATATCTGAATAAAAATAAATAAATTCTATTTTTATATGTTGGTTTGGTGTGGGGATTATTTAAAGAAAACATAATTTGATTTTTTTCTTGTGTGAAAAAATCTTTTAATGAGGCAACTGGAAGAATATGAAGTGAAAATCTTATGTTTCGTAAATTAATCGTTAGAATTTTAGTTTTGTTTACGAAATCGTTTTAAATGTCAAATGAGATGAAGTAATTTTTGGCAGAATTTAATGTTTAAAATTTATTAAAAATGAATTTCATATTTAATATTATTTTGCTCTTTTTACTGGCATGTTACTATTTTTCGACTAAAACTAAAATTTAACCTTAAATAATCGAGTTAATTAATTTTAATTTTTTTTTTTTTTTTTTTTAAGTGAAAAGGTGTGTGTTTTTGATAGGCCCAATTTTAATGTAAGTAATTTTATGAAAAATTATTTCATTAGTCAAAAACAAAAACTAAATTAAACAAAAACATTGTTAGATTAAAACTAAAACTTAACCTTAAATAATCAATTTAATTTTTATTCGTTTTTTTTTATAGTGAAAAAGTGTTTTAGACCCTATTAAATAAGGCCTATAGAATAGGTCCAATTTTAATGTAAGTAATTTTATGATATATTTATATTTCATTGTTAGTGTAAATTTAGTAAAGAAGATATGTGAATTGGGTCAGTTTATTTATTTATTTATTTATCGGTGGGAATTTGATACTTTTTTGTAAAGTGCAAGGATGTAAAAAAAAAAAAAAAAGAAAAGAAGTTTCGAATGTTCTCGAAATATGAATGAAAGAAAGTTAAAGTAGTTAAACATAACAACATCTTAAAAATTGAAACTTTTATTTTCTCAACCAATAATTTTGAACTTGTCATTATTTTATTTAAATTAATATTTTTAATTGTAATTATTCTATTCAGACCGTAGACGTCTTATCATCTTATCCATTGGCATTCAGCCGTGACTATCAGTTCAACGCGGGTCGTAAATACGAATATGATATTGAGAGTTCGAGTCTTGATTGGGGTTTATATCATAAACCCCTAGCAAGACTCAAACTCTCATCAATTTAGTTTGAATAGTTGCAAATAAAAACAACTCAGAAAGAACTTATATAATCAAAAATTAATAATTGTTGAAAATATTTCATTAAAAAAAAAAAAAAAATACCGTACGTACCGTACTTATCCAAAATATCTCGCCAAGGAAATTTCAACAGTAATTTGTGAATGGTATTGTTTTCGTTCATAATTGTCATTATTTCCGTAAGCCGAAAATGTTTTTTAATCATCAGGAGTTTTTTTAATGTTTCTTTTTTTTTTTTTTGAATGAACAAAAAATTTTAAGATAATATTAACCTTTATGCAAGTTACATTGTGTTAAATATAGGGGGGGGGGATTTCACAGGGCAAATTGGGGGTACCTAGTGAATGCAAGTATTATATTGGTAATATAGTATTTACATTCATCATTAAGATAAAAGTGAGTTTCAGTCATTTAATTCAATTATTTATTTCATTTTTTTTTTTTTTTTTACTGAACAATGGTCCGTAATTCACCATGCTCTTAATGGTTGGTGACGAAGAAAGGCTAAAGAAAATAAGAGGGTGGGTAAATAATTGTAGCGAGTTGAAAACATGCTTTCTAAATGTTAAATGTTGTTCGGTAAATAACAAAAAAGAGGATAATAACTGAAATTTAATCTTCTCTTATCTCTGGATGATAAATGTAAACATTACATTCCCACAGAGATTTCTTGGGCGGGATGTTCTGGACACGTACCACAAATTAATAAAGTCATAGAACTGAACTAGCTGTTTAAAACTTTTGAACTCGTTATTAGGATCACGGATTTTGTAAGTAGATAGTTTGTACTTACAAAATTCATGGGGGTAAGAACTTCTTTGTCAGGCATGAGGGTACAAGTGTCGGGCACCCGCTGACGCTCAACCTCATTATTAATCTAAATGATAATAGGGTAATCTCTCTCTCTCTCTCTCTCTCTCTCTCTCTCTCTCTCTCTCTCTCTCTCTCTCTCTCTCTCTCATGTAATGGTAACTGCAATATGGGCAGCTTGGAATTGGTGATTCAATGGTCAGTTGGAGTTCCTACCGAATTACACACACACACACACACACACATATATATATATATACACGCACGCAACCACACACCTAAAAAATGCACAATGTTTCCTTTCGTTCCATGCTCACACCGTATAAAAAAATTTGACGTCATATTTCAAACCGTCCCCTTTTTTCAAACCTCAAAATTTTTTTAAACAGACTGAATAACAAGGACTACCACTCGCTTTTCTCGTTATTCTGTGATAAAAATTTCTTATTACCTTCCATATACCAACAAATGCCCTGAAGATGATCTAATTAATAGATCGAAACACTGCAGCGTCGGCCAATCAACTCACCACTTGACCCATTTAAACGTGTTTTTTCATTTTTCTTAATATACTACACACACACACACACACACACACACATATATGTATATATATGGTGATAGCTTTTTATTTTAGTGCATCTTGGGATACATGGATTTGATTTGAAAGTATCCACTGGAAATTTGATGGGTCCCAACTAAAGTTTCTTAATAAATACCTTGTATCCTATCCTGTGTAATTCGTTTCTAAGGAAATGTTGAAAAGTATTTACAGTCAACTTGAAATGGTGGGGGAAGTAAAAGAAAAACACTAACAAAAAACAAACCCGAAAAAGGAGTATTTACAGCAGGATGGTGTAATACCTGAGTTAGGCACAAGGCCAAAAATTCTCTCATGATGTTGGCAGTGGAAATTTCCCGTTAAAAAAACCAAGTTACTTTCTGCCAATTAGCAGAGAACTGAACTCCCTGAACTGTTACGAGTTGGTTGTGTGCCATGTATCAAGATTTTTTGATGGAAAAATTGTGTCCTTGGGATGCATGGATACAATTTTACTGCATCTTTTTAGATTTTTATGCATCAGGGCCACAAGACACATACCTATCAGCATCCTTATATATATATATTTTTGGTGTGGGGAATTTATATTTTAAAGCCTGAGCAAAGTCTTCATGGGCGGTCCCAAGCCACCAGCCCTTCAATCTGAGAAAGAAAATTCCATTACACCAAAACCCACTTGGTGCATGGTAACCAGCCATATACCTAATGTCCTAGAGAGGTCAAACAACATGTGATCAAAACAAACATCTAATATGTGGCACACAGTGCATCTGTATAGGCTATATTGTTTTGATGGGAGTGTGTGCTTTGCATCGCACAAGCAACAGACCACTTTAAACAAATCGTAGTACAGGTTGATCGGCAACTGAATGACTCAAAATCTTACTAATGCATGCATCAAGAAGTGGTCTTTTTAAAAAAAATATCATTCTCTTCTTGATAGCATGCACAATGTAAAATGAAACAAGTTATTCACTACTGACTGTCATTTATCGTTTAGATAAGAGAGTCCACCATAAATATTTCTCTCTCTCATATATATATATATATATATATATATATAATATACACACACACACACAAGGGTTGAAAATATCATAAGCTGACCAAGATACTCTCATAGGATGTGACAAAAAGAGGTTTATATTTCAACATAGTCTCCCTTGCGGCAGACACATCTGATCCAATCAATCGGTTGGTCATGTCAAGCCCTACCTTTTATCTTATACTTCGGCTTGACCCTCAGCCACCACCTTCTAGCACCTATAACTTATAGGTGCTAGAAGGCAGTGGCTGAGGGTCAATTGCTAGTTTAATACACATTTATAGAAGTTATTACTTCTAATTTATTAATATGCATGAAGTTAATAAAAATTATTTCTACCAGTTTATTGATACACTTCAAGTCACAAGATTTGGCATTAATAGTCCACAAGGTTTGATAGGCCATTAAACAAAATAACCAGCCAACCAAAATTGTCTAACGTTTGTCTTGTGCTCTAATAATTCATTTAATTACAAAAATCTTTACCTACAAACTATTTGCTTACAATATTTGGTAATTTATGAGGAAGTGTGTCCTGGTCTCCTGCCTCAAGAGTTGCTGCCCGGTGACTATTAAAATAACGACCCAGCTCAAGCTATTCAAAACTATCCATCTCAATTTGGTCATATTTATCTATATTACTTTAAATACTAAGATTTTTTTTTTATTCATGTTTGTTTAATGTCTTGTTTTTAGTTTAAATAAACAAGAATTACGACAAAAAAAGAAGCGACCCCCCCCATACATTTACTTGTCGAAAATATCTATCTATCTCTATTTGTTTGTATCTATCTATATTATTTTGTTTGTTTATCTATCTATCTCAGTCTATTCAAAACTATATATCCATCTTCATATCTAAACAAGAATTACGACAAATTACATAAATAAACAAGAATTACAATGAGCTGGGGTTGTTATTTTGATAGTCACCGGGTAGCAGTTTTTGAGGCGGAAGACCGGGACGCACTTCCTCATAAATTACCCAATATTTATAATCAATCATATATAAAAGAATTTTTAAAAAATTGGCATTAAATATCCTGTTACATTAAACACCAACCAACAATACATGCTGAAATTAAATGTTTTGTTTATTTTTGTGACTTGTTGATTCTTGCTAAGATACAACAATATATCTTGAATAAAATTAAAAAAATTTTTAAAAAATTTCCTGACCTCCCACTAGGCTGGATTAACACAAGGTCTTTTTTATGTGGAATTCAACGAGGATCAAACTCACTATTCAGTAAAAATGGATCTGCAAGACTAGCTTGCTAATCATTACACAGTGACAGAACGTCTTTCAATCTTGAATCAACATATTAGAAATATTTAAGATACTTTTACAGCATTAAATTTATTTATTTTTTTATTTTGTGATTTGTTTTTTTAAATTTAAAAAAAAAATTTTTTTTAATTATCTTATTGGGGTCATACAAATCGAGTTTGACTTTTGGTCAGATCTGATAAAATATCAACTTGCTAAATAGAATAAAGCTATTTGATCTTCTTGTATTTCTTTAACAAAAAATAAAGATATTATTTGAACTAGCAACATCTGTGGATATGCCACAGTATAATAATTTAATTATTAAAAGGTTTGATGTTTATTTAAGGGCTATAGCAAAATAGTTCAATATGCAAAAAGTATAATTTGATTTAACTCTCTCTCTCTCTCTCTCTCTCTCTCTCTTTCTTTTTCTCTCTCTCTGTTTTTTTTTCCTTTCTTTCTTTTCCGTGCCGAAGGAGGGTTTGCTTAATGGCATATTGTGTTGTAACTTGAGTATCAGAATTAACAGAGAAATAATAGGAAGAAACCCGAGTATCAAGGATAGGGAAAAAGGTTTACTAAGCAAGTGAACTCTTATACATAGACACACCAGTGTTGACTGACCAGCAGAAACTTACCTTGATCAGCTCTGTGTGGACGCTGGATGTCGTGTAGAGGACCTGCCCAGAGCAATGGACCATAGGGATGGATGGCGAGTGGAGTCGAGGAAACTTGTGCTATCAACATGACTTAATGATATGTCTCCTCCCTGTTTTTTTTGCTTCTAGTTTCAACCTACATGAATAATATACAGTGTTTTTGTTTGAATTATATGCAAATAGTAATTAGTTTTGTTAATTTGTCAGCATATTAAGAAAAATGATTACTATCGGTCTACATTCAACGGTCGACTTATACACAAGTAATAAGTGTGTGGTATGATGGTTAGTCGTAGGAAATGGACTCGTCAACCAGAGTTCAAATCCTGGACAAAACTGTTTACATTTCACATATCATTAGGTAGTAAAGGTATGAATCCATATATTCTCCTTCCTGCTATGGGTAAATATTAGGGCTTACTGGGCTCTTTAACCTTGGCTAGGTAACCAGTCTAGGAGAAGGAAAATTCTGAATTCAAACCTGTTAAACTTTAAGAAATTGACTTTGTTTTGCATCCTACTCGTGTGAAGGGGTTGGTATATATATATATATATATATATATATATATATATATATATATATATATGTAGGATGGAAAGGTTAGAAAAATAGCAAAATGTGTTTTTTTTTTTTTTTTTTTTTTTTTCCTTTTCCTTTGTTTTTCCCAGTAAGAAGAGGAATTCAGAGGATTTACAAACCGTGAGGGGGGGGGGGTCGAAAATTCCTGGTCCCACCATTCGAAAGGTTGAGGCTTGAGGTGTTGAAAAGAAGCAGTTGGTGGAATTGTTTCTGTACACAAAGGATGGGTTGGATGTGGGAAATATATAGGGACTCAAGGATTTGCAATTGGAGATCACTGTTAGAACCGTGGAGGATGGAAAACATGGCTGGATGGTATGCCCGAGTGTGTGTGTGTTTGTGTGTGTGTGTGTGTGTATATATATATATATATAGACGCACACAAGTAATAATTTTGTATGGTTGAGATTCCAACATAAGAGAAAGGACTAGAATGAAACCCTTGGCTTAAAAAATGAATATTTACAATTTTGTCTGTTGTGAATATGGCCATTATCATGTGAACTGGATTCAGTGTCCTGAGGACAGCTGCAATAAAAAAAATGTTTATTGTTGTCTACTGATTCAATTTCTGAGAGTAAGGAATTTTCCATTTTTGGATGCAATTTTCCTTCCAGTCTCACCGAAAATAACTCGAGACAATACAGAGTGAAATGACATTTAAAAACAATATAGTAAATGCCATACTACAACTCTAAAAGGATTTTGTTTTTTATCTTAACAAAAAAACAAAAAACAAAGACATACAGTTAATTTTTTTTAATTTGCTCTATACGCCCTGTTGGCTATTGGTTGTTTTGTTTTATGGCATATCAACCCTTTTCAGGTCATTTAATGCTGAATCAAATCATTTTTATAAATAAAGGACTCTTGTTGATTACAGTACCTGTGGTTGCTTAAGAGGTCACTCAATTAAGTATAGAACAGGCTCATCGCTGCTTAACCTCAGTCCACCCGACGCCGACTGCACCTCTGTAGAGGGCTGAGACCCTGTCCCTCCAATGGCCGTTGCCCATGGATAGTAACCCATGATGCTTAAGGATGGAATCTTGGTGCTTGAGCTGTCCATTACTCATAACACTCTGGCCCTTACTTAGGACGAGCAGTCGAAGAGACCCCTTCTGATCAATCAGCTGGTCATGTCAAGCCCTTGCATCTATATGATTGTCCCAGCCCCTTTGCTCTTATAACAAACTTCCAACCCTTTTTATCATGCATGCTAGAAGGCGGTGCCCGAGGGTCTTATGTCCTAGGTATGACATTAAACTGCATCTAATGCTGAAGTTCCAATTTTGGAGCTCTGGGGTGTGTGGAGTATCCATTCATCACCATTACTCCCAGGTCCACCCTGACTCGGATTGGTAGTACCTGTTAGCGTCTTATCGATGGGTTAGAAAAAAAATTGAGTTAAGAATGAATAGAACAAAACATCTTTGGCATAAAATAACCCAATACGAGTTGACATGCACCTGCACCACCCCACCCCAAAAAAGAAATAAAAATTTTGCTCTATTAATTCTACAGAAGTTTTTATTTTGAGCATCTTTTTAAAAATTATTGTTTTAAGGGTGTGTTGGGACTATCTTCCTATTAGCCTGGAAGAGTTATCTTCCCGCTGGGTTGTCGCTTGTTCTCACCAGGGACTATGGTATTTAAGCGACTGATTCAAACACTTCTTCTTCTTTTCTCCTTCTTCTTTGCTGAACCACATGGGTTAGACTTATGTGACCCCTTCTCGTTGGGGCTTCAGCCCCCAATGCTATGCCCCCCCCCCATCACTAGTAAGTGATTTTGTATGTAACGGACTCTCCTGTCCTTTTATCTCCACTCTTTATGTTATGTACATGTATGTTATTATTTTCTGTATCTTGTCATATTCCTCTGCCGTTATAGATATAAAATGTTTTGTCCCACAAACGTGTCAGAGTTTGTTATGTTTCAACTAGTTATAACATAGTTATAACCTTGAACTTTACAGGTGCATTAAACATTTTCGAAAAAAACTTTAGCTTATATATATTATATATATATATATATATATATATATATATATATATATATTTACCAACCCCTCCGCACAAGCAGGATGTGATACAATATCAATTTCTTAAGCGGAGTTTAACAAGTTTGAATTCAGAGTTTTCCTTCTCCTTGACTGGTTATGTATCCAAGGTTAAAGAACCCAGTCTGTCCTACTATTTACCCATAGTTGGAATGAGAATAGTTGGATGCATACCTTTCCCAAGTGTATTAGTGCTATGTGAAATGCAAACAGCCTCCTACAGGATTTGAACTTGTTTTGTGTCCATTTCCTACAACTCTAACCATTTACACCACAGGCCTCCACACTCTTATATAAAGCTCTACACTCTTATATAAAGCTCTACACTCTTATATAAAGCTCTACACTCTTATATAAAGCTTTTCTAAAGTTTTTACATTCTTGTGGTTGGGTTCACCTCTATTTTGTTGAATATTTGTGGTTGTTCAATTGGCTTTATTAAAAGAGATAATAACTTACTAATTTTGATTTACTTGAACCTGTTTTTGGCAGTATTGTCAGTAGCTCAGTCAGTAGAACACCCACTTAGAAATCACAAGGTTCTTTGTTCAAAACTGGTCCCTGCCAACTCGGCGAATGAGTAGCACAGATTGGGTAATCTGATCTGTGCAGTAAAGTGGGGCTGCTGACGGTAGGTGTGGCACTCCACCTGTTTTTCACTTGAATTCATTACCCAGTAGAGCACACACCTAGGAATCGCAAGGTTTCAAGTTCAATACTGGTCCCCACCAATTTCAGAGAATTAGTAGCACAGATTGGGTAATCAGATCTGTGTGGTAAAGTTGTGCTAGCAGAAAGAGGATAGACTCCCCCGCTCCTTGGTTGATACCGATAATAGGCCACTCTGCCAACTTTATTTATTTTAACTTATTTCATTTCCTTCCACTTTCTGAATTCTACAAACAGCTTCGGTGGCTTTGAGGTCTAGTTTAAAATAATACCTCAAAACTGACATAATCTTCTGTACTTGTATACACCATTATAATAAAAAAAAAAAAAAGTATAACTGAATAGTATTGAGATATTTAGAGGATAAACTGCTTGGTTTTTTGGTTGTGTCATATCAACACTTTTTGGGTCATTTAATGTCGAATTAAGTCATTTTGATGAACAAAGGACTCTGATTGCTTTACAATACCTGTTCTTGCTTAAGTGGTCACCAAATTAAGTATTGAACAGGCTTGTCGCTTCTTATCTTTATTAGTTATTTGAAATACCATAACTGTGTGCCAACATGATTATTATTAACCGTCCACAACACCATCGATGTCTATTTTGTGTTTTACATGATATCATATAACTATGTGCAAATTATTTGTATTTGATAGGAATACTTGAAATCATATAACTGTGCAAACAGATGATTGTATTCAAATAGAAGTGCAATGGAATATTGAAAATATGGTTATGATTGCAATCAAACATTTAGAAATTAATATTTTGGCATTAGATAACCCATTAGGAGTTGATATGCCATTAAGGAAATAAATTAAACCAAATCGGGTTATTTCCTATAAGTCTAACATAAACAAAGG
The DNA here is from genome assembly GCA_023376005.1 of Doryteuthis pealeii. Classification (NCBI taxonomy): domain Eukaryota; kingdom Metazoa; phylum Mollusca; class Cephalopoda; order Myopsida; family Loliginidae; genus Doryteuthis; species Doryteuthis pealeii. Next base: position 21,840,779 of record CM042158.1, on the reverse strand, counting down.
GGAACCACTCTTGACTGATAAATTATCTATTTATTTATTGATCAACTAGGAAAAAAGAAGACGGGGTTAGGGTTTAGGGTTAGTTTAATGGGAAAATAAATAAATAATAATATAATAAATAATAATATAAATAATAAATAAATAAATAATTCATCAGTCAAGAGTGGTTCCCTTTGTTTATGTTAGGCATAGGAAATAACCCCAATGTGTCCTGGGTATGACATTAAACTGCATCTAGTGGTGAGGTTCCCTTTCTGGAATTTTGGGGTGTGTGGAGCACCCCTTAATTGCTATTACTCCCAGGTCCACTCAGATAGGACCCTAACAACAGGTACTACCCTGCAGGTCTATGTGTTGAATAGATGAAAAAAATGAATACTTAACAAGAATGAATAAAACAAAAACTTTTTCTGTAATATTTGGCTTTTTCAAACTATCGTCCTCATCTTTATATATGTAACATTTTGGCTGATGTACCCTCTGACCTCCTTCGGGTGTTTCTTGTCCAACTTGGGAACTTCTTGTCAGATTTTGTAGCCTTCATGTTGCAATCAGGAGCATTCACGGATCTTCCAACTGAACCCTTTATTCAATTCATATTCAAAGAGAAGGTTCCCGAGTTCGACAAACCCCTAAAGAATGCTGGGGGCCACATCAGCCAAAATGTTGTGTATATTTTAATAAAGATGAGGTCAATAGTCTGAAAAATATAATAATATAAATTATCAAGCCTCATCTCAAAAATTGAGACAAAAACGTTTTCGGCATAAAAGGTTCACATGCTGTAAAATCCAACCATTTTTGTTTAATTCTTAACTTCCTCTTAAAATTTTCTGACCTTAACCATTACCTAATTCACGATGGTGACGCCTTAACTCAATTTGTTTTTTTTATAAAGATTTTGCAAACAATAGGGAAAACTAGTTGAAATGGTGGAGATTGTTTATTTTAATTTTTTTTTTTATCTAAACAGAAAGATTTTAAAATTTAAATACTATTAGTTTTTCAGTTTATTTATATTAGGTGTGTCCATAAGTTTCTAGTGGGGAGGGGGAGAAAATGGTTTTCAGCTGTCTACTCAGTTTATTGTAAGAAAAAAGAAAAATTGAATAAAACTACTGGGAACTATTGTAAACACTGTAATAATAACTAGCAGGACCTGTGGATATATCACAGTCTGATAATTCAATTATTATGTTTGATATGTTTACTTAAAAGTTATTGCTAAATAGTTTAATATGTAAAACGTATAATAATCTTGATTTAATTCCCTCTCACTCTTTTCTTTCCTTCTTTTCATCTTTACATTATGCTTTGTTGAAACAGATTAGCTTTATCACTGGGTAAATAGTGGGGCAAACTGGGCTCATTAACCTGGTTAGTCAACCAGTCTAGGAGAAGGACAATTTTGAATTCAAGCCTATCAAACTTCACTTAAGAAATTGACTTTGTTACATCCTGCTTGTGCAGAGGGGTTGGTATATATATAATATATATATATATATATATATATGTGTGTGTGTGTACTAGAAGCAGCTACCCAGTGTCAACTGGGCAGAGGGGGAAAACCCTAGTATATTGATTTGTTTACTTTTGAGATTTACAAAAGCCGGACATTTTTAAGGAGAATTTGAATGCTATTTCTATGTATATTTTAATTTTTAAATATCTTTGAATATAAATAAAATCTTCATAATTTTTGCATAAAAAGCAAGATCTGGTGATAGTAAATGTGTGTATATATATATATATATATATATATATATATATATATATATTTTGTTGTTAATTGTTTATTTTCATAGTTTTCTCTGGACATACATATACACAACTGCCTTTTATATATGGATAGATAGATGGATAGATGTTGATTAATGAAAATACTAATCTTTTTGTGATAAATGCGTTAAGTATTTTCCTTGGATATCAAGAGACATGTGGGGTGTAATTGCCCGGATCCAGGATATCCGTGTGGACATTTATTGATCCCCCCCCCAAAAAAAAAACATTTTGTCATTAATCCATCTGTTTGACTTCTGTTTATTTTTGTATGCACCCCACTGATGTTTTGAATAAATTTCTCTACCCATACCAATCTGTCTATCGACGGCTTCGTTTTTAATTTTCTGTTTTCATCCCACAACCTGGTAATTAAGCTCTTATCATTGTCAGGCACGAGTCATTCATTAGAACGTTTAATCTGTATGGCTTAATATCTCGTGCAATTTTCTTGATAGGGTGGGGCTGTCAGTACAAGGTCATAGAAGCTTTGAGGAGAGGCTATCATATATATATATATATATATTTGCCAATCCCTCTGCACAAGCAGGATGTCACCAAAGTCAATTTCTTAAGCGGAGTTCAACAAGTTTGAATTCTGAGTTTTCCTTCTCCTAGACTGGTGACCTAGCCAAGGTTAAAGAACCCAGTCTGCCCAGTCTTACTGGTATAAGTGTTACTCGCACTATATATGTGTGTGTATATATATATATATATATATATATATATATATATATATATATATGAAGTGGTCAAATGATGTGTTTGAAATAGCGAAGGCCAACAATTTTTGGGAGATTATGTGCTTGATTAAAGTCATACCTAATTTGTTAATTAATTAATTATAATTAAATGAATTAGGCATGCATATCGGTTTAAATGTAAAGCGTAAACAAATTGAGAAAAAGTCAATCTCTGTATGTACATTTCAGCCTATTAGGCCTCATCAGCAGAGCTATAGAGAAATTCTGGGGAAGCCAGATAGTGTACTGGTTAGAATGTCCGCCTGTCGGCCTGACAGGTAGGATTCAAGTCACGCACAAAGCACTGCTCTGTCTATAGCTCTGCTGATGAGGCCGAATAGGCTGAAATGTACATACAGAGATCGACTTTTTCTTGATTTGTTTACGCTTTACATTTAAACCAATATGCACGCCTAATTCATTTAATTATAATTAATTAACAAATTAGGTATGACTTTAATTAAGCACATAATCTCCCCCCCCCCAAAAAAAAATATATATATATATATATATATATATATATATATAAGTTGGCATCAAATAACCCACAGGGTTGATATGCCATTAAACAAAACCAAACACTCACGTCAAGCCCTAGCACCTATATGATTTTCCCAACCCTATTGCCCTTATGGCAAGCCCCAACCCTTTTTATCATATGGGTGCTAGAAGGCGGTGGCTGCGGGTCTACATGTCATGGGAATGACGTTAAACTCTATCTGATGGTGAGGTTCTAGTTTTGGAGGTTTGGGGAATGTGGAGCACCCCTTCATCACCATTGCTCCCTGGTCCACTCTGACCCGGAGTGGTAGTACCTGTTAGGATCCAATCTATGGGTTAAATAGAAAAATGTATTTATAAAAAAAATTGTATTATCCATTAATAATTGATTTATTTCAAAACTTTATCGGCATTAAATGACCCACTGAGGTTGATATGCCATTAAACAAAACCAAACACATTTTTATCTTAACATAATTTTAAACACATTTCTAATTTGTCTAACCCATTTTCTTTTCTTTTTATTTTACAGGTGAGCTATTTTGTTAATCGTCTCCATTGTTGAAATTTCTTGAATGCTTATCACAGCTCGAAGTGGTCAGGTGACCTCTTCCCTTCTCACTCGATGGCTTTTGGGAGGAAGTTTCAATCTACCAAATTGTCACTCAATATGGCAGAGTTTTCACACTTTTCCAAAATGGAATTATTTGTCTGACCCAGAGAATAAAGGCAGCCGTCAAGCAGGGGTTAACTTTGATACACTCGGATCATGGAACAGTCGTTTAGAACTTCCTCTTCTTTATGAAGAGAGTGTGGAACGGGGTAAAGTCATTCCGAAAATTCCGATAGATGAGATCGGCAGTGCCACCTTGCTTGGTCGCAGAAAAGTAAACGAGGATCGCTATGTCTTCGAGGAGCTTTCTCCAAACGTTATTTATTTTGGAATGTTCGATGGACACGCGGGAACAGAGGTTGTTGACTTTGTCAGTGAACGTATGAAGAAAACATTATTGTTCTGGATGACCCAGACGGACAATTTGGAACACGCACTTGAGCAGTCATTTATTGATATCAACAATTTGTTGGCTCGACACATAAACTTTACAGGTAAATATTAGATTTGAAAATTTTGTACATACAATTCTTTCATAATTATTATTCTCATAGTTTGTATGAATTAGAGCATCACATTTTGCAAAAAAAAATTGACTCAACCGACAAGGAAGTATAAAATTGACACTCTTTTCTGTTTAAGTTCTTTCCTCTCTCTCCTTCATTTTCAATACCTTCCCTATCTTTTTCTTTTTGTAGTCTGTGCCTCTCCGTCTGTTTCCTTCGTTGCCGGCAACCTCTCCCTCGCTTTCCTTCGTTGCCGGCAACCTCTCCCTCGCTTTCCTTCGTTGTCGGCAACCTCTCCCTCACTTTTTCTTCATATCTTAATTATCAACGCCTCCCCTCTCTTTTGCTTCATATCTTAGTTATCAATATACATGAAATTTCCATGTATCCTGCAAGTTACAATTATTACTTTTTCTCCATCTTGCTGCTTTTCATCACAAAACTGTTTTAGAGATTTATCTTCAGACAAGACTTGAACCAGCGTCCCACAGTTCGGGGACCTCCCTTTTATCAACATTAATTTAATCACTTTGTGTGTGAGAAATAAAATAAAATACTTCATTTTTATGCAAAAAATTTTACTCCTTTAATCATCAGTTTTCAATTTAAAATTCATCATTATTTTATATTCTAAGAGAAAAAAAAGAATCAACTTTTTCCAAGGCAGATATTTATGCATGTGGTCTTCTATTGTAAAACTGGTTGAAATACCTTCAATGTAAAATAACATTGAAATATTTTTTATTTATATATATATATATATATATATAATATATATATATATATATATATATTTAGTAGTGTGGCCCACCTGATATTGCGTCATGTCTCCTCATGTGACCCACTTTTCAAAGGTTGCCCATGCTTGATATAAAACATTTCTTTTTTTTTTTTTTTGCGTTCAAATTTCTAGTCCTGACTAAGCAATAATGCTATGTAATTATTTTACCTCTCCTGATTGAAGAGCTACCTATAAATTTAATTAGTAATGTCTAATCAAATTTAAATAATTATCTTAGTAAGGCAATTTAATTTTTCTTCTTGAAGTTTAAAAATTAAATTTTGATGGTTAGAGATCTCTCTCTATGAATGGCCTTCTTTCCCCACAAGAAACAATTTTTTAATCTTTAATAATTTTGTTTTTTAATTTTAAAACCTTCCCCTAGGTTCATTACATCTTTTATACCAAATTTGTCCTGGGTATGACATTAAACTGCATCTAATGGTGAGGTTCCAGTTCTGGAGCTCTGAAGAGTGTAGAGTACTCCTTCATTGCGATTACTCCCATGTCCACTCTGACCTGGAGTGGTAGTACCTGGCAGGGTCCTATCTATGGGTTAAATAGACAAAAATGAGTTTAAAAGAATTGTTTTAAAAAAATGGAGTTTAAATAAAAAAAAATTTGAATAGAGCACTGCTCACGTGACTTTCGGAAACATTTTTTCACGCTCAGAGTTGCGGAGACATGGAATAAACTGCCCGTATCTGTTGTAGGCTGCCGAAGCACTGAGTCTTTCAAAGCCTCCATGCTTCCTGTAGTCCGCCGACACTATACCTGATGCCACTCTCCACATACATATGCACACACGCGCACACATACATGCATATTACTACTGTAAACTGTTCATGTTCCTGACACTAATACATTATTCTGTGTACTTGACATGAGACTTTGATGAGTTCTGGTGCACCTGAGCACTGTACACAACAAATTTCATTATTATTATTTTTAAATCATTATTATAGTATGAATAAAACAAAACGTCTTCAGCATAAAATGTTTCAACAATGGTTGACATGCCATAAAATCCAACCAACACCAAATGATTAGGTGCTCTTATCGTAATGGTTATCATAGGAAATGGATTTGGTGATCAGAGTTCAAATTTGGGATGAGGCCGTTTGCAATGCCCTTTTGGAAAGGCATGAATCTATTTGTTCTCTCCCCTCATCTATGGGTAAATAGGGTTATTTAGCTCATGGTTAGGCAAACAGTTAGTTGTATCTTGTGTATCAGAGTTAGCAGAGAAAGTAGAAAGAAAACACGGCAAATATCTTTGGTAAAAAAGAAAAAAAAGGTTCATGTTGTGTCGTGGAATCAAGGCAGGTCAACGCATATGTCACAAAGTGTCTGTCTATTTATTCTAACACCTTCGCCAAGTTGTGTAGTCCTAAGTGATTAGGCAATTGACTCTCCAAGGAAAAAATATTTCAGGTGAAAAATATAGAATGTTTTTCTTTCAAGCAAAATAAAAAAAAAAAAAAAAGAAATTAGTCAATAAGACAATTTATAAGTGATAAATAATTATTTTATTTTATAAAAATAATTATTATTTACTTTTTTTAATTTTTTTATTATGAAACAGATGGGTACAAAATATATAAAAGTTCATGAAACGGTCCAATAAATACCTTTCTTTTTTTTCTGTTAAAACATAAGTTCCTCTTTTGTTATTATTTCTTTTCTTTCCTTATTTTTCCATCAAGTATAAGTTCCACCTTTTTTCTCTTTTCTTTAAATCCGTTTCCAAAACAATCACTTTTCGTTTTCTTTCCTTTTCAAATTAATTCAGTTTTCCTCAACAAATCTCTTTTCCCATTCTACAAACTTTAGCTCAGTCCTACCTTAGTCACTCTTCTTAATTTTTTCGATAATCCACTTTCAATAAACTTTTCTTCTTTCCATCCAATTTCTTCTTGTCTCTTACATTCTCAACCGTCGAATCCAAAAACTATTCTTTACAAAACAATTATCAACTCTATCTACTTCTGTCGTCTGTCTTGATACCAACTCAACTACATTCTCTCTAACCGTCTGTCTCTGAACTATCGTCTGTCTCAGTCAAATTTTTCCTGGTCATTTTTTAAATCAAAACAAACCCTAAGGGAACTAACCCCTTTTTTTTCTGGCCAAGGGCAGCAACTCTTACCTTTCCATTTATTTAAAAAAAAACTTTTATACCTTTTTTCTTTTCTTTTCCCAATAAATAGTTAACCCTTGTTCTATATTATTCAGGATATTCTTAGATTTCTCAGAATATCATGACAACATGTAGAATAAACAACTGCCAAATTCAATATACACACACTGCTTCCTAACCGTTAGGCATGACATAACCCCAAATGTGTTGATATGCCGTTAAAATAAATCAACCATCCAACAATATTTCAAGCAAATTATAAAACTCTTATAACTTTTCTTTTCTTTTTGCAGGGTCACAGAACTTTATTTGTGGTACAACTGCTACTGTCTGCCTACTGAAAAACAGTGTAGAACTGGTGATAGGTCATGTTGGCGACAGTCGGGCTATATTGTGCCGTCGAGGAAAGGCTTTACGTCTCACTGTAGATCATGAACCTGAGCTTGAAGAAGAGGCTAAACGCATTAAGAAATGTGGGGGATTTATTTCTATGAACAGTTTAGGTCGTTCCAATGTTAATGGACGTTTAGCAATGACTCGGAGTATTGGTGATTTTGCTTTGAAGAGATATGGTGTTACGGCGCAGCCAGATATCTACAGAATTGAAGTAAGTCTCATTTGTGTATCATATATCTATTTATTTTCAGGGCGAAACCAATGCCAATCAAAACAATTCTACCGATTTAAATTAATGTAACTAGCAGAAATATGCTCACTTTTAATGTAATAACAAAAGTCGGCTGAGTAACCTATAATCCTTGTCTAGTTTGGAATTATGCAAGGGAAATAACTCTGGTTTGCGAAAAGTGATAGAAAGAAATAATGAATGAATAGCGAAAAGAAAAGAAAGTGAAGAAGGAAAGAAAGACAAAAATAAAATAAAACATAGAATGAATGAATGAATACGAGAAAGAAAGTGAAGAAGGAAAGAAAACATAGAATGAATACGAGAAAAGAAAGTGAAGAAGGAAAGAAAGACAAAATAAAATAAAACATAGAATGAATGAATGAATACGAGAAAAGAAAGTGAAGAAGGAAAGAAAACATAGAATGAATACGAGAAAAGAAAGTGAAGAAGGAAAGAAAGACAAAATAAAAAAAACATAGAATGAATGAATAGAAGAAAAGAAGAAAGAAAACATAGAATGAATACGAAAAGAAAGTGAAGAAGGAAAGAAAGACAAAAATAAAATAAAACATAGAATGAATGAATGAATACGAGAAAAGAAAGTGAAGAAGGAAAGAAAACATAGAATGAATACGAGAAAAGAAAGTGAAGAAGGAAAGAAAGACAAAAAAAAATAAAACATAGAATGAATGAATACGAGAAAAGAAAAGAAGAAGGAAAGAAAACATAGAATGAATACGAAAAAGAAAGTGAAGAAGGAAAGAAAGACAAAAATAAAATAAAACATAGAATGAATGAATGAATACGAGAAAAGAAAGTGAAGAAGGAAAAAAACATAGAATGAATACGAGAAAAGAAAGAAGAAGGAAAGAAAGACAAAATAAAATAAAACATAGAATGAATGAATGAATACGAGAAAAGAAAGTGAAGAAGGAAAGAAAGACAAAAATAAATGAAAGCATAGAGTGATAGAAAGAATAAATGAATGAATGCGAGAAAAGAAAGTGAAGAATGAAAGAAAGACAAAACGAAAATAAAATGGAAAGTGAAAAAAAATTGCCTTTTGCCTTTCAAAAAATGATATAAACAATAAATTCTTATTTTTAGTCACCACAAACTAGATAAAAAGTTGAACTAACATTAGATTTAATTGCTTATTAAATTCCAAAAATTCAATTTCTCCAGAATTTCATAGCTGAAAGTTAGGAATACGTATTATATACGTTTTGTACACAACTAATAAGAATATTTGTACTCGTAAAATGATAAAAATAACCTCAAAATATTTTTTAATTCTTCTATTTGTAAATCTAATGTTGTCTTTGTTTTAAAGACTTAGTTGTCATGTGTGGCCCACATGACATACATATGTAATCCATGCGACCCTCATGACATACATATGTAATCCATGCGACCCTAGGGGTTTACTCGGTTTGACATGTCTGAATAGATAATGACAAAATATTTTTAATCTTTCCATTTGTAAATCTAATATTGTCTTTTGTTTTTTTGTTTTTCAGATTCGTCATTCAAAAGATGCCTTTCTAGTATTGGTATCAGATGGACTCACATTTGTTCTTGCAGATCAAGAAATTGTTGATGCAGTTACTAAATGTGACCTTCCCAAAGAAGCTGCTCATTTATTAACAGACCAGGCAATGCAGTTTGGGTCCGAGGACAACACCACCGCCCTTATCATCCCATTTGGCGCCTGGGGGAAATACCAAGCGACAGACACATCGAACCAAAATAGTTTTGGCCGACAACTACAAGGAGTTCGTTATTGCTGACCTCCCCGACTGTTGTTCTGTTTTGGAGGTCAGCTTCTTTTCTTTTTTCCTATTTTTTTCTTTTTTCTTTTGCCATGAGAAAATTTTTCACTTTTTCATGATAAATTTTTTTATCGCATAAAAAAAAAGAAGAAAAAAAAATCTGTAAAAATGTATTTCTTCCAAGCTAAAATCACAAATACAAAAGACTTTTGAAAAAGATTATGTGGTACAAATCATACTGTATTCAAATTAACTGCATTTCTGTTCTTGTATGGTGAAAAATTCAACATGGAAACTGGAGACAATCTCAGTATTTGTTTGTATGGGCATCCTTCCATCTATTAAAGATGATGGCGTAGTGTCCAAAAGTTTTTATCTGAATCTGGAGCCTCAATGTCAAACAAGGCACGAAGAAAAAGGGAGGCAGAGAGGAGAGTAGCCTCCACAGCAAAGAGAGCCAGAAGGAAGGAGAGAAACACCAGTCCCAGCAAGCATCACTGTTTGTGTATAGTCAGTGCACCACCTCAGTAACTACAAGCTAATCAGAGGAAATAATCATCATGGGAAGAAAAGCTTCCTAAAATAATCTCATTAATTATTTTTTTTTTTTTTTTTTAAATTGTGCCATGGATGTTCATATTTGTTCGAACAGACGATTGTAGCTTCGATATTTAAAATTTTGTTGCATGAATCGAGACTTCTTTTTTTTTTTTCTTTTTTTAAAATTCCGTTCCTTGTAAAGATATCACATTTCATTTTGTTGAAAAATTATCAGTTGGTTAAATTTTCAGTTTTCTAGTTTAAAATTGGATTCATATACCAGTGATATAGAAAACCATGAATCTTTTGTACAGTTATTTAATTTAATTTAAAGAATTTAAAAAAAAAATTTTTTATACCGGTAAAATGTAGAATTTAAAAAATAAATTTTTTATTTTTATTTTTATTTACTTTAAACGTCGAGTCTTGCTGATCTGATATGACTAGTGCATTATATTTTTTGGAAGATGATTTTGCTGCTGACGTTCAGCTTAAAAAAAAAAAAAAAGTGGTCCGAGGACAACGTTTAACTTATTAAAAAAAAAATCTAAAATTCTAATTTCAAATGGAGAGTGGTTGTGAATGCTACTGTAATTTTGTGATCACAAATTGGTTAACAATAAAATTTAATCAAAGAAAAATCTGTTTCTTTAGTTTGTTATTGCTAAAATATCTTTCTCAGAATATTAACCTCCTAGAAACTGTACAGAGACGTGCAACCAGGCGAGTACCCTCCATCAGGAATCTGCCATACTCTGAACGTCTCGCAGCCCTGGGAATGGATTCGTTGAAACTTCGGCGTCTGGCAACTGACCTGGTAAATGCTCATAAGGTCATTAATCATCTTAACAACAGCAACCTTGAACACCTTTTTGATCTCCATCTCTCCAATACACGCGGGCATGCCTACAAAGTCAGAAAACAGCACTGTTCACGTGACTTTCGGAAACATTTTTTCACGCTCAGAATTGCGGAGACATGGAATAAACTGCCTGCATCTGTTGTAGGCTGCTAGAGCACTGAATCTTTCAAAGCCTCCATGCTTCCTGTAGTCCGCCAACACTATACCTGATGCCACTCTCCACATACACATACACACACTTACATGCATATTACTACTGTGAACTGTTCATGTTCCTGACACAACATTATTCTGTGTACTTGACATTGAGACTTTGATGAGTTGTGGTGCACCTGAGCATTGTACACAATAAATTTCATTATTATTTAAAAGATCAAAATTTTAAAAAATTAAGAAATTTTGTGTGTGTAGTGAAGTGGGTCCGAACTTACCGTCCTCGGTATTTAATCTGTACCGTTGCAGCCACCATCTGTCGTTCCGTTGCTGTGCATGGGCGGGGTGGGCCATTTTATTAACCTCAGTAATTTGATTATGTGAGCCGTTAGCTCAATAAAAAAGCAATCTATTTTAAAAAGAAGGCAGTGGGACTTTGTATTTGTGGTAAGTTGAACACCAGTGTGTTTATAATATTTGTGTGTATATTCCTTTAAGCAAAGTTTTCCATTGCATTTTGGACTACTTTTAAAATCCGTGTGGTATGTAACCAGACTAAGTGTTGGTCCTGAGGAAAATCCAGAACAAAATTTTAAAAAATAAATTTTGTGTGGCTGGTAACCTGACCAAGAGTTAAGTCTAGACCAGTGGTTCCCTAAGTGAATGATGTCAAGATGTGTAAGTCATCATATATATATATATATATATATATATATATTGCCCAATAAAAACAAATGTTTTCAACTGACTTAAGAATAATAAGAATCCTCATTTTGCGTCTGATGATGGAACTGAAAGATAATTCCTCTAGGTTCCCTGAAATAGTCTATTATGCTCACACCCTAAATCTTTTGAGCTCTGCAAATTATGACAATTGAAAAACTTGTGGATGAGCAGATTCCCAGCCCCCACGAACGAAACGAGTCCGGTTATGTGTGGCCTGTGCAAGAGGGAGGAGTGTGGCGAGAGACCACGGATATTGAACTCGTCACCTCTTCGTTGCTGAAATGCTGGTGAAATTCCGCACAGGCAGTGCAGAGTAACCCGGATGTAAAGTCTCGTCGTGAGGATTGACGCATGCTGATGAATGTCGAATGTGCAATTCAGAGTAAGGAGCCCGGATGAAACACAGCAATGGAATATTTAGGGACCTGCCCTCTCAGATCGGGGAGAAAAGTCTGCAGTAGCATTTTGGCTGTCGAAACGAGTGGAAGAGAAGATATATTTGGATAGTGTTAGTGAGAAGACTAGAACTGCTGGGAGAGCAAAGCAAGTACGACGACTACGACTGTCTGATAATCTAAAGGTCCCTGGTTCATTCCTGGGTTTCGGCACCACTAATAACCTGAAGGAAGCAGTTTGCTAAAAAACTATGTTGTAAAATTTCTTCACTCGATCTTTGGATTACACACACACACACACACACACACACACACACACACACACTCCAGCAGCCTTATATGTTTATATCAGTAAATTCTTTTTCTCAAAATAGGTCATGTAGATGGAGTGTAGGTATGAACTCCAATGGATGAAAAATCGGTCAAATTTTGATTCCGGCATGAAACAGTCCTGCATGTCTAGCTGCACTGATGAGACGTGATACGTCAAAACAAGACTGTATATTGGTGACATATATATATGAGAGAGAGGTATGTTTAAAAAGAAGGATAAATTATGTTTTCACACTTTGACTTTGTGAGTAAGAGTGGGGAAAAATTTATGGGACCCTATAATGTGTCAATTTCATACATACATAGTTACACTACTTGGAAAAAAAACCCTAAGGACACACGTCGCATACCAGTTGTTTCTGTCCCAAGAGTGAAAATCCAGGTATTTTGAAGTAAAAAGTGGGAGAAGATACATTTTTTCCTTAATCAAGTGTAATCTCCCGTAAATGAAAAAGACCAATCTTTAGTAATAAGTTTTAAATTCATAAATATCTTGCTTCAGGGTAACTTAAGATGTTAGGAAATAACAAACTGTCATTCTATTCAATTCGTTATTTGGAGGAAGGAAAAGAAAACAAAACAAAAAAATTGTACTCAGTTTAATTTGAATAGCGCACAAAAACAATTCAGAATTTACTTTTAACAAGGGAAATAACTTCAAGCTAAGTTTAGAGTTATTTCCCTTGGCTTAACTTTTTTCTGTTTGATGGGATGTTACAATAATGGATTGTAATATTCCGTATCTGTTTACATTTCTTCACATACTGTCGAATTGATTTCCTCATTTTACACACACACACACACACACACACACACACATATATATATATATATTTCTCGAACGACTACTTGGCGTTTCTCGGGTGTAGGGAATAAAATATCGTCTGCTACGTTTTTAAAAACGAATTAAAATTAATTAAAGCTATTATTTAAGGTCAAACTTTTGTCTAAAACGGTAAATAGTAACATAAAAAGACTATCATTAAAAAAAGAAAAATATCATTACATTAGCAATTTATTTCTAATATATTTAAAACGACTTGTTTTGGTCAATTTTGTTCGCCGACGCCAATTTTGGTTCTTTTTAAGTGGTTTTATTGGCTTATTTACAATTTTAATGTAACATTCGCGATTGCAAAAGAAATTATCAAAAATCAGGTAACTATCCGATTTTAATGAAATTTTCACTATTGATTTATCAATTAATGAATTTTATAATGCATCAGTTATTTTATTTCAAAACTTTAATTTAGTATTTTTGCTATGAAAAATTAATATATAAAATTCATTTAAAATATGAAAAGCCTGATATTAAGTTTAAAATATTATATTTTCAGATTCTAGAAATAAATATCTATTTAATGCAAACCTTATTTTATTACATCAAAGTATACTTTTTGAAGAAAAACTCGATTGAAAATGTAACCCCCCCACACACACACACACACTTTTTAAGCAGAAGAAATATCGATATTTTTTTTCTTTTATAAGATAATAGCCAATTAAATAATTATCGAAATGAGTAAAAAAGAAATCTCCCAAAAATTAATTATTTATTATTTTTTTACATTTTATTTTTCGATTTCGGTACTTATTTTCTCATAGAAAAGCCACCGTAATTTTTTTTTCTATTCATAACTTCGGTCTTTTATCTCTTTATTTATACTGTAATTAGAAAACTATAAGACCAACTCGAAAAAATGTTTAGCCCCCAACATAACGGTGTGGGGGGGCTGGTAAAAATTAAGTGACCTGAAAAAAATGAAAGTTTTGAAATAAAATAAATAATGCATTATAAAGAGCATTCATTGATAAATAAACACTGAAAGTTTTATTAAAATCCAATAATTCCCTGATTTTTGGTAAATTATTTTCTGTAAAAGTCATTTTGTCAAAAACGCATTTTAGGCTCATTTTGGGTATAGCTAATGACATGGCAATATTGAAAGAAATGTGTGGCTTAAGGAGGCGCTTAAGTGTAATAATCACCGTCGTTGGAAATGGACACGGCGACTCGAGATGAACGAGCCTGTTTGCATTTTACATAGCACTCATAGCATTGGGAAATCTATGCATACAACTATTCTACGTTCAGCTATGGGTAAATAACCTTGGCAGACTGGATTCTTTAACGTTGGTATAGCAACCGATCTAGGAGAAGGAAAACTCTGAATTCAAATCTGTTAAAATCTGCTTAAAAAATTGACATTGTGTCACATCCCTCTCGTGTGGGGAGAGGTTAGATAAATAGTTATATATCTTCTAAATTTATTTAACTTTTATTTCGAATTGGGTAATCTGAACATTAGCTACATAAATGAGAGTAATCTCCCTTTGTTTCTTTTTACTTTGAGGAAGCCTTAAGTTCATTTTAGATAATGCGCAAGCACAATTAAGAACACATTTTTTTATATTTTCAGTGTAGATTTACAGTGAGCACCTAAACATAAGGCTTCCTCAAAGTGAAAGAAACAAAGGGAGGTTACTCTCATTTATGTAGCTAATGTTCATATTACCCCGAATTGGATATAAGTAAAATAAAAATCGAAATGGAGTTTCGTCTCGATGCCAAATTAACGAAACGTAAATGAGATTTCTTTTTTTTTATATACATAGAAAGTAAAATATACGAGACCTGTGGATATACCATAGTATGATGATTTAATTATTATAACGTTTCATATATTTACTTAAGAGCTATTGCTAAATAGTTCAATATGTAAAAGGTAAAAAAATAAAGATAAGAGTCTGAATAATTATATCAGAAGATTTTATAAATTTTGTATTCAAGATCAAAGAACAATGTTTTAAAAAAGTATGTAACTGATCTAATAATATCAACTAGCAGGACCTGTAGATATACCACAGTATGATAATTTAATTATTACAACGTTTCATATTTTTACTCAAGAGCTATTGCTAAATAGTTCAATATGTAAAAAGTATAATAATGTTGATTTAACTCTCTCACAGTCTTCTTTCCTTCTTTTCATTATGTTCGATTGAAACAGATTAGCGTTATCGTTTTCGTTCGCTCACCCCCTCTCTCTATTTCACCCGACTTTCTTTCTTTCTTTTTCTATATTTTCTGTGTAGCATGACCTTTTTCTTCCCTTTATCTCTTTATTATAAATGTGGAATGGTCCATTATTTAGCTGTGACGACATTCATTAGAAATAAGAATTCGTTGGATAAGCAACACCGGATAATCAGGATTTACTTTTTTTGCATTTCATCTTGGACGATTTGGGCGGTCTCATTTTTAACCAGAGGGTGTTAGAAGGTGATAACTGGCGTACTTTTAAGGAACATGAGTATCAAAATATAGATCGTCCTTTAATCGCAAAGTAATCGCAGTTATCTTGATATGTTAGTGTCAACTTATAACTAAAAAAAAAGATGCCATAGAGCATTAAAATCGTGCGTATATTTTATAATATGTTTATAATAAAGAATCCATAACTTTTTCCTCCTATTATAAAATAAACTGAACCCTCATTTTATGTCCGTGTTTTTACAATAAATGTTTTATTTTTCTTGCACCCGTTATTTTACAATACTAAATATATTTTCTTTATTCTTTATTCTTTAACAAATAAAATAAAAATATATTTAGTATTGTAAAATAACGGGTGCAAGAAAAATAAAACATTTATTGCAAAAACACGGACATAAAATGAGGGTTCAGTTTATTTTATGGTAGGAATTTACGAGGAAAAAGTTAAGGATTACCAAATTTAGTTTTTGATTTTTACTGATTAAGTGATGTAATTCAATAATCAAAAATCAATTGATTTGTGGAACTCTTCAAAGTACTTCATAAGTAAGTACAAAAACTAGCCTTTAGAAAAGTTCAAGCCAATCACGAATTTAAGGTTATATATTTTAAAATGATATTTTAAATGAGACCACACCCCCCAAAAAATAAATTATAAAAATAAAATAAAATAAATAAACGAATATTAAGATACGCAAATTCTTAGCTTCTTTTACGGTTAAAATTAATTTATCCTCCCCCCCCCTAACTCTCACTACCCGGTGTTCCTAAATTCCTTTTAATCCGGTTATGGACTGGGTATCTCTGCTGGTTATTTTATAAAAACTTCTTTTTGTATTTTTTGTCACAAATTAATATTTATTTATTAGGTACCACCAATTTTACTCTGTGAAATCCCCCCCCCCTATATTTAACACTATGAAACTTGCAGAAAAATTAATATTTTCTTGAAAAAAAATTTTTCCATTCGAAAGAAAAAACATTAAACAAACTCCTGATGATTTAAAAAAAAATATTTTTCAGCTTACGGAAATAATGAAAATTATGATTGAAAAACAATGTTTTCATTTTTGCACTGTTAAATCAACTGAAATTTAACGTAGCTAAAAAACAA
Organism: Doryteuthis pealeii; assembly: GCA_023376005.1. Lineage (NCBI taxonomy): Eukaryota > Metazoa > Mollusca > Cephalopoda > Myopsida > Loliginidae > Doryteuthis > Doryteuthis pealeii. Next base: position 21,823,916 of record CM042158.1, on the reverse strand, counting down.
GTTACAATAGGGTTTTTTTTTTTTAAAATTCTATGAAAAATCAATTAATAGTCTGATTTTTACGAAAATTTCCATAAATGTTTACCTTTGGATGTAAATATATCTGAAATAGTTTTTTCCTAAAATATATTAGTGGAAATATTTTTTTTACGAGGTATATCCACCACCTATTTTATTTTATGAGATAAAAAAAATGACCCGTCAGAAAACTTTTTTCTTTAAAGATAAGAGTCTGAATAACTATATCAAAGAAATTGTATAACATACAACGCAGTAGTTTTTTTTAGGAAAAATTAATGAAATCGGAAATAAAAAGTGCAAAAAAATGTCATAATATTATCATTTGAAAACTTTTTTTGCTTTTTTAATTGGTATGTACTATATTCTATTAAATTGTAAAAAAAAAAAAAAATTTTTAAGAAATTAATTTTTAAGAGATTTTCAATCTTTTGTGTGCTTAAATTTTTTTTTTCTGCGTGAAATAAATTAGATAATTTTTTTTTTCTGCGTGAAAAAATCGAACTTTTCACGGATATTTAAATATATGAATTTTAGAATTCAGGTGAACTAAAAATTGGTCCGATCCAGAATGTATTAATATTTTAAAAAGAATTTGTAATTTTTATTGTTGAATAGTAATGTGTGATTCTTAGAATATACGGAACAGCAAAACTGACATATCTATTTTGTTTTTATACAAAGAGACGAGACGCTTCTAAGTAACTATTGTTTGTTTTTCTTAGCGTAAAAAAATATTTTTCAACTTTTACGACCTATTAGAATAAAAAGTAAGTATATATTGATTATTTTATCAGTTTTTCTCTTAGAAAAAATATTCAAATTTTCATTTCATTTTCGATTTTAAAAATTAATACCAAAACCAAAGACATTTTTAAAAAAAGTCAATTTCACTGTGAAATTTTAATATTAAATTTTTTCAAGTTTTTATTCATTTTAATAGTAAATTTTGGCTAAAAAAAGTATGTCCGTTACAGCCAACCATATGTAGATGTATAATCGTAAGAGGGTAATAATATGTCATTTTTTCTGTCTAAATTGCAGCATGAAAATTACCCTTTCACATGTAATACGGATAGGTTTTTCTATTTTTTAAGATAACGATGTAATTTTTCCCAATCGGATAATTTGATCTTTGAATTAACTGTTTTTCTTTGTAACAACACTGTATCATCGTTAATTGTTTTTTACGAGATTTTTGATAAACAAAGTTCGGAAATATTTATTTCCGTTTTATTCAAGATGGCCTAAACTGATCACGTGACCGTTTTGGTGATACCTATTATTTATTTATATGAAAGGGAACGTTATTTGATTCTTTCTGTTCTCTTTCGCCTGACTTGTCATCCTTTACGCAATGCTTTATTGATATATGACTTACTTGTTTTAGTCTTGATTTGAAATCAAAAGACAAGGGAGATAACTGAATTGGTGTATGTAAGATCTGAAAACTTTTGAAGTTGGGGTATCTAAAAAGAAAGGAAAAATTCATAACTAGGTTCCCGGTAGCCAAATCATATTGAAACTGATTTCACTTTCATTCCCGGACCAATCTAGGAGTACCTTATAAAAAAAGTCTATGCGAAAATATTATGTTTTCCCAATAACTGAGTGATTATATATATATGATTCATTAATTATCAACTAATTAATTTTCAAATTAGGTATGACTTCAATTAAGCACATATTCTCCCAAAAAATTGTCGGCATAGTACGTAAACAGTTTGTTTGATATGGCTATCAACCACATAGTTTCTAGTTCGATTCCGGTCCTCGCCAACTCAGCGTTATGAGTAGCACAGGGATCTGTGCGGTAAAGTAAGGAGCTGATGGTAGGTGTGGCGCTCCACCTCAGATGCCAAAAGAATCTCCTTGGTCTAGCGCTAGTGAAAAGGGGATAGATTCCCTCGCTGATTGGCTGATACCAACTTTAGGCTGCCCCGAGGGACTATATATATATATATATATATATAAGTAACATGATGAAAATCAGTAAAAAAAAAAAATTTAAAAAAGCAAAATAATATTACGCATGTTATTTATCTTTAATACATTTAAAAAGATTTTTTCGGTCAAAATCGATCGCGTATGGCCTGAAACGCTGTTTAAAATCCGTGTTTACAAAATAAATGTAACATTCGCGATTGCCAAAAAAGGTTACCAAAAATCAGGGAATTATCCGATTTCAATGAAATTTTCAGTATTGATTTATCAATTAATGAATTTTATAATGCATCAGTTATTTTATTTCAAAACTTTAATTTAGTATTTTTGCTATGAAAAATTAATATATGAAATTCATTTAGAATATGAGCACCATGATTTTAAGTTTAAAAATCAGATCATCATGATACAAGTTATTCTCTTCCATGATTCAGGTGGGTTCCAGTCATCCATTCTATCTGTCATCACGTATATGAATGAAGAAGGGTCCAAGCTTTTAAATGATGCGTAGTGTACGCCAATACCTCCAACCTATGGAGAAAAATAACAAAATATAAATATGACAAATTTATCTCGAACACGCTGTATATAATGCTCTGTGACTTTAACATTATGGGGAAACATCGAGCTGTATAAATTACGACTATTATAAACTGCTACGTCGTAAAAGAGATTTCTTCACTCAATCTTTGGATTATATATATATATATATATATATATATATATATATATGTACACACACACATATGTACACACACACACACACATATATATATGTACACACACACACACATATATGTATGTACATACACACACACACAATATATATATACATATATATATGTGTGTGTGTGTGTGTGTATACATATATATATGTGTGTGTGTGTGTGTTTATATATATATATATGTGTGTGTGTGTGTGTGTGTGTGTACATATATATATATTATATATATGTGTGTGTGTGTATATATATATATATATATATATATATATATATACACAGATAAAAAAAATAATCTTAAACCAGGCGAGTATATATAATATTAGCTACCTAAATTTATTTTAGTTCTTCCGAGGAAGGTGTAACTTAAACAGAGAAAAACTTTTCTACAACAACTATATATATATATATATATATATATATATATATATATATATATTCAATGTAATTTTGACCGTCATTAATCCCTGAATGGCCTGGCCTGTTCTGTGAAATTCCCCAAAAATTATCAATCAATTTTTGAATGGACCCGTTCATCACGTGGTGATGGCGTCACGTGTGAACGGCTTAAACAACGGTTCCGGGTTTAATGGTCTTAAAACCTACCCTTATAGATCATGTGACTGTGAGTTGGCATAGGATGAAGGATATTGCAAATGTATCACATGCATTTCAGCACCCCTACACCCACAGTGAAAGATATTTTGTTTAATGTAGGTTATTTCGTTGTCTTTATCAGGATAGCTTCTCACGTATTTGGAATACGAGGCTTTGTCAAAAAGTAATGCCATTTTCTTTATTTCATGTGAATATTTTTTTTTTATAAAACTAAAAAAGACCTACATTGAGACCCTAACGACGCTCAGAGCAAGAATCCAACGAGTAAGACCCAACTTACCAATCGACAATGTCCTTCTTCTGCATGACAATGCTCGACCACACACAAGCATCAGGACAAGGGAGAAAATCACCTAATTTGGGTGGACAAATTTACCGCATTTTCCATACTCATCGGATTTAGCGCCTCCAGACTATCATCTCCTTGGCTCCATGAAAGGAGGTTTGAGGAGCAAACATTATCCCAGTGACGAGAAAGTGAAATCTGTAGTGCAGAAGTGGATCAGAGAACAGTCAACAGAATTTTACGGGGCAGAGATACATGCTCTCATTCGAAGGTAGAACATTGCTATTGAGAGAAACAGTAACTATGTGGAGAAGTAGGGATATGATCCACAGAGGATCAGCTTCATTTTGATG
>CM042158.1:21789975-21814975 GCA_023376005.1 Doryteuthis pealeii | reverse complement strand
GCTTTTCTGTTGATACAGCGAATGAAGCAAAGGTTAAGCATCGTGTTGATCATTATGTGATGAAAAGAAAGAAAAGAACAAAACAAAATGGCTGATATTAAAAAAGCAAAGATCTGACCCCGTGGAAATTCGACGATATAATTTGATACAACCACTCACGACTAAAGATCAATGTGACATTTTTAATACCATATATATATATATATATATATATATATATATATATATATATATATATATATATATATAGCGTGTGTGTGTGTATGTGTGTTGTCGTTGTGGAGTCCACATATATTTCTTTGTTGGTATATCTGGTGAGTCCAGGCATATATACATATATATATATATATATATATATATATATATATATATATATATATATATATATATATATATATATATATATATATATATATATATGTGTGTATGTGTGTGTATAATATATACTTTTTGAATTTTGTTTGAAGCATGGGTAAAGTGGGAAATAACGAGAATCTCCGATAGATGTTATGTGTTAAGTTCCATTTTATTTCATTCAATATTTCGAGGAAGTGATTCCTCTTTTTCAAGAATTTCTAGACTTATATATTATTATATTATTATTATTATTAACTCCTTTTGAGTTTTCACATCAGCAGATGGTCTTTCACTGGAGTCTGAGTGACAGAAAGTCTCCCCAGGTCCCAGGACTCTTCTGAGTATTCTGGCAGATTGCAGCAGTGCAGTGTTCTGAATGGTTTCAATCCTTCCTCTGATTTCCAGACTTTCCAAACCCTTTTCCAATCCTTTTGGGACCGTTCCAAGTGCACCAACTACAATTGATATCACTTTGACTTTCATATTCCATAACTTTTTCAGTTCTCAGGCAAGGTCCAGATATTTGTCCCTTTTTTCATTTTCCTTAAGCTTACCTGTGATCTGCTGGAACTGCAAAATCCACCAGTTGACAAGTTCTTTCTTTTTTGTTAATTAACACTAGGTCTGATCTTCTTGTTATTATTATTATTATTATTATTATTATTATTATTATTATTATATTATAATACTAAAGCTGTGTGAATCAATGTTTGTCTCCTAAAGGCTTTTATTGTTTAGTTTAATGACACGAATGTTATACTAAATTATTCCTTAGTTTTAGGATTGAGTTATGTTTTTTTAAAAATTCCATTTTAAGTGGTTCTAATTAGTTGTAATTTGCAATTAAGTCAAACACTGACCCGTCTCTTACTTAACATTCTGCCTATCACTTTCCCCCTCTCTCTGTATATCTTGATTAACTCCACGTTATATATGTTAGTTTCTCAGTGAGAATTGAGAGAGAACACTAATCCTAACGCTGACCCTAACCCTAAAACCCTACACTGACCCTTATCCTAAAACCCTAAACCTTACCCTAATCCTAGCGTTTAAAATATTTTTTTGTATTTCTGTGATATGTAACGAAATGTAATACTTTTTATACATAATCTAATCATACTACAAACCAGTTAAATCCGGTTGAAAAATCCCCATCGTTGTGTAATGGTTTGTAAGCTAGTTTCACAGATCCACACTACTGAATAGCGAGTTTGATCCTCGCTGGATGCTCCATACTTATGACCTTGTGTCACATCCTACCCGTAGTGAACAGGCGAATAAATACCCACCCGGGTCACGGCATTTTTCCTCTTTATGTTTAAAATCTTTCCCTTCTGCAGAGGATAAAAAGTAAGTAGAGTTGGCGGAGTGGCCTATTGTCGGTATCACACGGACAGCAAGGGAGTATATCCCCTTTTCACTAGCACTAGACCAGAGAGATTGTTTTTGCATCTGAGGCGGAGCGCCACATTTACATCGGCTCCCCATATTACCGCAAAAATAATGCGCTGAGTTGGTGAGGGCCGGTATTGAACCCGATCCTTGTGATCCTGAGGCAGATGCTCTACCGACTGAACTAAACCGAGCCCTATAGTGTCCTGGGTATGACGTTAAACTGCATCTAGTGGTGAGTTCCAATTCTGGAACTCTGGGGAATGTGGAGTACCCCTTTATCGCCATTACTCCATTCCATCACGACATCGAATGGTTAGTACCTGTTAAGGTCCCATCTATAAGCGGTAATGAAGGACTATTTGCTCGTAAATTCCTACCATAAAATAAACTGAACCCCAATTTTATGTCCGTGTTTTTGCAATAAATGTTTTATTTTTCTTGCACCCGTTATGTTACAATACAAAATATATTTTCTTTATTTATTTTAATATTCATTTCAATGTGTATATTCTAAAAGCTTTTATTTTGTGAGAATGTTTAGTTTTAAAGTGGGGGTTCCTTTTTACACTTCAACTTTTTACTCGTAAATTTCTACCATAAAATGCCCAAGCCTAATTTTATGGCAGGAATTTACGAGTAAAAAGTTGAATATTACTTTTTATTGTTATTTCTTTTCTTTTTGGCTTTGCTACTCTAAAATAAAAACGTCAGATTTTAATCATCGTCGACGAAAAAGCAAAATTACGGTCATAAAAGGAGGATCCAATTTATGCCTAAATTGTAAAACGAGCCCCCACTTTAAAACTAAACATTCTCACAAAATAAAAACTTTCAGAATATACACATTGAAATGAATATTAAAATAAATAAATAAATATATTTTGTATTGTAACATAACGGGTGCAAGAAAAATAAAACATTTAATACAAAAACACGGGAAAAAATGGAGGTTCAGTTTATTTTATGGTAGGAATTTACGAGCAAATAGTCCTTCATTACCCTATGAGCTAAATAGATCATAAAATGAGTATTATCAATGTATTTTTTAAAAATTGAGTTTGAAAAAAAAAAAAAAAGAATACCCAATAAGACAAAATGTTTTCGGTATAAAATAACCCAACAAAGGTTTTCGTGCCGTAAAATGCAACTAACCAACTATGTATGACCTCTAAATAGCCCTATGTCGGAAAGAATCTAACATTCATTAGAAATTTGACACACACATAAAAAAGCGCAAAATAATCAAAGATATGCGTATATTCTAAACAAGCGACGACTTTATGGGGCATTTGTCTCTGGAATTTAAACTGACTATTCAGCAGGTGTCCTATGTAGATATTAATTTCTTTTATTCTAAGAAGGGGTTAAGTTAGAGTAAGAACGGTTAGTGGGATTAACCAATTGACCATCCCTCTACGACAGGTGCCGTGTGTAAGCTTATTCCAAATATGGCACAAGACCACCGACAAGAGCGCAGGTGGTTGGATTTAATAGCAATAATCTGTTAGACTCATTTGTTGTTCATCCCTTTTACGGCAAGTGATCCAAATTATTTCACCATATTTTCTGGCAATATCCGTAACGGAATAATTTATTGATTTATTTAAAGTTTGATATTAAAGTCAGTCATCTTGGGTATAAGGGCGCAGGATCCCCGGCAAATGCGAAAATCATGTATATATTTAACTCACAGTTCCCCAAACGTAAATCTAAAGAACTAAGTATTAACTAAATTCTAATTAATCGCAATAATTAAAATTTGGAAATCTAAAATTTCAGGATTACGGGTCCGGATTTGGCCCGAAATGATTTTAACTTACTCACAGAGTCGGCATGATTTCAAAATAATATGATATGTTGAGCTACGGCCTCTAGGAATAAAGTTGAAAAAAAATGTGACACACTGACATTCAGAAAGAATTCTGGTTGTCATAAAAGGTTGGGGAGGGACAATTAAGGATTAATTCTAATTCTTTTTCAATGAATTCCATATTTTTTTCCTCAATATTGGGTTATGCCATGATATTTTCCTCTGTTGTAAAAATATTTATCAAAATTATCAATAAAAGTATATATATATTATGGAGATTCGGTATCTGTCTGTAACCGAAACTACGTCACTGCTGATGTCACAGTACCCTCAGGAATTGCGTAAGTTTATCAATGAGTATTTAATCTATAGCCAAAATCTTATTCATTAATGACGTCTGGATGAAAATCTGAGTTAAATTTGCCTTAAAATAGCCCATGTTATTAGTGCATTTAAAATCCTGCAATGTGTCTTATATATCACTAAAAAATAAAGTTACTTAATGTATGGTGTGATTAATTTGCATACTGGTTTTAATAAAACTGGGTTTAATTAATAATTACTTAGTGTCATTGATCTCTAATATTATTGTTTTATTTTCCAATATATCAAAATCAATCCCATGAATATAGAAACCAATTAAGATATAATCCACAAAAAAATTGTTTTTTAATCATATATTGCATGTAATGAACAACCCTAACTTTTGGCCAGGCTAGCCAACAAAAATATCACTTCAAGATCCAATGACATAAAAAAAAATATTCAAACACTATTTATACTTTACTATAATACAATCAAAATCAATACCATAAACAATGAAGTCTAGACCTTGATGTAGCTTACCATGTCTACTTGGATATTCCAAATATAATAATAATAAATAAATAAAATTAAAATGATAATAAATTAAGTAATTTATTGTGCTGGAATATAACATTTGTGCATATCATAGAATGTTTACAATCTGAGGCTGATATTTCAAAAACATCAGTCCATAAAAAGTTTTTAAAATGTCGTCGGGCGGCCTAATGTCGGTATGAGCCAATACAGCGAGGGGTCTATCCCCTTTTTACTAGCGCTAGACCAAGGAGATTGTTTTAGCGTCTGAGGTGGAGCGCCACACCTACCATCAGCTCCTTACTTTACCGCACAGATCCCTGTGCTACTCATACGTTGAGTTGGCGAGGGCCGGTATCGAACTAGGAAATTTGTGGTTTTTAGCCGAACGCGCTACCGACTGAGCTAACCCGGCCCTTTAAATCCATAACTCGGTCTAATTTCCCATTAATACAATCAAAATCAATGCAATACATAAACAACGTAGTCTAATACCTTAATGTAGCCTACCGTGTCTACTTGGATATAAATTCTTTTTTTTTTTTGTCAATGAATTCCATAATTCTTTCCTCAATATTAGGTTATTCCATGATATTTTCCACTTCGTGGCTTGGGGAAAATATACCATTAATTTAAATATTTTAACATAGTTTGTTTTAGGAATATTTCATGAAACCAAAATGATCTTAAATGATATTAAATAAAAAGTGTTTTGCGTCTTATGTTTTATTAGTTTATTTACTGCTAAAGAAAGACCTAAGTGGATATCGTCTGTGTTAATTCCATAATTTTTGTTTGGAAGAGTAGTGTATAGTATAGTTTATTTTATAAAGAAAAAGACCGCAAGTGGTTTAAATTTTGGTATTTATTTTTTTTCTATTAATTTCTATGTAACTATCTGGTGTATGTGTTTCGGGTATCTAATAACCCTTCTCTAGCAATAAAAGCAATCACACTCCCCCATATATATATATATATATATATATATATATATATATATATATAATGTGTGTGTGTGTATTATTATCATTATTATTATTTATAATTTTGAAGGCAATTACAATGCGTATATCGTATAAAATTCGATGATTATTGAAAATAATCATGACAAGCAAACTCGGCGAGTAACGCGTGCGATGCGTGGAACACTGTACAGCTGTTTCAACTTTATTAAGTCTCATCAGCAGTGTATACCTACGATCTCCTTCCGACAGAGATCGAAGCCGAGAACCCAATATATATATATATATATATATATATATATATATATATATATTATGGGAATTTTGTGACCCTGGGAATCATGCTTTAACGCATTCGTAAGACAATGTGAAAACTTTAAAAAAACTTTTCACTAAGACGAACGCACCCAAGCATAAAACCCAGACAAAAATCCCCAGGTAATATATATATATATATATATATATATATATATATATATATATACTTATTTTGGAAACAGTTCACCAATTGAATGTCATTATTTAACTGTATTTTTGCTATATTACGCGTATGTTTAATCGTGAATGAATTGAAACACATATTCAAGATGTAATTCTATTTCCTGTCGTATATATATATATATATATATATATATATATATATATATATATATATATTCGGTGCTCTGTCAGCGGGACCTATAACTCGGTGACTGCATCCGTTGAAAAGGGATGAATGACACCCCAAAGAGACACTAAACTTCATCCGGTAATTGAGCTTACATTTCTGGAACTCTGGGGACTGTGAAGTTATCCCACCGTTCTGCCTGGGGTAGTAGTACCTGTTAGTGTCACATCTATAGGTCAAATAGATCTGTTTGAAAATTATTTTAATTATGAATACTTGATACTATATATATATATATATATATATATATATATATATATATATATAAGTGAAAATAGTAAATCTGACAATATGTAGAAAATAAAAACAACAAAATATTCCCAAAAAGATAAAATAATTATCGATGGTGAAGTCGACGTTGAAGAGTTTCAGTTTATATCAGACCGTCAACAGAACATAAAGATGGAAAAAAGATTTTGGTTTCATTTTGAAAAATATTACATCACTCTTCATACAGCACATTTTCCATCCTAGTGTCCGCATGAAAGGTTGATTAAAACCGAAACGTTTTAACGTTGTCTTCCCCATACATAATAAATTGGGTATACTTTGTATTTTCTATTTTACACACACACACACACACACACACACACACATACACACATATATATATGCTCTGAAGAAGACCGCTTTTTGTATACATAAATTTTATGTTTCTCTATTATCATTATTTTATTTTATTTTGTTTTAAAAATAATACTAAAAAGGATACAATGTATACAAGGACAAATACTTGGTCGAAATACGTGTCGGCATTTAAATAAATTTCTATCCATATATTTTCTTTCAATATAAATTTCAACATAATTGTCGGATTCACTTCTCTCTCTCTCTCTCTCTCTCTCTCTCTCTCTCTCTCTCATCACACATATATATATATATATATATATATATATATATATATATATAATATTTTTTTGAACACATTTTCACATATTATATACATATTGTACACCGATACGTCAACTTGCCCAGAAATTGAAACCATGTAACAGGATATTTTAGACAAAATATGTTAAATTATAAGAAATATGTTTGTCCAAAATCTTTTTCAATTTGCTTTTTTTTTTACTTTAAAATATTAGAACCAGGTATATATATATATATACGTGTGTATATTTATTGAGATCTGTTGGAGGTTACAGCAACGTCACATACTGGTATATGTATACTCACCGACACAAACTAACTACCAGGACACATACAGATACATACATAAAACTTGGGAGGATTTAAAACTCCCGGCTAAGTCTAGCCACACCGAAGAGAAGTGAAACGTCGATATACGGTGTCTGTGGATGACTATATATATATATATAGGGTCATCCACAGACACGTGTTTCGACTTATCAAGTCTCCTCAGTGTGGCTAGACATTTTGTAAGCTACCTACAGCCGGAATTGAAATCCGATCGGTTGGGTGTAGTCCGGCACCGTAACCATTAGGCTGTCTTCACTTACAGAATGGGAAGGGGATTTTAACTGTTTTAATACACACATCGCTTTGCGTGTAAAGGCCGTCACAAAGTGCCCATTCCTTAGAAGAGCGTTGCGTTTACGCTTGAGTTGGCGGCCGTCAGCATATATATATATATAATATACTGTGGATGACTATGTGATCCCGAGCTGGTCAGGGAGTAAGCACTAGTAACAAATCCGAATCATCTCACTGTTCAGGAACACTTTTTTTTCTCGGTATGGTCGACCCGTAGATCTCGTCAGATCATTCACATTAGTAGGGCGGAAACAAGGAAATATTACAACAAACCTAGGCTAACAACAGCCACCTGAAATGTTCGGACACCTCTCGAAACCCTGAACAACAAACTGGTACCGTGGCAAAGAACTCTCGATATGGGGCAGACATCTTCAGACTTGCAGAAGTCCGCTTCAGCGAGGAGTGCCAATTGACAGGAGTGGGATCCGGGTACACATTCTTTTGTAAAAGCAGGCCGATGGTAGCTGTAAGGATTTGAGGTAAGACATCTCCTACATCTAAGACTGACCACATATGTGACCTGTGTGGCAGGACCTGCCTATCGAAGGTTGGGCTTCTCAGTCACGTACAGTCGCATGCGAGAGGAAGGCAAGAAAGGGGTTCATGTGTGACAGGAAACATAAAAACAAATTTGGATCAGGGGGCCCTCTGCTCACATCCGAACTACTTGTAGAAATGGCCTTATTCTGTGAAGAAGTGGCAATCACCACACACACACACACACACATATATTGTTGTACCGGCCGTTCCTACAGTGGAGAACATGCACCGGTTCTCACTATAAATAGTGAGACACCAAGTGAAAAGGGAGCACTGTTCCCGTTAACGACAAGCTAGTCGTACATGTACCATTAATAGTAAATACACTTGTCTTATTTTACCCCATCTCGACTTGACTTCTTTTTACTGTTGGGACTAACATCACAACATATATATATATATATATATATATATATATATATATATATATATATATATATACAGTTGTTTTCAGAAATAAATCTAATTTACCTACAACTAAATGAGAATTGTCTCTAATGCACCCTTCAACTATTTATACACAGTCTCCGTATTTAGATATCTCCCCACAGCAATTATGTCACCCTGGTGGGTATTGCAATTTTTTTGGGGGGGTGGGGGGTGTTGTTGGGTTTTCCACTAAGTTAGTGAGGCTGCGAGTACAAATCGTGTGGGGGGAAATGAATATTCATGGATCATGAAGTAAGAATTACCATTCAAAAATTAGTTCACATCACATTCATGGGGTGGGGTCCACTGTGACCGCACTTCCTTGTGTGACGGGCCCGTCCTACTGCACTAGAAGTTGACGTATTGTCCATTTAAAGCGACACGCCTCCATATGGACAAAGACACAATTTGCACGTAATAATTTATTCCGACACTCCTATCTTATGCAATGTAGGGGGTGGTCTATTAATCCCCCCCATTTTTTTAAAGTTGTGGAATGCGTTCTGGAACCAAATCTGGATAACAGGAGCAGTTGGGTGGACAAGAAATATCTCGTGTTTCATAAAAAAAAAAAAAATCTCAATGTAATTGTAGTCCGTTGATGTAGAAGTTTAGTTGGCTGGTTAATTCCGGTTACAGCACGTCAAACCTTGTTGAGTTATTCAATGCCGCTGCTTAGTTGGATGGAGCGGTAGAATACGTCAACCGCATCCCTGCAGAAAGGTAAGACCCCCATCCAATGGGGCCGCCTGTTGGCATGGGTCGTGACCCGTGATGCATAAGGACAGAATCCCGATGACAGAGCAGTCCATGACATGCAACACTCTACTTTGGCCCTTACTTGGGCTAAACGGGCGGTCAGAGAGGCCCCTCCGATCAATCGGTTTGTTACGTCAAGCCCTTGCACCGATATGATTTTCCCGACCGTATTGCCCTTATGAGAAAAACCCAAAACCCTTTTATCATATATATGCTAAAAGGTGGTAAATGAGTATCTTAGTGCCCTGATTATGATGCTAAACTGCTTCCAGTGGCCAGGTTTCATTTTTGGAGATTTCAGAAGTGGAGAGTACCTCTTCAATGCCATTACTCCCAGTTCTACTCTGACACTGAGTGGTTGTCCCTATTAGAGTCCCATCTATAGGTTAGATAAATCTGATTATCATGAACAACCATACTCAATTAAGAATGAATAAAACAAAACGTCTTCGGCATAAGATAACCCAACAAGGGTTGACATGGCGTAAAAACCAACCAACCAACCAACCAAAAAGAACTTATCAACTTCACTGTTCAAGCAAATTATCGAGTAAAAAAATAAAGGAAAACTAAAAAAAGGTTTTGTAATATGATGCCAGTGATACCAGTCATCGTTGGAACATTCAGAACAATTCCGAAGAAACAGGAAAAAAGACTGGAAGAACTAGAAATCTGAGGAAGAATCGAACGCCCAGACCACAAGATCGGCTAGAATACTTAGGAGAGTCCTGGAGAACTGAGGACACTTGCTATGAAGACCATCAGATACTACCGGAGAAAGAAAACTTAGGAGGTGCTCTTAAGCGTAACGGCTATCCTTGTAAGAAATGGTCGAGTTTTTTTTTTCGTTTCACTTGATGCTAATTCCCTTTGAAAAGGCATGAAACCATCTGATCCCTTTCTATGCATGGAGTTAAGTGAAGGGGGCCTTTTTGTGATTGGGCATAACAATTACGTGATGCAGCCAGAAGTTCTGACGCCCATTTGTAATAGACACATTCGGGCCAGTTCCACGACCAGAATTTATCTCTGAGAAGATCGACTCAAATAGAAGATATCAGATATCCTCAATTTCCCTCTCCATCACACTGGTAGGCCACTCAAACTTGATTCGATATATAAGAAAGGCGTTTATATTGTTAGTCATTGTTTTATTGTTTAATAAACCGTTAGAATTGAACTAAGTTTTAATTCATTTATTTGTTGTTAGTTTTAGAGTAAATGGTATACTAACACAATATATATATATATATATATATATATATATATATATATATATATATAGAGAGAGAGAGAGAGAGGGGGGGGGCAACAAACAAAGCTGAAAACCTCTTTCCGCAACAGATATGAACACCCTTGGAAAAGAAAGAAATAACTAGCCATGTTTTTTTGTTTCCCAGAGTCTCCCCCTCCCCCTCTCTCTGTCTGTCTGTCTGTCTGTCTCTCTCTCTCTCTCTCTCTATATATATATATATATAAGGTATTTCAAAAAAGTATCGAGATTTTTTGTACTTTTTGACACACCTTGTATTCTGAAAAAATATAATGTTCAATTCATTCTTCATTTCTATCTTGGTAAATACAGCTTTAAACTTGACACACCTTGTATTCTGGAAAAAGTTAATGAATGGAACGTTATTTTTTCAGAATACAAGGTGTGTCAAAAAGTACAAAAAATCTTGATACTTTTTGACACACCTTATATATATATATATAACGGGCCGGGTTAGCTCAGTCGGTAGAGCGTTCGGCTAGAAACCACAAGGTTCCTAGTTCGATACCGGTCCTCGCCAACTCAGCGTATCAGTAGCACAGGGATCTGTGCGGTAAAATGATGGTAGGTGTGGCGCTCCACCTCAGACGCTAAAATAATCTCCTTGGTCTAGCGCAAGTGAAAAGGGGATAGACTCCCTCGCTGATTGGCTGATACCGACTTTAGGCCGCCTCGACGACTTTATTTATTTATATATATATATATATATATATATATATATATATATTAGTATTCCTACTATCATTTTTGTCTAGTTTTGGAAAAAAAAACTTAGAAGTGTCCTTTAAGTTTTTAAGCCATTTTTTCTTTTTTCTGAAAAATTAATGAATGGAACGTTATTTTTTCAGAATACAAGGTTTGTCAAAAAGTACAAAAAATCTTGATACTTTTTTGACACACCTTATATATATATATATATATATATATATATATATATATATATATATATATATATATATTAGTATTCCTACTATCATTTTTGTCTAGTTTTTGGAAAAGTGTCCTTTAAGTTTTTAAGCCATTTTTTATTTTTTTCTACAATCCGTCTACTGTAGTTTGTCATTTTTCAAACTTTAGGAAAAATGTTGAAACTACGAAAATGAGTTCCATATGAAATTTCGGGAACGAATATCGGTCAACTCGTAAACACTTGTCTTTTTCTTCTTATCCGACAGGAAAAAGAAGAAAAAAAAGAAAATTTCATTTTTGGTTTATATCTTAGTCACAGGCGACGAACATTGGATTTGTATCAGCATACTGTACGTCTCACAAGTATTTGAACATGCAGATACTAGGGCAGTCATGTCAAGCTGAGTAGCCCCCTAGGGCCGCATGGATTACATATGTGTGTCATGAGGGCCGCATGGATTACATGAGTACATATTTACCAACCCCTCCGCACAAACAGGATATGACACAAGGTCATTTTTTTAGGCGGAGTTTAACAGAGTTTTCCTTCTCCTAGACTGGTTGCCTAACCAAGGTTAAAAAGCCCAGTCTGTCCTGCTATTTATCCATAGCTGGAGGGAGAGTTGTTGGATGTATATCTTTCCCGAGGTTATTAGCGCTATGGTGTAATGGTTAAAGTCATGGGAAATGGACTCGTCGCCCCGAGTTCAAATCCTGGATGTGGTAATTGCATTTTCACTTAGCGCTAATACCCTTGGGAAAGGTATGAATCCTACTCTCTCTCCAGCTATGGATAAATAGTAGGGCAGACTGGGCTCTTTAACCTTGGTTAGGCAACCGGTCTAGGAGAAGGAAAACTCTGAATTCAAACCTGCTGAACTCCGCTTAAGAAATTGACCTTGTGTCACATCCTGCTCGTGTGGAGGGGTTGGTAAATATATATTAGCGCTATGTGAAATGTAGACAGCCTCGTCTAGGATTAGAACTCGGGTCGATGATTCCATTTCCTACGAATCTAACCATCACACCACGCGCCTTCCGTATGTATTTCATGTGTTTCTTATGAGAGCCACACATGACAACTAGTTAAGCAAAAATACAATTCAATGAAGCATTTAAATAGAATTTATTGCACAATCTTTTTATTACTTAAAAAGGTCAAACGAATATTTTACAACCTTTTTTTTGGGGGGGGATTGTTTTACGGCATATCAACATCAGTGGGTCATTTAATGCCGATAAAGTTTTGAAATAAATTCATTCTTAATGCATTATCAATTTTGTTTATAAACTCATGTTTTATATTTAACCCATAGATGGGACCCTAACAGGTATTATACAAACATTCATGTATGTAAGTAAATGAAGTTGTATGACATGATAATTGTAAGCAAAATGTATACTAACAGTAAGGAAGTGCGTGGTGTAATGGTTAAAGTCATGGGAAATGGACACGTCACCCCGAGTTCAAATCCTGGACGTGGTAATTGCATTTCACTTAGCGCTAATACCCTTGGGAAAGGTATGAATCCTACTCTCCCTCCAGCCATGGGTAAATAGGACAGACCGGGCTCTTTAACCTTGGTTTGGCAACCGGTCTAGGAGAAGGAAAACTCTGAATTCAAACCTGTTAAACCCCGCTTAAGAAATTGACTTTGTGTCGCATCCTGCTCGTGCGGAGGGGTTGGTAAATATATGTATACTTACAGTTTGCAATCCCAACAAATACATTATGTACAAAAATCATAACAGTTTAAAAAATAAAATTATTTTTATTCTGCTATGCTGGTCAGTATTTGAGCACTTTTGATTTATCAAATCCTTTTTATACGATTATTATTCTCATTGGTTCCGTGATGATTTTCAAAATGGCGACTGGAAAATATTGTTTTTTTTTTCAGAAAATTAACAATACTGAAAAACCCCCCAAAAAAAACAAACAAAAAAAAAAAACCAAACCCCCTCCGAGCGGTGTAAAAATTATTTTTTTGAAAGATATTGCCTGAGGGGGAGTTAGTTAATTGACTCACAAATTTGCCCTGAGAAGACTGTCCATTGTGATACTCATCTCTGATTCAAGTTTCAGGATATTTCGAATGGTTGTTCTCGGTTTTTCAACCCCAAATTTTTCCATCCTGTATCATCCATCCAATGTTTTGATTCATCTCTTCTATGGAAAATTTGGGTTATCCTCCCCTGACACGGAACCGGAAGTAAGGTACCGGTAGGGGAGAAAGCCTTAGAAATCTTCAGAACAGTAAAAGTAGTCGAAGAGATTAGACGTCCCTACTGGGAGAACAGAACTAACAGCGACAGAGAAGGTTGATTCAACAGTTCAACATACACACATCCCAACTTTGGGTGAACCATTATAGCAGCAGTGGTGAACAATGAACCTACAATCAGAACTCTACCCCACAAGAATTCTACACAAAGTGTCACGAAATTGTTACTTATACATATATATGAGACTTGAGACTGCTAAAGCAATAAGTTTTAGCAATGTTTTGCACCGTTAAACCCTTTTTAAAATATACAACCCTTGTCTTGTTTATTCCTTTCTTAGCGGTATTTGGGACCGCAAATTTTCCATACTTCTGGTGAATATCAGGTGCTATAGTTAGCCTGAAGTAACTGGCTCCGGGCAAAAGCTGATCTTCTGTCAAATTGTTCAATGAATCTAAGGAAACAGTTACAGGACCATCATGGCGCTTACAAATATCCGGTTGATCCTAAGTCCTCTGGGTTTTCCTCTTTTTGATATCCTGCTTTTTAAAAAGTGCTAATGCCTCGGTATCTTTCAACGTTGCCAGGAAGTCTCTCTCTCTAGCTTTTCACTGTCTGAACTTCCTCTGAACACCTAGCCCATTTCCTACTAACTTTCTTTTCACTGACTTACTTTCAAATGATGAGTCTACTGGTAACAACCTATTTGTTGAGATTACAAGAGACGAGTGGTCAAATGGACTCGTCGACCCGAGTTCAATTCCTGGACAAAGCTGTTTGCATTTCACATAGCTCTAATACCCTTTGGAAAGGTATGAATCCAATTCTCCCTCCAGGCATGGGTAGATAGCAGGGCAGACTGGGCTCTTTAACCTTGGCTAGGTAACCAGTCGAGGAGAAGGAAAACTGAATTCCAACCTGTTAAACAGGGGGGGGGGAATATATATTTGTTGAGACTACATTTCTTTGCGAGTTTATTGTAATCGATGTGCTATCCCTGATTTGGTTAAAACCTAAAAAAACCTAGGATTCACATCTTAAGTTTGTGATCGCTACATACTATTTACTTACTTATAGAAGGCCGGGAGGTGCGTGGTGTAATGATTTGAGTTGTAGGAAATGGACTCGTCGTCCTGAGTTCAAATCTTGGTCGAGGCTGTTTACATTTCACATCGCGCAAATACGCCTGGGAAAGTTATGCATCCAGCTACTCTCCCTCCAGCTATGGGTAAATAGTAGGGCGGACTGAGCTCTTTAATCTTGGATTGGTAACCATTCTAGGAGATGGAAAACTCTGAATTCAAACCTGTTAAACTTCGCTAAGAAATTGACCTTGTGTCACATCCTGCTCGTTCGGAGGGGTTGGTAAATATATACATATAGAAGTCCGGTGCAGACGACAATGGCCTCACTCCATGTCAGGCGACACGGACCGAAACTTGTACGTGAGATATTTGAAGTGGAAAGAGGGTACACAGACATCAATCCACTGTTTTGGAAGTCCAATGGCCAGTGGCCGGGGAACGTCCGAGACGACTGGATTGCTGAGCTGTTTCGCAAGAAGCGAGCCTCTTCGGAAGCCCCAGCACTTGCATCCTAGCGCCAGGTTTTATTGGGTATTCATATAAGTAGTAAGTACCCCAATCCTACTACTATCGGTGTGAATGGTCGTTGGCTCCCCTGAAGCTCATCCGCCCTTTGACAGCTCTTGTTTTTAGCGATGCCGGATGTCCACACACTCACCTCACCAGATAAAACGAGGTGTACTTGATAGGGGTGCCAGTTTAGTCGTCAACAACCCGATCATGGAATAAGTAGTACTAGTTTACATGGTACTAGTAGCAGGTAAGAAAGGGGACCTGTATTGTCTGTATTGACCTGTAGTGCCTCTCTGTCACCATCATCATCTTGCCATAAGTCTCATACCTCCAACAGTTGCCTCTTAAAAGTATCAATAACTTCCTTCATTACTCCAGCTTCCAGCTTTTCAATCCCATTTGGTTCACCCTCTCATTTTGCATCCTCTAATTCCTTGAGAACTGTTCAAAGAAAACTTTCACCCCAGTCCAGTTTCTGTCAACTAGCATGTAACCGGTGGCTGTTTCATCAGTCTTCCTGTAGATTTCCGGGCACCGGATAAACCACTCCTTCTGATGTATGTTGAAACGGCAAGCATCAACTTGTTGCTGTTGAGATCAACTATGTCATTAAAGAAAGCTTGTATATTCACCTAATGTGCCACAAGTAACATTGCCATGTATAATTGTCAATTAGAATACATAATAAAATGATAAGAGATTTTTTTTATAATCATCTATATATTAATATTCATGTTACTTAAATGTGTGACTGTTATTATCTTGCAACACCCTATGGTTAAAAATGATACCGTCCAAATCGTTCAAGAAATGCTAAAATGTATGTCCTGATTATTTGGAGTTGCTTATCCACCGAATTCTTATTTCTTATGAGCGTCGTCACCTCAGCCAAATAATGGACCATTCCGTTTTTATTAGAAAGAAAGAAAGAAAGAAAGAAAGAAGGGGAAGAAAAAGGACATACTACACAAACAAAATATGATAAGAAAGAAAGAAAGAGAGTAGGAAAAAGATAGAGAAAGGAGGTGAGCGCGCGGAAGCGATAAGCTAATCTGTTTCAATCGAATATAATGAAAAGATGAAATGAAGGAAAGAAAGAAAAAGGTGTGATAGAGAGTTAAATCAAGATTATTATACTTTTTACATATTGAACTATTTAGCAATAGCCCTTAAGTAAACATATCAAACGTTATAATAATTAACTCATCATACTGTGGTATATCCACAGGTCTTGCTAGTTAAGATGAATGTATTTTCACATTCTGTAAAACCTATAATTAGGCATTTTACACCATTATGAGGATTCGGTTTAGCTCGGTCGGTAGAGGAGCATCCCCCCAGGGAACCACGAGGTTCTGGGTTCGATACCGGCCCTTGCCAACTCAGCACATGGATAGCACGACTTGAATATGTGTGGTAAAGTGGGAAGTTGAGAGTAAGTGTGGTGCTGCACCTCAGACAAAAAACAATATACCTGGTCTAGCGCTAGCAAAAAGGAGATAGACTCCTTCGCTGTCTGGCTGATACCGACAATAGGCTACTCCCCCTACTTTACACCACTATAACTCATAAAATTTTCTTTGAAAAAACAACTGTTTTCAGCCGCCATTTCTAAGATCATCAACAAAGCAACACAAAATGACGTCACAAAAAATCATCAAAATCGTAACCAGCAGCAAAAATGGATATAGAAAATACATCGTCCCATAAATTCGACCTCCATTTACCCACTCCTAGTATAAGTCGATCTCGTGTATATATATATATTAACCCAACCCCTCCACGCGAGTAGGATGTGACACAAGGTCAATTTCTTAAGCGGAGGTTTAACAGGTTCGAATTCAGAGTTTACCTAATTCTAGACTGGTTGCCTAACCAAGCCCAGTCTGCCTTAATATTTACTCATAATTGGAGGGTGAATAGTTGGATGCATACTCCCCCTAGGGTATTAGCGCTATGGGAAATGCAAACAGTCTCATCCAGGATTTGAACTGGTCTCACCGTGTTCATTTCCTATGACGATAACCATTACATGACGCGCCTCCACAATATATGGTCACAAACCATTACTTTTATGTAATAAAACTCAAGCATTGTCCCTATTCCTCGACATCAAGTTAGAATTTCAGCGTTACAAAATTATTACTAGTGTATTGGTCGGCCTCAAAATTGTGTTACCTAAGAATTAAGTCATCTGAATACTTTATATACACAAATATAGACGGGATTTTTGTGTATGTTTATGGTTTATACTCGTGTTTTTTTATCACAACTCGATCAATCGGCTGGTCATGTCAAGCCCTAGCACCTATATGATTTTCCCTACCCTATTGCCCTTATGGCAAGCCCCAACCCCTTTTTATCATATGGGTGCTAGAAGGTGGTGGCTGCGGGTCTACATGTCCTGGGAATGACGTTAAACTCTATCTGATGGTGAGGTTCCAGTTTTGAAGGTTTGGGGAATGTGGAGCACCCCTTCATCAGCATTGCTCCCTGGTCCACTCTGACCCAGAGTGGTAGTACCTGTTAGGGTCCCATCTATGGGTTAAATAGAAAAATGTATTTATAAAAAAATTGTATTATCCATTAAGAATTGATTTATTTCAAAACTTTATCGGCATGAAATGACCCACTGAGGTTGATATGCCGTAAAACAAAACAAACAAACAAAAAAAAATTATCACAACTCACTTCTTTTTTCTACTTAACCCATAAATGGGACCCTAACAGATACTCAGCTCTGTCGGTGGGGCTTTAGAATACATAGACTGCACCTCAGCAGAGGGATAAGACTCGTGATGCTTAAGGACGGAATCCTGGTGGATGAGCAGTCCATGACATGCTACACTCCACTTTGTCCCTTACTTAGGCTTAGACGGGCGGTCCGTTAAAAAAAATTTCTTCCAAACTATCGCTACGAATCTTTCAAAACTTTATCGGCATTAAATGACCCACCGTGGTTGATATGTCGTAAAACAAAACAAAACAAACAAACTAATAGATATTACCACCCCGAGTCAAAGTGGACCTGGGGCAAATGGTGATGAAGAGGTAATCCACATTGGAAGCTCACCCCCCAGATATAGTTTAACGTCATACCCAGTTCTGCCTTACAAAATTATTAATCGTGTTTAGGTCGACCTCGAAGTTTTGTTACCTAAGAATTAGGTCATTTGAATACCACGTATACACAAGTATATACGCTACCCACTCTTCCTGAGAGTTTGTGTATGTTTATGGTTTGATACTCGTGCAGGTTTTTTTTCTTCTTTCACTACTTATCTTGTTTTTGGAGCTTTGGATATTTCAAATGACGTAAGGATAAATTTCTGGAATTTTTTTAAGAAATAGCCATTTATAATGGCAAAAGATAACGTGGTACTTTAGTTGTTAGTGGCTGAAAGACAAAACAATGAAGAGGTCAGAATTTGTGGCAAGGTTTTTATGGGAATGGCTTCAAATTCAACTTGAGTAAATAGGACGTGGCGAGTTTATTTATAAGTGTTCCTTTAATAATAGGAATAGGCATCACTACAGTACAAGTAAGTCCAGGCCAAATGTAGGGTCTGTTACTAGTTCACAGATGCATACATATACATATATATACACACACACACACACACACACACACACACACACATATATATATATATATATATATATATATATATATATTATAAAAAAGGAAGGTCCGCAAAATGTATTTTGTTCTCAGAAAATTGTTTTAAATTCTTTTTGTTTTACATATGCAACACGTGTTTCAGATCTTCTGGTATCTTCTTCAGGCTTTGATTGATAATATGAAACAGAAGATCTGAAACACGTGTTGCATATGTAAAACAAAAAGAATTTAAAAAAAATTTTCTGAGAACAAAATACATTTTGCGGACCTTCCTTTTTTATAAAATATTGAATTTTCTCCCGTTGGAACACACACACGTGCACACACACACACACACACACACACACACACACACACATATATATATATATATATATATATATATAAGCGAGAAAAACAAGAAAAAAAAACAAGCAAAAACATCAAGCGAAGAAAAAAAGCTAAAAAAATGTTTTAAATCCCGCAAAACTCGCAGTAACAACCCTCAAAAAACCCAGCCTGTTTTAGGCTGGGGTTTTTTGGGGGGTTGTTTTTTGAGGGTTGTTACCTCCCAAAATACGCATAAAACATGAAAGAAAGAAAAATCACGCAAAAAAAACGCAAGTAAAACACGTAAAAACGCAAAAAGAAAAAACACGCAAAAAAAGGGAAATAAAAAAGTGAAAGAAAAAAAGAAGTCAAATAAAAGGTAGGGGAAAAAACAAACGAAAGAAAAAAAAACAAGTGAAAAAAATTAAAAAAACGCGAAGAAAGTGAAATAAAAACGGGGTAAATCACGTAAAAAATAAAGCGAAAAAAAAAATGCGAAAAAAACAAACAAAAAAAACACGAAAAAAGCGAAATGAAGAACAGAGGAAAAAGCGAAAAGAAAAACAAGCTAACATTAAATTAAGTAATTTTGAAATCATATAACTTTGCAAATTATTTGTATTAGTCAGGAATACTTAAAACCATACAATTGTGTGCGAATTATTTTTATTAGATAGAAATGTTTGATATATAATTGTGCGCAAAAATCTCATCAAATCTCAGTACATTGTTTCCCCTCAAAATTTGATAACGCACACTTTGATGGCTTCTAAATTGTTTGTTTTGTTATTATTATTATTATTATTATTATTATTATTATTATTATTGAGTTTTTCACTGGACTCGGAGTGACAACAAATTTCCTCAGGTCTCCAGGACTCTTCTGAGTATTCTACCCGATTGCAGCAGTGCAGTAGTCTGGATGGTCTCAATTCTTCCAAGTTTATTGGGACTGTTCCAAGTGCATCAACAACAATCGGTATCACTTTTACCCTCATATCCCACAGCTTTTTCAATTCTCTGGCAAGGTCCAGATATTTATCCATCTTTTCGTTTTCCTTCAGCTTCACCCTGTGATCTGCTGGAAACGTAAAATCCACCAGTTGACACGTTCTCTGTTTTTTTGTTAATTAACACTAGGTCTGGTCTCTTGGCTGGGATAGGGTGATCCGTCTTTATTTTGAAGCCCTAGAGAATGTTATGCATTTCATTCTCAAGAACAGATTCTGGTTTATGCATATACCATTTTTTTGTATGGTCAAAATCTAATATTTTGCATAATTCCCAGTGGATCACCTTCCCAACCCAGTCATGCCTAGCTTTGTATTCCCGTTGAGCAAGTTGTCTACATTCACTTAATACATGGTTTACAGTCTCATCTCTGTTACCGCACAGTCTACATTTACTGTTTTATTGTCTTATCAATTTTTGTTTTGATATGATTTGTTCTTATGGCATTATTTTGTGCAGCAATTATTAGGGATTCAGTTTCTCTCTTGAGGTTTCCTCTTCTCAACCATCTCCAAGTCTTTTTATGTGCAACCTCTCCGATTTGTCGTTTGAAATGTCCATATAATTGTTTTTTTCCATCTTTGATTTCTAGTTTTCGTTGTTTTTTTTGTTTGTCCATGTATTACATCTGCTGTTGTTGGCTGCCATAAGTAATCTTTCTTTTGTCTTTTTTGTGTATTCTTCGAGTTCTTGGATTGTGGCCTCTACACAGTCCTCTATATTGGCAATACTTCTTCCACCTTCTTTTCTTGATACATATAGCCTATCTCTATAATCTCTAGGGTGTTGGGCCTTGTTTATGCTCATTAATTTCCTCGTCCTTTGGTCGATCTGTCTGAGTTTTTGAAGATTTATTATTATTATTATTATTATTATTATTATTATTATTATTATTATTATTATTATTTCACTCCTTGTGAGTTTTTCTCACCAGCCTAAGCTGATGGTCTTTCAGTGGGGTCTGAGTGATAACAAATCTCCGTAGGTCTCCAGGATTTTCCTGAGTATTCCAGCTGATTTCAACAATGCTGTTGTCTGAATATTCTCTCCATAAGAATTTTTTACACACGCCAAAGCTGGTGGTTCACTGGAGGCTGAGTGACAGCAAGTTTCTCAGGACTCCAGAACTCTTCTAAATATTCTAGCTGTCGTTTGGATGGTTTCGGTTCTCCCTCTGATTTCCAATTCTTCCAGTCTCTTTTCCAGGCCCTTGGGAACCGTTCCAAGGGCACCAATTATAACCTTTACCTTCATGTTCCTGATTTTTTTCAGCTCTCTGGCCAGGTCTATGTATTCGTCTATCTTTTCATTTTCTCTCACCTTTCACTCTGAGATCCGGCGGGACGGCACAATCCACGAGATGACAAGTTTTCTTCTTGTTAATTAATTCTAGGTTTGGTCTCTGAGCGGGATTAGGTGATCCGTTTATATCTCAAAGTCCATCATCATCATCATCATCATCATTATTATTATTATTATTATTATTATTATTATTATTATTATTTCTTTTTGAGTTTTCACATCAGCATTAGCTGATGGTCTTTCACTGGAGTCTGAGTGACAGCAAGTCTCCTCGGGTCTCCAGGACTCTTCTGAGTATTCTGGCAGATTGCAGCAGTGCAGTGTTCTGAATGGTATCAATCCTTCCTCTGATTTCCAGACTTTCCAAACGCTTTTCCAATCATTTTGGGGCCGTTCCAAGTGCACCAACTACAATTGGTATCACTTTGACTTTCATATTCCATAACTTTTTCAGTTCTCAGGCAAGGTCCAGATATTTGTCCATTTTTTCATTTTCCTTTAGCTTCACCCTGTGATCAGCTGGAACCGCAAAATCCACCAGTTGACAAGTTCTTTCTTTTTTGTTAATCAACACTAGGTCTGGTCTTCTTGCTATTATTATTATTTGCTTTTGAGTTTTCACATCAGCATTAGCTGATGGTCTTTCACTGGAGTCTGAGTGACAGCAAGTCTCCTCAGGTCTCCAGGACTCTTCTGAGTATTCTGGCAGATTGCAGCAGTGCAGTGTTCTGAATGGTTTCAACCCTTCCTCTGATATCCAAACTATTATTATTATTATTATTATTATTATTATTATTATTATTATTATTATTATTAAAGATTTATATATGTATTATTTTTTTAGTTTTAAAATTTTATCAAATTTAAAAAGTGAATTCTTTGAAATTTATTTGGCAAATCAATCCTAGTTTGATAATTTGGAATTAAAACGTTTTGATTGATTGATTGATTTTAATGGCGTGTCAACCCGTCTAGGGTTATTTTATGCTCAACGGTTATCGAATCGCGTTCATTGTACATTCATATTTACAATTTTTGTGTAGTTATTTCTTGAGAACTTTTATTTGCAGATGGTCCTATCGAATACGAATTATTTTTAAACAGATCAATTTGACCCATGGATGGGTCCCTAAAGACCTGGGAGTAATAGTAATGAAAGAGTACTCCACACTCCATGGATCTCCAGAACTGGAGCCTCACCATCAGATGCAGTTTAGCGTTATACCCAGGACACCACCTTTTTGGGGGGATATAGGGCGGATGGTTGTGTAACAGCGGATAATTGAAACCGACCGCGGTTAGCGAATATGTACACACTTCACTATTGGTCGTGCATTTGGTGACAATCCCAGTGATGATGAAGAAGAAGAAGAAGAAGAAGAAGAAGAAGAAGAAGAAGAAGAAGAAGAGAAATAATGTGTAGAATCACAGAACAGGATGTATTCCTTAGTACGACTGAAAAATAACGCACTTTCAAATTGGACTTAGTTGCAACCTGAAGTGTCTTTGGCTGCCTTTCCTTCTAAACGTAAATATTATTTTTATTTATTTATTTATTTATATTTAAAAGAAAAAAGGGTCTAAAATTGACGTTTTTTTTTAATGTAACGCATCTTTTCAACCCGTATTGATATTTTTAGTTGCCCCATCAAAAAAAGAAAAAAAGGGGTTCTAAAATGATTTTATTATTTTTCTATGATAGTGAATGAGTCTTGTGACGTGTGTATGTGGTCTCTCTCTCTCTCTCTCTCTGTCTCTCTGTCTCTCTGTCTCTGTCTCTGTCTCTGTCTCTCTCTGTCTCTCTCTCTCTCTCTTCTCTCTCTCTCTCTCTCTCTCTCTCTCTGTGTCTGTGTGTGTGTGTGTTATGCGTGAATGTGACAGACAGGCCTACAGATAGTGGAGAGAATGACAGACACAGAAAATAAGAGAGAGAGAGAGAGAGAGAGAGAGAGAGAGAGAGAGAGAGAGAGAGAGAGAGAGAGAGAGAGGGACAAACAGACAGACAGACGGACTGTCACTGACAGATAGACAGAGAATGAGAGAGAATAATAGAGAGAGTGAGAGGGGGCAAAGACAGAGAGGGGCAGAGACAGAGAGACAGGGAGACAGAGACAGACAAATAGACAGACAGAGAATGAGAGAGAATAAGAGAAAAAGAGAGAGAGAAAGAGAGAAAGAGAGAGAGAGAGAGGGGGAGATGGAGAGAAAGAAAGACAGAGACAGAGAGAGGCAGAGACAAATACAGAGAAACAGACAGACAGAGAAGAAAGACAGAAAGAAGAGAGAATTCCAATGTAGAGTAGGCGTTTTGCCTCTAAAAGTAATGACGTAGCTGATTATTATATTTGACCAGATGAGGGTTATATCTCTTGTCAGGGTGTGGGTATCACCCAGGCGGCTGAGAAAATATACTAAACATTACTGACACGTTCATCCCATTGTACCAAATAATTGAGTGGGAAGGGGTATTTGATTGATTGATTTTATTGTTTAAAGAAATAACGCTAAACTAGATATATATATTTTTTTAATTTGTAGAGGAAAAGAATTCATCCAACTATCACAGTACCAATTATTTCAGATTATTTCTAAAGTTCGTAATACCTGAGAATGATAACTAATAAATGCAATTGGATATTCCTCTTATTGTAACTTGTTTTTACCTACGTTAAATTTCAGTTGATTTAACAGTGCAAAAATGAAAACATTGTTTTTCAATCATAATTTTCATTATTTCCGTAAGCAGAAAATTTTTAAAAAATCATCAGGTGTTTATTTAATGTTTTTTTCTTTCGAATAGAAAAAATTTTTTCAAGAAAATATTAATTTTTCTGCAAGTTTCATAGTGTTAAATATAGGGGGGGGGGTAAATTTCACAGGGTAAAATTGGTGGTACCTAGATATTGTTGTTTATTTTTTATTTTTTTAAATGTTTAAAAAGTTTTCATAAACCCAACTGGTCTTACCTATATACTAAACTAGAAGCGGCTACCCAGCGATGCCTAGGTAGAAGTGGGGAAACCCTGATGTATTGGTTTGTTTACTTTTGAGATTTACAAATGCTGGACATTTTTAAGTAGAATTTCAATGCTATTTCTATGTATATTTTCATTTTTAAAAATCTTCCAATATAAATTAAATCTTCATAATTTTTGCACAAAAAGCAAGAACCGGTGATATTGTAGTGTATATATCTCGATTTGTTTAGCCTTACATTTGAACAGGTATGACCGCCTAATTCATTAATTATCAATTAATTAATCTTCAAAATTAGGTATGACTTCAATTAAGCACATATTCTCCGAAAAATTGTCGGCTAAGGCCATATCAAACACATTGTTTGTTTGTTTACTTCTCATACTGTCGTGTAGCAAGTCACCAAATGTGGAATATAACTGAGTTCAAAACAAACGAAAAATCTGGAAAAACCAGCTAGTATAATGGTTAGAATCCCCGTCTGTCAGCTTGACTGTCAGGGTTCGAATCTCACACAA
>CM042158.1:21774975-21782475 GCA_023376005.1 Doryteuthis pealeii | reverse complement strand
GTTTGGTGATTGGTTTTGAAGGCTATCATAATGCAAGTGTAAAGAAAAACGAAGTAACCATGATGTTTTTAATTAACATGTTATTATAATGGAGATTGTGTGTTTTTCTGCCTGTAACCGAAACTATATTCCTACTCAAGTCACAATTCCCTTAGTTATTGACATCACATTCTCCATGATATTATTTTTATCTGAACCTCAATTATTAATAAAATTGTCTTAGATTATTAATACTGTTAACTATGTCTACATACTAACAACATGCAATAATTATTAATATACAACAAATAGCGGTTTACAGTGTGAACGGAAGGCTAATTTGCTATTAATATTAAAAATGTGATTTTAATAATATGTGCTTAGTATTATTGATTTCTAACTGTTTGGTTTTATTTTAATGAATATAAGCAAAAATCTCTTCAATGAATCTTAAATGAAATCCATTAACAAGATAAATAACTGTCATTTTATTCTTTACTTCCTCTTATAAACTAAATACTTAAATTAGAAAAAATAACAATGAAAGACGAGAGCGATGGAAGAGTAAGTTTCAGTTGTTCCATTTTTATTATACTCCCTCTGTCTCAATCTTTTTATTATACCCCCTCTGTTTCAAATCTTTGTTCTGTATTCTTATTTAGTTTCATTAGCCTTTCAATTTAATACAATATTTTATTATATTAAAACTTAAATACTTGCACCCGGAGGGTGCATATATTTGCTAGTTTAAATTAATTCTCTATATTTCTGGATGAAAACATCCCCTCGTCAGAAGATTCTGAATGTTTAACTCTTACTAGAATCTGTCATTCTGTTGTTATGATTGTTTGGTAATGTCTTATTCATCCCAATTCTTTTCGTGTGTGTGTGGTGTGTGTGCGTGTGTGTTGTGTGTGTGTGTGTGTGTGTGTGTGTGTGTGTGTGGTGTTTAATAATATATCACTATCACTGTAGATTTTCCCGTTTTTGTGTTTGTGTACCCGGACTAAAAAAAAACTGGTTTCAACCAGTATAAGAATAACAAAAGAATCCTTATTTCGCATCTGATGATGGGAACAACAAGATAGTTCATCTAGGTTCCTTGAAATAGTCTATTATGCTTCCAAACTAAATCTTTTTTGTTATTTTTCCTAATATAACTTTGCTCTGTGACTCTGACAATAAAAGCACCCATTGGGCTCGGTAAATTACAATTGAAAAACTACGACGTCGTAAGGAAGATTTCTTCACACAATCTCTGGATTATATATACTAGCAAATATATGCACCCTCCGGGTGCAGGTATTTTAGTAAAATTTTATAATAAAATATGATATTAAATTAGAAAGGCTAATGAAACTGAATAAGAATGTAGATAAAAATTTTGAACAGAGGGGGTATGATTGAAAAATAGAACAAGCTTTGAAATTACGCTTCCATCATTTTCTGTTACTCCCGTCTTTCATTGGTAAATTTTCCTAATGTAACTATTTAGTTAAAATAGGAATAAAGAATATATTACAGTTATTCTTCTTGTTAAGGGTTTCTTTTAAGATTTATTGAAGAGATTTTTGCTCATATTCAATAAAGATAAAACACAATTAGAATCAATAATACTAAGCATATATTTTTAAAATCAATTTTTTAAGATCAATATGCCAAATTAAGCCTTTCCATTCATACTGTAAACCTCTATTTTGTTGTATATATAAATACAATTGCATGTTATAGTATGTGATCGCGGCCCACGCCGGGGGTCCAGTGGCTTCCGGCCCTGGATCTTTTACGAGTTAATCAGCGTCGATCCCAGGGGGCCCAATCCGCAGGCAACACCTGCCCCCTCGATTTAAGGCGCAGGGCTGGTTTAGTTGCCCGTGCCTGAGGCGCCCCCCTTGAGGGGGAATGCCGACGGGATCGACGCAATTTCAACCCTGCCACTCCATGGGCTTCGGCTCGTGGGTGGTCCACATAAATAGGCCTTTGTGCCTGACCCGTACAAGTGGGTACGTGGAAAATATCATGTAGTATGGTCAACAGTGGCTCGGCTTCTGACCATTGATATAGATTAACGGCGTCGATCCCAGGGAGCCATCCCCCCAGGCAACACCTGCCCCTTTGATTTAAAGGCACGGCTGGGTTTATTGCCGCAGTGCCGGAGGGCGGCCCCCCTTGAGGGAATGCCGACGGGATCGACGCAATTTTTTCACCCGCCACCCCATGATCTCGGCTCCCTGGGATCGACCGCCGTTAATTTATCAATGGTCCAGAATCAAGCCACTTGTTTGACCCATATCTACATGATTATTTTCCACGTACCCCACCTTGTACGGTCCGCACAAAGGTCCTATTTATGTGGGACCCGCCACGAGCCGAGCCCATGAGTGGCAGGTGAAAAATTGCGTCGATCCCGTCGGCATTCCCCCTCAGGGGGGCGCCTCAGGCACCTGGGCAATAAACCCAGCCCTGCCCCTTTAATCGAGGGGCAGGGTGGTTTTGTTCTGGGGGGATGGCCCCTGGGATCGACGCTTATTTAACTCTAAAGATCCAAGGGCCGAAAGCCTGGACGCCCCGGCGTGGGCCGATCTACATACCTAATACATCGCAATTGTATTTATATTATACAACAAAATAGAGTTTACGTATGAATGGAAAAGGCTAATTTGCATATTGAGCTTAAAAAATTGTTTTAATAAATATATGCTTTATATATTGGATTTCTAATTGTTTGGTTTATCTTATTGATATGAGCAAAAATCTCTTCAATAAATCTTAAAAGAAATCCCTTAACAAGCGAATAACTGTATATTATTCTTTAACTTCCTATTTTAACTAAATAGTTACATTAGGAAATTTACGCAACTGAAAGACGGGAGTACAGAAAATGATGGAAAGCGGTAATTTTCAAAGTTGTTGCTATTTTTCATCATCCCCCTCTGTTCAAATCTTTTTATCTCTACTTCTTATTCAGTTTTCATTAGCCTTTCTAATTTAATAATCATATTTTATTATAAATTTACTAATACCTGCACCCGGAGGGTGCAATAATATTGCTACGTATATATAATCCAGAAGATTTGTGTGAAGAAATCTTCCTTAACGCGTCCGTAGTTTTTCAAATTGTAATTTACCGAGCCCAATGGGTGTTTTATTGTCAGAGTCACAGAGCCAAGTTATATTGGAAAATAAAAAAGATTAGTTTGGAAGCATAATAGACATTTCAAGGAACCTAGATGAACTATCTGTTGTTCCCATCTCAGATGCGAAATAAGGAATTCTTTGTTATTCTTATACTGGTTGAAAACCAGTTTTTTTTTGTCCGGGTACACAACACAAAAACCGGGAAAATCTACAGTGATAGTGATATATTATTAAACACACACAACACACACACACACACACACACACACACACCACACACGCACACACACACACACACCGAAGAATTGGGATGAATAAGACATTTACCAAACAATCATACAACAGAATGAACAGATTCTAGTAAGAGTTAACATTCAGAATCTTCTGACGAGGGGAATGTTCATCCAGAAATAATTAGAGAATTAATTAAACTAGCAAAATATAATGCACCCTCCGGGTGCAAAGTATTTAAGTTTTAATATAATAAAATATGTATTAATTTAGAAAGGCTAATGAACTAAATAAGAATACAGATAACAAAGCTTTGAAACGAGGGGGTATATATAAAGATTTGAGACAGAGGGAGTATATAAAAAATTGGGAAAGCACTGAAACTTACCTTCCATCGCTCTCGTCTTTCATTGTTATTTTTCTAATTAAGTATTTAGTTATAAGAGGAAGTAAGAATAAATGACAGTTATTTTTATCTTGTAAATGGATTTCATTAGATTATTGAAGAGATTTTTGCTTATTTCATTAATAAACCAACAGTTTAGAAATCAAATAATACTAAGCACATATTTATTAAAATCACATTTTTAATATTAATATGCAAATTAGCCTTCCCGTTCACACTGTAAACCGCTATTTTGTTGTTATATAAATATAATTGCATGTTGTTAGTATGTAGACATAGTTAAATGTATTAATAATCTAAGACAATTTTATTAATAATTGAGGTTCAGATAAAAATAATATCATGGAGAATGTGATGTCAATAACTAAGGGAATTGTGACTTGAGTAGGAATATAGTTTCCGGTTACAGCTCGAACACACAATCTCATTATAATAACATGTTAATTAAAACATCACTGGTTACTTCGTTTTTCTTTACACTTGCATTATGATAAGCCTTCAAAACCAATCCAGCAAACGCAATATTAACACAATGCTTCAAGCAAATTATAAAACTCTTTATAATAAAAAAAATGACATGACAGGCCAGTCTCTCGAAAGCTGGAAAACTACAAGAGATTGTGGACTCATTTGTTAATTTAAACTTTACTTTTTTAATTGTGTATCTCCTTGCGTTTTATAATATTATTTTTTTATTATTATTTAGTGATTTAAAATTGTCATAACGTTATTTCATTGACATTTAACATATAATCTAATTTATAAGTTTCATTTTTCTTTTCAATATTTGATAGGTCTTATTGATTTTTTTGGTTTTAAATGTATTATGGGTGAAATTATAAATTGGTATGTCACGTATTTAATAGAAAAACGTACCTGTGACTTATACTAAGTTAAAACTTAGAATATTAGGGAATTGTTTTTTCCGTGTGGTGGACCGTTGATCTTGTAAGATCTCCACCTGCGTTCCCCAAAGTCTCTCAGTCATCCTGCCCCGCTTGTCACTGATACTAAGACTTTGGGGAAGGAGAGCATGTTGTGCGTGTTAGCACAAGCGCACAAACATGTGCAGATATTTCTACAAAGTCCCACGATAATGGAGGAATGGTGGCCGTGTGGCAGGCCTGACGGGGCTGGAGCACACAGCTTGTGACTACATCGTGGCGAGGCGCTGTGAGTGACTGAAGTAGCCCCTTGGGTAAGTATTGCCCACCAGATGCCTCTTCCCCTATTAAGCTGGCGAGCAACCTGGG
Source organism: Doryteuthis pealeii (assembly GCA_023376005.1). Taxonomy (NCBI): domain Eukaryota; kingdom Metazoa; phylum Mollusca; class Cephalopoda; order Myopsida; family Loliginidae; genus Doryteuthis; species Doryteuthis pealeii. The sequence continues at coordinate 21,777,468 of CM042158.1, read as the reverse complement.
CTGAGTGGCTGTTTACATTATCAGGGCCGAAACAAAAAAATATTACAACAAACTAGGCTACTTAGCAACTGGAATGTTCAGACACATCTCATCTTGAGGGATCTTGAAACCCCAACAACGAACTGGTATCGTGTTCAAAGAACTCTTGATATGGAGCAACACATTGTGACCTTGCGGAAGTCCGCTTTAGCGATAGGACGGCAATTGACAGAATTTGGGTCGGCGGTAACCTTTTTCTTGGATTTGAGGTTTAGTCAGCTCGAGCACCACATCCTGAAGCGGCTTACATACGCGGATCATGACGGACTGGCATGTACACATTTCCTACAGTAATATACTGACATATATGTACCTGTGTGGCATGGCCAGCCTGTTCAAGGGGCTGGCTCTCAGTCACGTATGATCGCTGCGAGAGGAAAGCCCGAGAAAGGGGTCATGTGTTGAACAGGGAACATTTTTTAAAATCAAATTGGGCCCTCTGCATGCCACAACGCGATCACTTGTAGAAGTGGCTTTCTTCTGCGAAGATGTGCAATCACCACACACACACAACACACACACACATAATATATATATATAGATATATAATAATTTACCAAACCGCTCGCCGCCCTGTCGGGGGCGTAGAATGCACCTCTCAGAGGGGTAAACTCCCCAATGGGGCCACCTGTTGGCCGTGGGTGGCGACCCGTGATGCTTAAGGATAGAGCCCAGGTGTGAGCAGTTCCATGAACATGCATACTCCACTTTGGGCCTATCTTGGCTAGACGGGCGGTCGGAGAAAGGCACCTTCGATCAATCGCTGGCACGTCAGCCTAGCACCTATATGATTTCCCCAACCTATTGCCCTTATGGCAAGCCCAACCCCTTTTATATCAGTGTTTTACAACACACTAGAAGGCGGTGGCTGCGGGTCTACAATGTCCTGGGAATGACGTTTAAACTACTGATGGTGAGTTCCAGTTTTGGCGTGGGGAAATGTGAGCACTCCTTCATACCATTGCTCCCTGGTCCACTCTGACCCGGCGTGGTAGTACCTGTTGGGGTCCCATCTAATGGAATACAAATGTATTTATAAAACATTGTATTTATCCATTAAGAATGATTTATTCAAAACTTTAATCGACAGTAAATGGCCCACTGAGGCTGATATGCGTAAAACAAAAACACCAACCAACCAACCCTCCGCTCGAGTAGGGATGTGACCCGTCATTTTAAGCGGAAGTTTTACAGGTTTGAAATTCAGAGTTTTCCTTCTTGAGACGCTTCCACCATGGTTATAAAGAGCCCAGTATGCCTACTAATTTTTAACCCATAGCTCTGGGAGAATATTAATTTATAACTTCTCAGGGTATTAGCATATGTGAATGCAGATAGCCTCGTCCAGGATTTGAACTTCATCTCTTCCGTGTTATAAACACCACAACAAACACACACACACACATATTATATATTTATTTATATATATATTATTATATTATATAATATAATATATATATATATATACTCATCATCATCATCATCATCATGTCGCGCTTTCCGCGGATATCCATGACAATTTCTCATCCGTTTCCTATCGCTCATCATTCTCGGGAGGTCCTCTACTGCAGGCTCTGCATCCGCAAGAGCTGATTAACGTACGTTTTTGCTGGTATTCAAAATATTTAAATCTTGTACTGATGTTTCGAGGTATGTTTTCCATTAAACAATATATATATATATATATTATATATATATATATATTATTTATATATGGGAGTATATGAATAAATCCGCAATATTAAGATTTGAAAAACAAGTTGTTCCGAAAAATAGGATTGAAATATATATTATATATATATATATATATATATATATATAGAAGAGAGAGAGAGAGGGGGGAGAGAGAAGAGAGAGGGAGAGAGAGAGAGAGAGAGAGAATAGTAGATTATCCTAAATGATTTGATGACTTATTTTAGATGGCGTATGTGTCTTGTGACATGTGTGTGAGTGAGAGAGACCAAAGAGAGTTGAGGGAGCTGGGGAGAAGAGAGAGGAGAAGAGAGAGAGAGAGGGGGGTGGGAGAGGAAGTAGGGGACATAGAAAAGAGAGAGAATCGAGAAAGGTCTCCTAAATTACTTGATCGTTTTTTCCTTTGCTAAGTGAACGTCTTGTGACAAAGTGCCCGTGCGCGCGCACGAGCGTGTGGTGTATGAAAGAGAGGACAGAGACAATATACAGCAAACAGACAGCCGAGAGTGAGAGAGAATGGAGAGTTTGGGTTTTTTTGTTTTAAAAAGGCATTATCAACTCTTTTTCGGGTGATTAAAAATGCCGATTCAATCAATTTTGGAAAATAAACAAAGGACTCAGGTAATTTACAATACTTTTGCAGTTGTGCTTAAGTTGTCACTACTTAAGTATTGAATTGGCTCATCCCGTTGCTTAACTTTGGGTTTTAATTCCCCGTAATCAAAAAGGAAGAAGAGAGAGAGAGAGAGAGAGAGAGAGAGA
>CM042158.1:21676937-21774875 GCA_023376005.1 Doryteuthis pealeii | reverse complement strand
AGAGAGATTCTCTCATCTCTTACTCACACACTTCACACACACACGACACTCACAGAGGCTTGTCCACAAGACTCATCACTATCGAAGAAAAAGTTATGAAATAATTTTAGGACACTTTTTTCCGCTATCTCTCTCTCTCCTCTCTCTCTCATCTCTCTTCTCTCCTTCTCTCTCTCTTTCTCTCTCTCTCTCCTCCTTGTTAAACGATTACCCCAAGTTAGCAACGAGAGCAATTCAATAACTTAAGTAGGTGACAACTTAAGCAACTGCAGTTTGTAATTAACCTGAGTCCTTTGTTTATCAAAATGACTTGAATCGGCATTAAATCACCCGAAAGAGTTGAATATTGCCGTAAAACAAAATAACCAAACTCTCATCATTCTCTTCTCACTCTCGCTGATCTGTTTGTCTGTATATTCGTCTCTGTTTCCTCTTTCATACACACACGCTCGTGCGCTGCGCACGCATTTGTCACAAGACGTTCACTAGCAAAGGAAACGATCAAGTAATTTAGGAGACGCTTCTCGATTCTCTCTCTTTCTCTATGTCTCTCCTACTTCTCTCCCTACCCACCCTCTCTCTCTCTCTCTTTCTCTCTCTCTTTCTCCCAGCTCCCTCACTCTCTTTTGGGTCTCTCTCACTCACACAACATGTCACAAAGACACATACGCCATCTAAAAATAAGTCATCAAATCATTTTAGGATAATCTTTTACTATTCTCTCTCTCTCTCTCTCTCTCCCTCTCTCTCTCTCTCTCCCCCCCTCTCTCCTTCTCTCTATATATTATATATATATAATATATATAATATATATATATTTCATACCTATTTTCGGAACACTTGTTTTTCAAATTTCTAATATTGTCGGATTTATTTCCATATTTACTCCCATATATATATATATATATAATATATTATATATATTATATATATATATATTAATGTTTTAATGGAAAACATACCTCGAAACATCAGTACAAGATTTTAAATATTTTGAATACCAGCAAAACGTACGTTGATCAGCTCTGTGCGGATGCAGGATGCTGCATAGAGGACACTCCCGAGAATGATGAGCGATAGGAACGGATGGAGAAAGAGATTGTCATGGATATCCGCGCTGAAAGCGCGACATGATGAAATGATGATGATGATGATGATATATATATATATATATATATATATATATATATATATATATATATATAAATAAATATATATATGTGTGTGTGTGTGTGTGTGTGTAAACACGGAAGAGATGAGTTTCAAATCCTGGACGAGGCTATCTGCATTTCACATATGGCTAATACCCTTGAGAAAGGTATAAATTAAGTATTCTCCCTAGAGCTATGGGTAAATAGTAGGGCATACTGGGCTCTTTAACCATGGCTTGGTAAGCAGTCTCGAAGAAGGAAAACTCTGAAAATTCAAACCTGGTTAAACTCCCGCTTAAAAATGACCTTGTGTCACATCCTCTCGAGCGGAGGGGTTGGTTTGGTTTGTTTGTTTTGTTTTACGGCATATCAGCGCTCAGTGGGCCATTTACTGTCGATAAAGTTTTGAATAAATCATTCTTAATGGATAAACAATTTTGTTTATAAATACATTTTTGTATTAACCAATAGATGGAACCCCTAACAGTACTACCACTCCGGTCCGAGTGGACCAGGGAGCAATGGTGATGAAGGGTGCTCCACATTCCCAAACCTCCAAAACTGGACCTCCACATCAGATAGTTTAACGTCATTCCCAGGACTGTAGACCCGCAGCCACCGCCTTCTAGTGTGTGTAAAACACTGATAAAAAGGGGTTGGGGCTTGCCATAAGGGCAATAGGGTTGGGAATCATATGGTGCTAGGGCTTGACGTGACAAGCCGTTGATCGGAGGGGGCCTTTCCGACCGCCCGTCTAGCCCAAGAATAGGGCCAAAAGTGGAGTATTGCATGTCATGAACTGCTCACACCTGGGCTCTATCCTTAAGCATCACGGGTCGCCACCCACGGCCAACAGGTGGCCCATTGGGGGAGTCTTACCCCTCTGCAGAGGTGCATTCTAAACGCCCCAACCGACAGGGCGGCGGAGGGGTTGGTAAATTTATATATATATATATATATATATATATGTGTGTGTGTGTGTGTGTGTGTGTGGTGATTGCCACATCTTCGCAGAAGAAACCATTTCTACAAGTGATTCGGTTGTGAGCATGCAGAGGGCCAAATTTGATTTTTTAAAAAATGTTCCCTGTCACACATGACCCCTTTTCTCTTCTCGGCTTCCTCTCGCATGCGATCATACGTGACTGAGAAGCCCCAGCCCTTGACAGGCTGGCCAATGCCACACAGGTTACATATATCGTCAGTAATTTACTGTAGGAAATGTGTACATGCCGTCCGTCATGATCCGCGTATGTAGAGGCCGCTTCAGGATGTGGTGCTCGAGCTGACTAACCTCAATCCAAGAAAGGTACGCGGACCCAAATTCTGTCAATTGGTCCTCATCGCTAAAGCGGACTTCCGCAAGGGTCACAATGTTTGCTCCATATCAAGAGTTCTTTGACACGATACCAGGTTCGTTGTTTGGGGTTTCAAGATCCCTCAAGATTGAGATGTGTCTGAACATTCCAGTTGGCTAATTAGCCTAGGTTTGTTGTAATATTTTTTGTTTGGCCCTGATATGTAAACAGCCACCAGCCGCAGGTTGCTCGCCAGCTTAATAGGGGAAGAGGCATCTGGGTGGGCAATACTACCAAGGGGCTACTCAGTCACTCACAGCCTCGCCACGTGTAGATTCACAGCTGTGTGCTTCCAGCCCCGTCAGGCCTGCACACGCCACCATTCCTCCATTATCGTGGGACTTGTAGAAAATCTGCACATGTTGTGCGCTTGTGCGACACGCACAACATGCTCTCTTCCCCAAAGTCTAGTATCAGTGACAAGCCGGGGCAGGATGACTGAGAGACTTTGGGGAAACGCAGGTGGATGATCTTACAAGATCAACGGTCCACCACACCGGGAAAAAATTCCCTAATATTTTCTAAGTTTTAACTTAGTATAAGTCCACAGGTACAGTTTTCTATTAAATACGTGACATACAATTTTATAATTTCACCAATATTTACATTTAAAACAAAAAATCAATAAGACCTATTCAAATATTGAAAAGAAAATGAACTAGTAAATTAGATTAATATTGTTAAATGTCAATGAAATTAAACGTTATGACAATTTAATCCAAATAATAAAAAAAATAATATTATAAAACGCAAGGAGATACACAATTAAAAAGTAAAGTTTAACTTAACAATGAGTCCACAATCTCTTGTAGTTTTCCAGCTTCGAGAGACTGGCCTGTCATGGTCGATTTTTTTTTTATATACAAGAGTTTTTATAATTTGCTTGAAGCATTGTGTTTAATATTGGTTTGGTGATTGGTTTTGAAGGCTATCATAATGCAAGTGTAAAGAAAAACGAAGTAACCATGATGTTTTTAAATTAACATGTTATTATAATGGAGATTGTGTGTTTTTTTCTGCCTGTAACCGAAACTATATTCCTACTCAAGTCACAATTCCTTAGTTATTGACATCACATTCTCCATGATATTATTTTTATCTGAACTCAATTATTAATAAAATTGTCTTAGATTATTAAATACTGTTAACTATGTCTACATATAACAACATGCAATTATATTTATATATACAACAAAATAGCGGTTTACAGTGTGAACGGGAAGGCTAATTTGCATATTAATATTAAAAATGTGATTTTAATAAATATGTGCTTAGTATTATTGATTTCTAACTGTTTGGTTTTTATTTTAATGAATATAAGCAAAAATCTCTTCAATGAATCTTAAATGAAATCCATTAACAAGATAAATAACTGTCATTTTATTCTTTACTTCCTCTTATAACTAATACTTAAATTAGAAAAATAACAATGAAAGACGAGAGCGATGGAAGAGTAAGTTTCAGTTGTTCCATTTTTATTATACTCCCTCTGTCTCAAATCTTTATTATACCCCCTCTGTTTCAAATCTTTGTATCTGTATTCTTATTTAGTTTCATTAGCCTTTCTAATTTAATACAATATTTTATTATATTAAAACTTAAAATACTTTGCACCCGGAGGGTGCATATATTTTTGACTAGTTTAATTACATTTCTCCTTAATATTTCTGGATGAAAACATCCCCTCGTCAGATAAATTTCTCAATGTTAACTCTTACTCAAGAATCTGTTCATTCTGTTGTATGATTGTTTGGTAATGTCTTATTCATCCACAATTCTTCGTGTGTGTGTGTGTGTGTGTGTGTGTGTGTGTGTGTGTGTGTGTGTGTGTTGTGTGTGTGTGTTTAATAATATATCACTATCACTGTAGATTTTCCCGTTTTTGTGTTTGTGTACCGGACTAAAAAAAAACTGTTTCAAACACAGTAAAGAATAACAAAAAATCCTTATTTCGCATCTGATGATGGGAACAACAAGATAGTTCATCTAGGTTCTTGAAATAGTCTATTATGCTTCCAAACTAAATTTTTTTGTTATTTTTCCTAATATAACTTTGCTCTGTGACTCTGACAATAAAAGCACCCATTGGGCTCGGTAATTACAATTGAAAAACTACGACGTCGTAAGGAAGATTTCTTCACACAATCTCTGGATTATATATACTAGCAAATATATGCACCTCCGGGTGCAGTATTTTAGTAAAATTTTATAATAAATATGATATTAAATTAGAAAGCTAATGAAACTGAATAAGAATGTAGATAAAAAGATTTTGAACAGAGGGGGTATGATTGAAAAATAGAACAACTTTTGAAATTAACCGCTTCCTCATTTTCTGTTACTCCGTCTTTCATTGGTAAATTTTCCTAATGTAACTATTTAGTTAAAATAGGAAGTAAAGAATAATAATTACAGTTATTTCTCTTGTTAAGGATTTCTTTTAAGATTTTTTGAAGAGATTTTTGCTCATATTCAATAAGATAAAACCAAACAATTAGAAATCAATAATACTAAGCATATATTTATTAAAATCAATTTTTTAAGATCAATATGCAAATTAGCCTTTCCATTCATACTGTAAACCTCTATTTTGTTGTATATATAAATACATTGCATGTTATTAGTATGTAGATCGGCCAACGCGGGGGTCCCAGTGGCTTTCGGCCCTGGATCTTTTACGAGTTAATAGCGTCGATCCCAGGGGGCCATCCCAGGCAACACCTGCCCCGTTTAAGGGGCAGGGCTGGGTTTATTGCCCAGTGCCTGAGGCGCCCCCTTGAGGGGGAATGCCGACGGGATCGACGCAATTTTTTCACCTGCCACTTCCATGGGCTTCGGCTTGTGGGTGGTCCCACATAAATAGGCCTTTGTGCCTGACCCGTACAAGTGGGGTACGTGGAAAATATCATGTAGATATGGTCAACAGTGGCTTCGGCTTCTGGACCATTTGCATATAATTAACGGCGTCGATCCAGGGGCCATCCCCCCAGGCAACACCTGCCCCCTTGATTTAAAGGGGCAAGGCTGGGTTTATTGCCCAGTGCCGGAGGCGCCCCCCTTGAGGGGGAATGCCGACGGGATCGACGCAATTTTTCACCGCCACCCATGAGTCTCGGCTTGTGGGTGGTCCCACATAAATAGGGCCTTGTGCTGACCCGTACAAGTGGGGTACGTGGAAATATCATGTAGATATGGTCAACAACCCATTGATAATTACGGCGTCGATCCCAGGGTCCATCCCCCCAGGCAACACCTGCCCCCTTGATTTAAAGGGGCAGGGTTGGGTTATTGCCCAGTGCCTGAGGCGCCCCCCTTCAGGGGAAATGCCGACGGATCGACGCAATTTTTCACCCGCTACCCATGGGTTGGGCTTGTGGGTGGTCCCACATAATAGGGCCTTGTGCCTGACCCGTACAATGGGGTACGTGGAAAATATCATGTAGATGGTCAAGTGTAAGTAAAACAATTTTATTAATAATTGAGGTTAAATAAAAAATAAAATCATGGAGAATATGATGTAAATACTAAAGGAATTGTGACTTGTATAGTAATATATTCGGTTACAGACAGACAAACCACAATCTCCATTATAATAAGATATATATATATATATATATATATATATATATATATTATATATATATATATATATATAAAAACTAAAATGAATTATATTACATACTTTATGCATTAGTGTACATAGTATTAGATTTGTATATTGTGATTGTATTAGATTTTCACAGAATAGCACACCCAAGTTTCGTTAATTTTGCGGCGAAGTGCAAAAAATTAAACTTAAAAATTAAACTATTTGTTTTAACTATGTAGAAATATAATACTTACATTTACAATCCAAATAAGAGTTATGTTTCAGTCATATGATTCTTTTTTATTTACTGAACTGTTACAGTTAAATCTAAAAAAAACTGCAAATCGACCATCGGCTATTTGACACTTTTTTTAGTGGTTGGGAGAGGTAAAGGCGAAAGAAATATGGCCGATAGATGAATTGTTGCTATTAGAAGACGTGATTTTGGAACTTCACTGTTTAGTTAAAAAAAAAAGAAATGAAGAAAATGCTTGAAATTTATACTTATCTGGATAGTGACAGTATATATATTATATATTGGAGGATATGTCCTTAATTGAAGTCATACCTAATTTTTGAAAATTAATTAGTTAATAATTAATGAATTTAGGCGGGCATATATGTTCAAATTCATTAAATTCATTAATTTAATTAACTAATTAATTTTCAAAAATTAGGTATGACTTCAATTAAGCACATATCCTCCAAAAACTGTCGGCTAAAAGCCATATCAAATAAACACAATGTTTATTACGTACTTTCATATATATATATATATATATATATATATATATATGCATTTGTTATAGAGTACAATACATTTAAGGTACGATTGTTACCATTGGTTTTAAAGCAGCGTGTTATCGACTTATCGTCAAGATAACCCGTCTGTGCATGTTGATTTGAGTTTTCTCGGATAAAATTTGACTGTCGCAGCGAATTAAGCTTAAATGGCAATACATCGAAACACGGCGTGTGTGGATGACAATATATACACATACACAAACACACACACACAATTATATATATATGAAGTATCGAGTGTATCTCAAAGTTATGAGAGAGTTTTCAGTGTATTTGTATTCTTGGTGTAGATATTCTGAAACTGCATATATGCAGTGCACATGAATAAAAACCGATTATGATTCCTGTTTTAATTTGTTGCTGTGTTGGGAATAAATTGTATAGATAAGATACTCCATATCAAACATTAGAAAATACCCCAAACAAATGATATATATATATGTCGCTCATAAGAACATAAATAAAAATATACATTCTGAAGCTACACTATTGACTATGTATATGTATGATAACTAAAGATTATCACATTAAACGTCCAAAACTGCATGCTAAACACATCTTTGATGATAAAGGGATGACAAGGTTCTTATTATCAGAAACCATAAAATACATAACTTTTCCGTTATTTACGTCCATTACTGTTTTATTAGATAAATCGCTTAACATTATCTGGAACTTAATAATAAAAGCTCATAACTTTTCACTTTACACAGTAAATTCTAATCATTAATCGTAAAAATTCCTTTAATAAAAGTCTTTTGAATTCTTTTCTTAACACCATCCCTTCCGTTTAAATTGTTTTCGCCTTGTTGACAATCTCAAAAATTTACATTTGTTGTCAAAGATATACATGGATTGACCGACATATATATGGCGTGCCCACGTTGGTGAATATTGTAACAGTATTAAGGTTCTCATTTTGACTTTCCTCTCCGATACGGGAGTGAATGAGCTCTGATGATGAAAAATTCGAAATATTGATCCATTGTGTGATGTTTTCATACCTTTCTACTCATATATATATATATATATATATGAGATTATCCAAAACTTGGTAGTAAGGGATGATTCTATATGTTATTCTAAGATACACTGTATTAATATTGATGATCCAGTATATAAATACAGCGAATCTTTAATTTTTTTAAATTCGGCTTTTTGGGGGGTTTTTTGTGATGTGCAAGTCCATAAGTGAATTGAACCCATCTGATGAGACGGAAGTTTGGGGAGCTATTTTAAATCAACTTAGATTTATATAGGCCAAACTTTGGTCGAATAAAATTTATTATGGAATTACGGTGTTGAGTTCTTCCTTCCTTTATTGATATATATATATTATATATATATTATATATATATATATATATATATATATGCGTAAATACCAGTCATATTAACAATTATAAATCTATTTCCATTGGTACTAATCGGCTTCACAGACTATGAATCCTGTGAGATTTTTTCGTAGGATTCACAGTCTGCTGAAGCCGGTTAATTTCAGCGGAAATAGATCTATAACTGTTAATATGGGCACTATTTAAGCCTTTTCTTTGCCAAATGTATTGCTCTGTATGTAATTCACCAATTACTGTACATTGAGCTCCAATCATGGACTAAAAAAGGTCCTGCTTAGAATCATTTCTACACCAACCAATCAACCTATATATATATATATATATATATATATATATATACCAGGTGTGTCAAAAAATATTTTCGGTACTTTTTGACATACCTTGTATTCTGAAAAATTAATGTTCCATTCATTCTTCATTTCTATCTTAGTAAATACAGCTTTAAAATTTGTACTTTTTGACACACCTAGTTTTTTGAAAAAAATTTACATTTATTGTTCATTCCCATCTTAGTAAATACAGCTTCAATCTCGATACCTTTTTTGACACACCTTATATATATATATATATATATATATATATATATATATATATATATATATATGCTCTGTGTGTATGAGAGAAAGAGAAAGAATGAGAGAAAGAGTGAGAGAGAAGGAGAGAGAGAGAGAAAGAGAGGAAGAGAGAGGAAGAGAAAGGAGAGAGGGAGAGAGGGAGAAAGAGGGGGAATGCGAGAACAAAAATATCAATACTCTAACGTTTGAAAAAGTTTGAAAAAAAATCAAATATAATCACATTAAATTAGAAACCCGTGAAGAATATTATATCTAGAAATTCTTGTAGAGAGACAGTAAATAATTATCTCTTAGACAATGGGCGTGACCGTTATGTACCTCGTGGGATGTCACATGACAGTTTAAGAAATCCATTCTCGACATCTTTTGCCATTGTTCTTTGAACAGGTAGAGAGCTCGTTCGGATTCCTTCCAGAAAGCGGTAAAGCTACGTATTTTACTTTCCCTCATCAAGTAATCTTTTTTTGTATTTTTGCCCCCCTTTCACATACTGCTTGTTCATGGAACAGCATCTATTGTTATATTAAAGCTGAACAAATGACTGATTGTTTCATAAGTACTTTTTCCTGTTTAGTTTAATGACACAAAATACATGCTTCGTTCTGGTATTGAATTATGTTTGAAAAAAAATCATTTCCATCGTTGTAATTAGAAGCAATTGGCAATTAATAATAAACTCACCCGTCTCTTACTTTAAATTGTGCCTATCAATTCCCCTCTCTCTCTCTCTCCCTCTATATATATATATATATATATATATCCCTTCTTGCTTGTGGCGGTGTTTTTTTTAATAAATATACACACATACTCATACACACACACACACACACACACATACATATATATATATATATATATATATATATATATATATATATATATATATATCGGGTACGAGAAATACCTTTAAAAATATTGAGTCGGCGTTTTATAAAAAGCGGCCATTTTAATTTTGTAATAAATTTGGTAAAGAAATTGTTATTCCTTTAAATTACTTACGTTATCTTGTAGAGAATTATATATATATATATATATATATATATATATATATGTGTGTGTGTGTGTGTGTGTGTGTGTGTGTGTGTGTGCGTGGGTGCGTGCATCTATGTGTGAGAGAGAGTGTTTGTATATGTGTTCATATGTATGTATTTATATACATGTATGTATATATATATATATATATATATATATATATATATATATATATATATACATATGGGGGCGTATACGTGTGTCTTTAATTGGGACATAACGAGATCAAAGCCATTTATTAACCCAATTAAGTGATTGCCTAATTATGTGATACAATGTTAAACACAAGTTTTTTGTTCAGTTTTATTCAAACAACAAAAAGATAATCATTCTTTTTTTCTTTCTTCTTTTTAATCAGATAATAAAAAACACGTTTACTATTAAAAACAACCACTAAAATTTTAGTAGATTTTTAGATAAAAATCTTGAAATCATTTTCGTTCTCATATACATAACATAACAAGACAAGCGAAATACTAACACGTCAGTGGAGCACCTCGCGTGGTGTAACGGTTAGCAAACTCGACTAGCAGGCATTTACTAGTGGTTTCGAGTCTCATAGGGTTCTGATTGGTAGTACATGTTAGTGTACCGTCTATGGGTTAGATACATCAAACCCCAAACCTTTTGTATCATGTATGTACAAGAAGGCGGTGGCTGAGGGTATGACGCTAAACTGCATTTTATGATGATGTTTCAATTCTGGATCTCAGGAGAGTGTAGAGTATCCCTTCATTACCATTACTCTCAGGTCCACTCTATTCTGGAGTGGTAGTACCCGTTAAGGTCCCATCTATGGGTTAAATAGATAAAAAAAATGAGGGATGTCAAAAATATGTTTAAATAAAAAATGAGTTTAAAAATTTGAAAACCCAACAAGAATTAATAAAACAAAAACGATTTCGGCATTAAAATAACCCAACAAGAGTTGACATGCCGTAAAATCCACCAACCAACCAACCAACTCACTGGGTGTTCCATAATTGTGCCACAACTACGCAAAGTTGAATAAATAATTACACTGCTCTAATCTCTGGGCGCATCGAGAGGGTGAAGTAGTTAGTGAGTTCGATTCTCACTGGGTGACCCATATTTCTGGCTGAGCTCAGCTTAGTAAAAGATGTCTCTCTTAAGTGACTGCATGTGAACAAAATTAGTGCTGGGAATTAGTGACCTCCTGCTAAGTAAAAAATTGCTGCCTGTCTCCATTAGGGTTTGTTTGTTTGTTTGTTTGTTTGTTTTGTTATTTGGGGGTGGGGTGCATAAAATAGTATTTCAATATGGAGTCATTAATTCGTATCTCGTAACATCTGGCCAAGCCTTTATCAATTTTCCGACTTTTTAAAAAATTTTTTATAATCCCAACCAGATGGACCAGCTAAAATGTGCCCGGCACAGCCCGACTAAACACGTGTGTATGTTTACAACCGGACGTCATAAACCAAGGAAGGGGTTAGGCGAGCCAGTCGCCAAGAAATTGACCCCCACGTAAATGTAATGTGAGCGAATTTTGTTACTTTTCGTGAATACCACTCTACCCACAGAGCTTAGAATATGCTGACTGTATCCCTTGAAAAAAATAAGACCCCCTCCAAATTATCCTTGTACCCCACTTGTACTAGGTTAGGCACAAGGCCCTATTAACGTGGGACCACCTACAAGCCGAGACTCATTGGTGGCGGGGTTAAAAATTGCGTCTATCCCCTCGGCATTCCCCCTCAAGGGGGGGGGGTCAGGCACTGGTCAATAAACCCAGCCCTGTCCCTTTAAATCGAGGGGGCAGGACGCTCGTGATTTTGACCCGGGGCGGGCGCGTACACCCGACCCCGAGGGGTCTCCCCCTCCAAAGGGGTATTGCTTTGTTCGTTAGTTAGATTTTACGGGATGTCAACCCTTATTGGGTTATTTTATGCAGAAGACATTTTGTTTTATTCATTCTTGATGGATATTGAATTTTTTTTAAAACTCATTTTTTAAACACATTTTTGAAACTCTTTTTCTATAGATAGAATTATAACAGGTATTACCACTCAGAGTCAAGGTGGGCATGGGAGTATTGACGATGAAGGGAAATTCCACATTCCCCAGAGCTCCAGAAATTTTTGTATACATTAATCGATACATAATTGTTGCTACATCTTTCTAGGCCAGTGATTCCCAACGTGGGGCCTACACCCCACTGGGGGGGGGGAATTCAATAATAATAGGGGGGGCAATATGAAAAATATAGTAATATCAACATTTTTATTTTTATTTTACCCTTTATGGGTAAAAATTATAAATTTATAGGGTAAAATTGTAATTACAACCTAGCTGAGCACAACAGCTTGTGCAATCTAGTCAAGTGTTCATCCACTAATGTTATCGTGCATCTAGCACCAGCTATATGCGTGGCTTCTGACTTGTTTAACTTTGCAGTTCTTCATCTGTTGCCCTCACCCACAATTATGCACATTATAAAATGGATTTTATTTGATTAAATTTGAAGTTAAACCCTTTAGTTTTATTTGAAAGATACAATTTTTTTTATGTTATACTTCTTCAAAACTGATATTGTTATATCATACTAAACAATTAACGGGTGGGGGACATGAAGAAATTTGTGATAAAAAAGTGGGGCATGGTACTAAAATGGTTGGGAACCACTGTTCTAGGCTGTTCAGAGAGGGTAAAAGTTTATCTACTCGGACACGTATGCCGAAAATGAGGGATCCCTTAATAAAAAAATTGTGACATTATGAAAATTACCTGGTACCTATTACTTAAGCATAATATTTATTACCTAGATGTAGATATATCAAAGATAATTTATTTATATATCTAGATAATAAATTAAAATAATTCATAATAAACTTTTTTTTTTTTTTTTAATGCATGTCACGATGTCATTGTTTCTATTAATTTTAACTTAACTAATCAAGTCATTTTTATAATTTAATAAAGATATACCGCTCATTCAACTGTGGCATATGGAAATCTAATAGATTGCAATGGAGTTATCAGAATAATAATTGATTAGAATATTTTATTTATTTTGTTATTGTCAAACAGAACTACAATGGTTAAATTACAAAAAATACTAATAGTACCATGTACTCGTTTGGTTACCTCATTTTAGGAATGAAGCCGCCTGCTTTAAGAGGGACCAGATACTTATTACAATATCAAAGTGTTATTTTAGGATACACCCCCTTTTCTGCATATATGGCCAGTACCTAAACTCCCCGCCCCCCGGTCTGTTCATAACTGACTGACAGACTAAGGCTGACTTAAGTTCCGAATGAGTCAGCTATGGTCCATGCGTGATTTGTATAATTTGGACCAATTAAACGCTTTAATGGACCAATTAAAACGTTACGATAACCCTAATAAGCAAAGGATATCATAATCTATATAGTTGATTTTTCTTTGTTTATTTTTTTTTTCGCTTTTTTTTTTGTGAGGGTCAAAATGTGTCGCAGATAAACGGATACTACGATTCACCGTCGATCCAATGAACAGGAATTATCTATCTATCTATATATCTATCTATCTATTTTTATAAAGACATTTTTCTATTTAACTCATAGATGGGACCCTAACAGGTACTACCACTCCGGGTCAGAGTGGACCTGGGAGTAATGGTGATGAAGGGGTGCTCCATATACTGAGATAGATAGCCCTAGCACCTATATGATTTTCCCAACCCTATTGCCCTTATGGCAAGCCCCAACCCCTTTTTATCATATGGGTGCTAGAAGGCGGTGGCTGCGGGTCTACATGTCCTGGGAATGATGTTAAACTCTATCTGATGGTGAGGTTCCAGTTTTGGAGGTTTGAGGAATGTGGAGCACCCCTTCACCACCATTGCTCCCTGGTCCACTCTGACCCGGAGTGGTAGTACCTGTTAGGGTCCCATCTATGGGTTAAATAGAAAAATGTCTTTATAAAAAACTCAGTATTCATTAAGAATGACTTTATTTAAAAACTTTATCGGCATTAAATGACCCACCGAGATTAATATGCCGTAAAACAAAACAAACCAAACCAAACCAAGTACGACACCGCCATTACAATCGTAGAAAAATGGAGAAAACGATCATCTCCCAGGCAAGGAAATGGTTAGAGGTCCATCGATGCCTGAGCAATTTGGCCTCGTATGGCCAGGGGCTACATAAGCTTCCTCTGTCTAGCCTAACTGAGTAACTCAAATATACTAAACTGAGGATCAAGATGACAATGGCAGAATCAAATGACACGGTGATCAACCCTGGTAAGTGGAAAGAAGTGAACCGCTAAGAATGCGACACAGCAGACCATATCTGCTATTAGCCACAAAAATATTGTGGCTCAGGTTAAACACGGAAGGCGTGGCCGCTGTATGTGTGACAAAAGAACTTACATGGCACCAAGCACCTTCGTCAGAGCGGCGAAACCCGGTTGTGGACAAGATTCACAGAAAAGAGGAACAGGCTAGACAGGACCAATGGATGAGATGGAGGTTATGGAAAAACGAAAGAACAGTAGGAGAAAATTATGGGAAATAGAACCAGAAGGAATAAGCTCCCTGATCCGATCAGGCCTGTCGGCTATAGAATACATAGACTGCACCTCGCAGAAGGGTAAGACCCCCCCCTAATGGTGCCACCTGTTGGACGTGGGTGGTGACCCGTGATGCTTAAGATGGAACCCTGGTGGCTGAGCAGTCCATGACTTGCATCACTCCACTTTGGTCCTTACTTAGGCTAGACAGGTGGTCAACTCTTACGTCAACCCTTACGGCAGTTTTTACGGCATGTCAACCCTTGTTGGGTTATTTTATACCGAAGATGCTTTGTTTTATTCATTCTTGATGGTAATCAAGTTTTTAAAATTCAATTTTTAAACACACTTTTTAAACTTATTTTTTCTGTTTAACCCATAGATGGGACCCTAACAGGTACTACCAATCTGGGTCAGAGTGGACCTGGGAGTAATGGTGATGAAGGGGTATTTCACATTCCTGGATTCTAGAATTGAAACTTCACCACTAGACACAGTTTAACGTCATACTCACGAAACTAAGACCCTTAGCTACCGCCTTTTAGCACATATATGATAAAAAGGGTTGGGAGGGTGCCATAAGGGTAATAGAGTTGGGACAATCATATAGATGCTAGGGATTAATGTGACCAACCGATTGATCAGGAGCGGCCTCTCCGATCGACTGTCTAGCCTAAGCAAGGACCAAAGTAGAGCGTTGCATGTCATGGACTGTGCAGTACCAGGATTCCGTCCTTAAGCAACACGGATCGCCACCTAAAAAACTGCCGGATTGCGCCCCACGTTATCAGAATGTTGCAAAGCTTTCAACTCACCCATGTATGTTATAATTATGGCCCAATTTAAGGCGATTTTACCCCTCTGCAGAGATTCAGTTGGTGTATTCTGTAGCCCCAGCCGACAGAGCGGACCTTGGTAGGACTCTGTGCATGAGGCTTTTGAAAGTAAGAAGCTCAGATATTCGGGGGTTGCTGAGGAAATAGAGGATCAAGGCTGGAAAGCGAAAGATTGTCCAATGGAGGTCGGCTGTTGGAGCTTTGTGCCAATTTGAGTTCTAAAAAAAAAGATATGGAAATCAACAGACAGACTCTTCGTCGGACGATCAATGAATTATCAAGGGTAGCGGAATACAGTGAAACCTCGATTCTCGAACGACTCTGAACTCGAACAATTCAGAGTTCAAACAAAAAAAATTGAGTAAAACAGGCCTTAGTTGTCGAACAAATATTCAGACAGACAAGTCGCGCCGATGAAACAAAAGTCATGCGAATGACTGCCGAGGCAAACCGAAGACGGTCAAACGGTTGGTCGAATCTACCCAAGCAGCATCAGTTAGCGTCAGTCGCTATCTTGAACGAGTGTCTGATATTGTTTTTGTGTAAATTCTTCACTTCGTTTTGTCTTATCGTTGTCTATTCATGGATTCTAAGAAAGGCAGCATTGATACTACCGAAAAGGGAAAGAGGAAAATTGTGAGAGTAACGATATAATTAAAGAAGGAGATAATTGCCAAGTTTGAGAATGGAGTTCGAGTCTCTGATCTTGCATTCATCTGATGATAAAAAAAAATGCATGAATCCACTTTACACTATTTCTAATGGGAAATATTGTTTCAGTTTTTGAATAAATTTGTTCTCGAACATGATATTGGAATGAATTTTGTACGAGAACCAACGTTCCACAATATAGTAACCAGTGGTTCTGGTTGAGAAGAGGGAACCCTATATAAATAAAAGATGGGTTAAAATAATGTGGAAAGGAGTGGAAAAGGCGGTTTTGACTATGACGATAAATCAAATAATCATTGATAAATTTACGCAATTTTCTGATGGTATTGTGTCGTAAGCAGTGACATAGTTTCAGTTACAGACAGGCAGACACAGAATCTCCATTATTGTAGATAAAGTTTCATAAGTTGTTTTTTTTTTTGTTTTTTTTTTGTTTTTTGTTTTTTAGTGGGATAGTCCATAGAGAAGATGGACATGTTGGCGCAAGTTAGTATGAAAGATGATCGTATAAATGTATCAATATGACTATTAATGGGTCAGGAATGTGTGGAGCTAAAAAAAAAAAAAAAAAAAAAAAAAGAAAAATAGTTCATTGTTCATAGATGTGTTTTTTTCTGATGACCACTCTTTACTCTCCACCCCCTAAAAAAAAAGAAAAATCGGGCTATATCCACAAACTCAAATATACGTTCTATATGAGTAAAAAAATATTTTGTCCGGGCGGGCCACATTTACAGGGTAGCCCATAAAAAACAGAACTCAAATAAATTTTATTTAATCTTATCAACGTCTATAAAATTTCAAGAAACTTATTGGACTTAATCTTCAGTCTTTGTACAATTATTATCCGAAGTTTTAGTTATCTTGGTTGCTTTACTTTAAAGGCATTTACTGTCTAAAATATGCCCATTGCCACTGAATCCCGTACAGCATCAATGTTTCTTTCTGTCCTAGCACTCACCCTCCGACTAGAATAAGTGTCTCTTAGACCTTTAAATTAAGATTTTGCACAATTCCAAACTCTATTTTTACAATATTTGAAGCACCAAGTTGTCTGTATGTTCTGAAAGAAAAAAATTAAAATTAACAGTTTTATTACAAAATTTGTGTATGGCTTCTGTTTTTTTTTTTTTTTTTTTTTGTTTTTTTTTTGGTCACCCTGTATTTATCCCAAATTGGCATTCATTTTGGCTAAATAAAGCCACGTCTGTTATGTCAAGACCTAACCCATCTTATACCGAAGACATTTTTTAAACTCATTTTTTCTATTTAACCCATAGATGGGACCCTAACAGGTACTACCACTCCGGGTCAGAGTGGACCTGGGAGTAATGGTGATGAAGGGGTACTCCACATTCCCCAAAGCTACAGAATTGGAATTTCACCATCAGATAGTTTAAAGTCATACTCAGGACAGGAAAACCCTCAGCCATCGCCTTCTAGCATATATGATAAAATGGTTGGGGATTACCATAAAGAAAATAGTATTGGGACAATCATATAGGTGCTAGGGCTTGTAACTAACCGATTGATCGGAGGTGGGGTATCTCCGACCGACCGTCTAGCCTAAGTAAGGGCCAAAGTAGAGTGTTGCATGGCATGGACTGCTCAGTCATCAGAATTCCGTCCTTAAGCATCACGGATCACCACTCACGGATAACAGATGACCCCATTGGGGCGAGGTCTTACCCCTCTGCAGAGGTACAGTTGGTGTATTCTAAAGGCCCAGTCGACAGGGCTTTGCTCTTCCGTGGATGGGTAGGAAACAGATGGTATTTCTGTTGATCCTAACTGTGGCTAGGATGATGATTTGGATGACGGGATTGTTTGATTGTTAGGTACCACCAATTTGCCCTGTGAAATTTACTCTCTCTCTCTCTCTCTCTCTCTCTCTCTCTATATATATATATATATATATATATATATATATATATATATATATATTTCTATGTGTATATATAATGAGTAACACAGGATAATAATTGAATAAGTTTCAAACTAGCTTTGTTACAAAATCAAGAACTTTTAAAACTATTTCTTGCATATATATATATATATATATATATATATATATATATATATATATATATATATATATATATATGGGAGATAAGTGTTTAATTGGAGTCGTACCTAATTTTGAAAATTAATTAATTAATAATGAATTAGCGGGAATACCTATTAAATGTATGGCTAAACAAATCGAGAAAAATCAATCTCTGTATGTTTAGCCATACATTTAATAGGTATTCCCGCCTAATTCATTATTAACTAATTAATTTTCAAAATTAGGTACGATCCAATTAAACACTTATTCTCCAAAATTATCGCAAAAAGCCATTCTAAACAAACCTTGTTTACAACTTATCATATATTATATATTATATATATATATATATATATCTTATTATAATGGAGATTGAGTGTTTTTCTGTCTGTAACCGAAACTATATTCCTACTCAAGTCACAATTCTCTTAGTTATTGACATCACATTCTCCATGATTTTATTTTTTATTTAAACCTCAATTATTAATAAAATTGTCTTACATTATTAATACTGTTAACTATGTCTACATACTGACAACATGCAATTATATTTATATATACAGCAAAATAGCGGTTTACAGTGTGTACGGGAAGGCTAATTTGCATATTAATATTAAAAATGTGATTTTAATAAATATGTGCTTAGTATTATTGATTTCTAACTGTTTGGTTTTATGTTAATGAATATAAGCAAAAATCTCTTCAATGAATCTTAAATGAAATCCATTAACAAGAAAATAACTGTCATTTTATTCTTTACTTCCTCTTATAACTAAATACTTAAATAGAAAATAACAATGAAACACGAGAGTGATGGAAGAGTAAGTTTCAGTTGTTCCATTTTTTATTATACTCCCTGTTTCAATCTTTTATTACTCCCTCTGTTTCAAATCTTTTTATCTGTATTCTATTTAGTTTCATTAGCCTTTATAATTTAATATAATATTTTATTACATTAAAACTTGAATACTTGCACCCGGAGGGTGCATATATTTGCTAGTATATATAATGGTCGGTTTTAAGCCAATTAGAAAGGTTTCAAATTGGGCTGTATGCGTCAGGTCGTTACGGTACGCAGAGATCATAAAACTGTCAACTAAAAACACTTGGATACAAAAAAAACTCCTCCTGCTATTTTACTGGTTCATTTTCGTCTTTCATTTTTTTGTGACTTATCAACTGTTAAAAAAAAACAATCCACAAAAACTTTTCTCCAGGCGAATATATGCGAATAAATTATGGTGCATGAATAATCAAATTAGGAAATAATTATAATAAAGTTAGACCATTTAACTATATTGTGCTAGCATAAATCTCGTTACGATGTGCTGATTTTGCTTTATAAAAGTAAGAAACTCTCAAACAGAATTCAGATGACTAAATATATAGATTATAAAAATTCATCTATGATAAAATGTATGTTACAAATATTTATTGAAAAAAAATCCAAGCGATCTTCTTTTAAGTGAAAGCTTTAGTGAATGTCTCTTGCCCCCCCCCCAATTTGATAATAATAATAATACATATATATATATATAATATATATATACAATATATATATACATATTATATATGTGTGTATATATATATTATATATATATATTGTATATATATATATATACATACATATATAATATATATATAATATATACATATATACACACACACATATATACATATACACACACACACACATATACATATACACACACACATACATACACACACACACATATATATATACACACACACAATATATACACACACACACACACACATATATACACACACACACACACACATATATATATATATATTGCCGAAAGCGCTCGTGTCGAAACCTTTGGTGGACTGTTACACCAGTCCCACCCCGACACCAAATAGATGGCCCGAAAATTAGAAAGGATCAACCAAAAACTTGTCCGACAAGAATTGTCTGTACAGTTCAACAAAACTTGTCCGACAAGAATTGGCTGTACAGTTCAACAAAACTTGTCCGACAAGAATTGTCTGTACAGTTCAACAAAACTTGTCCGACAAGAATTGGCTGTACACAAAACTTGTCGACAAGAATTGGCTGTACAGTGGGTTCAAGTACAAGAATTGCTGTACAGTTCAACAAAACTTGGCTGTGAAGATACCTCAAGTGGTGTAATGGTTGACAAGCTAGATTTGCAAACCATTGTTAGTAAGTTCTATTCTCATTTGACGCCCCATACTTCTGGCCCTGTGCCACATCTAAGCTATGCTTAGTAAATAACTATATAAAGGGGGATGAACAAATATTCGTACACATACAAATTTTTAATTTATTGTATTTCCAATTAATGAATAAACATGCTTTTCATATAATTAACTGTACACAGATGAATGATAACTATATATGTATAGAAAACAAAAAATTGATTTGATAGAAATAAATCCCATATATCAATTTTAATGGGGGAAAAAAGTATTCATACAATACAAAGAATTCATAATCTTCATATAGTACTTAGTAGTTATTATATAATAATAATAATAATAATAATAATAATAATAATAATAATAATAATAATATAATAGAAAAAGGTTTGGAAAGTTTGGAAATCAGAGGAAGGATTGAAACCATTCAGAACACTGCACTGCTGCAATCTGCCAGAATACTCAGAAGAGTCCTGGAGACCTGAGGAGACTTGCTGTCACTCAGACTCCAGTGAAAGTCCATCAGCTAATGCTGATGTGAAAACTCAAAAGGAGTAAAATAATAATAATATCCTTTCATCTAGTATATTAGGTCTGAGACCTGTCAGCTGTTCCTTATAAATATTCATTTTAATTCCACAGAATATTTATAATCATTCCACAGATTATCCAACTTTGCCTTGAAGGAGTTTAGAGATGGGGCATTCACTACTGATGAAGGTAGTTTATTCCATGTATTCACCACTCTGTAGCTAAAATAATTTTGTCTTGCGTTTGCTTTACAATTTTTTAAGGAGTTTTAATTTATGTCCCCTTGTATACGTATTTTGAGCAATATTTAGTAGGTCAGAGTTTGTTGAATAAAAACCATGCGTGTATTTGTAGGCTTCAATCATATCCCCTCTTATACGTCGGAAAACCAGACTTGGTAGGTCAATGTTCCTAAGTCTTTCTTCATACGAAAGGGATTTTAAATTATTCACTAATTTAGTAGCTCTCCTCTAAACTCCCTCAATGAGTTTTGTGTCCTTCTACAGAAGCCTCCCCTCTTGTTCTCAATCAATGATTTGCAAAGTTTAGTTGGTATTCTGTTCCATTGTTCTTCACATATATTATCTTCAGATCCGTCATGTTTGTTGAAGCTCTGAATTGGATTCAAATTTTGAAATAACGCCACATATTCAGGATTGGGTTTAAATCTGGGTTCTGACTTAGCCAACTTAGGATATTCAAATTATTTTCAGCTAGGCATTTCTTCGTAAAAAGAAAATTGTATGTGTACGAATATTTATTTCCCTCACTGTAAATGTATAATTTATTTGTTTATATTGATATAATGAATATGTAAATACCATGGTACACTATAATCTGATTGGATAGTGTCATGTATAAATAGTCGACACTGTGTTGGTTCTCCATAATGCCTACAAGCTAACTTTACTCGCTAGACGGATTGCTATTCGATGTACCAATTACTACGGCGATAATATACCAACTACCAACTTCAAGAATATATCCCTTAACCCGGATATATCATATATGTAATTTGTTTTTATGTATATTGCCAGGAGCGATAACCAATAGGGACGGTTGGCAAGAGCGAGTCATGAGAAACAGTACTGACAGCTTTAAAGTAACTATTACTATTCAGTAATAATCAGTTTTTTGTACACGGTTATATGGTTTCAAGTATTACTATCTAACAACAATAATTTACGAGCAGTTAGATGATTTTAAGTAAATAATAATAATCTTTAGTAAACAATTATAGCTTCAAATAACTATTGATAATACAAATAATCTTTCCACGGTTATATGGTATTAAGTATTCCTATATATTTCTTGGTGCTCTCAATTAAATTTGAATTTTTGAATAACGCAACAGATTCTCGATTGGTTTTTAAATCTGGGGACTGACTTGGTCATTTCAGGTGTCTAAATTATTTTCAGCAAGCCATTTTTTCGTAGATTTTGCAGTGTGCTTAGGATCATTTTCTTGTTGGAAGATCCAATCAAGAGGAAGTTCAAGATTTTCAAACAAAATCATTAAATTTGCTCCCAAAATATTTTGATATGCTGCAAACATTCATTTTACCATCGATTACTTATACTAGCAAATATATGCACCCTTCGGGTGCAAGTATTTGAATTTTAATGTAATGAAATATGTTAAATTTGAAATACTTTTGAAACTAAATAAAAATCCAAATAAAATGATTTGAAACAGAGGGGGTATAATCGAAGAATAGAACAACTTTGAAACTAAGTCTTCCATCATTTTCCATCACTCCCTCCTTTTATTGCTGAATTTTCCTAATTTAACTAAATAGTTAAATTAGGAAGTAAAGAATAAAATTACTGTTATTTCTTTATATTAAAGGATTTCTTTTAAGATTTATCCCGAGTTTTTGCTCATATTCATTAAAAAAAAACAAACAATTAGAAATCAATAATACAAGCGCATATTTAATAAAATTAAACTTTTAATATCAATATGCAAATTAGCTTTCCTGTTCACACTGTAACCCGCTATTTTGTTGCATATATAAATACAATTGCATGTTATTAGAATGTAGATAAAGTCAAAAGTATTAATAAGGTATAACAATAATAAATTCATGGTGAATGTGACGTCAATAACTAAGGGAATTGTGACTTGAGTAGTGATTTAGTTTCGGCTTCAGACAGACAAACACACAATCTCCATTATAATAAGATGTTGCCAGTACATTTTGTAGATAAACATCCCAAAACATAATGCTGCCACCTTCAAATTTCACTGTTGGAACCGTTCTTTGGTTTGAAGGCATCGCCATCTTTTATGCCGTACATGATTTCTAGAATTGTGTCCAAACAATTCAATTTTGGTTTCGCCTGTACATAATACTCTTTCCAACACGATTTTTCCTTATCCTGATGTTCACGAACAAATTTCAACTTGGCATCCCTCTGTTCAATAGCAGTGGAGTTGTCCGAGGGGTGAGGGCATGAATTTAGATTGTACCTATGAATCCCATTGCTTATTGTCTGTTTAGTGACACAGATTCCTGATGAAAGCAAATAATTCTGCAACTCTTAACGAGTAACCATTGGACTTTGTTTTAATTTGACGCATTAATTTCCTCGAAGATCTTGAAGGAATCTTCTGTAGAGCACCTGTCCTTCATTGATTTTTCAACAGTTTTGCGTTTTTTATACCTTGCAATGCTGCGTGCAGTCTTGAACAAGTCGTGGAAACAGCACCCCCACAAGGAAACAGCTGTACGGTCACCTGCCCCCCATCTCACAAACTATCCGAGTGAGATGGACAAGGCATGCAGGACACTGCTGGAGAAGCAAGGATGAACTCATAAGCGACGTTCTCCTGTGGAAGCCAACACATGGACATGCAAGTGTGGGGCGCCCGGCAAGGGCCTACATTGACCAGCTATGTTAAGATGCTGGCTGCTCCGCAGAGGAGCTCCCAGGTGCAATGAATGATAGGGAAGGTCGGCGAAAGATTGTCATGGATACCCGTGCTGCATGCGCGATGATGATGATGATGATACCTTGCAATTAATGAATGGGCTCACACGTTGGCTGTGAGTAGCGACACGTGATGTTTAAGGACGGGGTCCTGGTGGCTGAGCAGTCCATGAATTGCACTATTCCACTTTAGTCCTTACTTAGGCTAGACGGGCGGTCGGAGAGACTCCTTCCGATCAATCAGCTGGTCATGTCAAGCTGTAGCACCTATATTACTATCCCGACTGTATTGCATTTATAGCAACCCCCAACCCTATCATAGCATATATGTGCTAGAACGCGGTGGCTGGGGTCCTGGGTATGACAAGAAACTGCATCTAGTGGTGAGGTTCTAATTCTGGAGCTCTGGGGAGTGTGGAGTACCCCGTCATTACCATTAATTCCAGGTCCAGTCTAACCTGGAGCCGTAGTACCTGTTAGGGTCCCATCTATTGGTTGAATAAATAAAAATGATTTTTTTTAATTGAATACCAAACAGGAATGAATGAAACGAAAATGTCTTCGGCATGAAGTAACCCAACAAGAGTTGACATGCCGTAAAATACAACTAGTACTATGATTTCAGTTTCCCCATAAATGAATATCCTCTTTTCAGCTACTTTGATATTGCAAACGAGTTGTCGCTGTGTGTAAATTGATATATTTTTTAAAAAATAAGGGTCAGTTGCCAGAAAAGAGGTGTTAACAAAATTCAAAATCTCATCCTATAGGCTAGGATATTTACCACGTACCCCACGTGTACGGGTTAGACACAAAGCCCTATTAATGTGGGAGCACCCACATGCCGAGATTCCTGGGTGGCTGGTGCAAAAAATGCTTTGATCCCATCGACATTCTCCTCAGGCACTGGGCAATATACCCAGCCCTACCACTTTAAATCGAGGGGAAGGTGTTGCCTGGGGGGATAGCACGCTGGGATCAACGATGTTAGCTTGTAAGGTCCAGGGCCGAAGCCACTGGACCCCCACCCGAGGAGGGTAGGTGTAATAAGATATGCTTTTTTTTCATATTTCATAGTTTTTTTTCTCGCTCGTAGTTTATTTATTTTCTATTTTCCCTATTTTTCTTCCATATTTTATAGTTCTTTTTTTCTTTTTCATATTTTCTTTTTCTCTTTCCCTTTCTTTTCTTTTAATGTGCCTTTTCCTTTTCTTTTTGTGTCACATTTCATAGTGTTTTTTCTCTCATAGTTTATTTTCCTTTTTCCTTTTTTTCTTTCTTTTTTCATATTTCATAGTTTTTTTTTCTTTGATATTTCATTATTTCTTTCTTATTTCTTTCATATTTCATAGTTCTTTTCTTGTCTTCATATTTCATAGTTCTTTTTATTTCATAGTTCTTTTTCTTGTCTTTCATATTATAGGTTCGTTTTCCTTTTCCTAAGTTCTAAGGAGATTCCTTACTTCTTACTGCCATTCGGCGAAAACAATCATAATACTATTACAAGAATAAAGTAAAGTCGTCTGGGTGGCCTAAAGTCGGTATCAGCCAGACAGTGAAGGAGTCTATCCCCTTTTCACTAGCACTAGACAAGGAGATTGTTTTTGCATCTGAGGTGGAGCGCCACACCTACCATCAGCATCCTCACTTTACCGCACAGATCCATGTGCTACTCATACGCTGAGTTGGCGAGGGCTGGTATCGAACCAGGAACCTTGCGATTTCCTAGGCAAGTGTTCTACCGAGTGAGCTAAACCGACCCCCCCCCCTGTAAAATATCGCAGTCATTTATATGGGTTTATGTAATATCATGGGAGTGTCTTGCTGGCATTTGTTCCCAGTCATAACACAAAAATTGTCGATCTTCATTCTTATTGCAGAGGATACAGTCAGCATAATCTACGCCCCGCCAACAGAGCATTTATAAAGGAAACGACTTGGGTATAGACAGTTATAGCGAGAGAAGAAAAAGAATGTGAAAGAGAGAGGGGGCAAAGAGAATGTAGTATAGTTTTGTATATAATCTCGTATGGGTGGCCTAATATCGGTATTAGCCAGACAGCGAGGGAGCCTGCCCCTTTTTCTCTAGTACTAGACCAAGGAGATTTTTAGCGTCTGAGACAGAGTACCACACATACCATCAGCTCCTCACTTAACTGCACAGAGCCCCGTGCTACTCACACGCTGAGTTAGTGAGGGCCGGCATTGAACCCGGAACCTTGTGGTTCCTAGTAAAACGCTCTATCGACTGAGCTAGACCGGCTATATATATATATATATATATATATATATATATATATATATATATATATATATATATATATATATATATATATATATGTGTGTGTGTGTAAAGGAATACCGGGAAAAATATTGGGTTGGTCTCAATATTTGGTTGGTATAAGTGTTACTCGGATAAGTCCGCGTTATAACAAATATACGTAAGTAGAGCGGATTTATATATATATATATATATATATATATATATATATTATATATATATATATATATTCACATCAACCCCTCCACACAAGTAGGATATAATAAAAGATCAATTTCTTGAGCGCAGTTCAGCAGGTTTGGATTTGAGTTTTCCTTCTCCTATACTGGTTGCCTAACCAACATTTTAAAGCCCAGTCTGTCCTAGCATTTGTCTATAGTAGGGTAGTTGGATGTATACTTTGCCCAAGGGTATTAGCGCAATGTAAATGCGAGTCCATTTTCTATAACCATTACACCACGCGCCTCCAACTCTGTGCAGTCT
Source organism: Doryteuthis pealeii (assembly GCA_023376005.1). Taxonomy (NCBI): domain Eukaryota; kingdom Metazoa; phylum Mollusca; class Cephalopoda; order Myopsida; family Loliginidae; genus Doryteuthis; species Doryteuthis pealeii. The sequence goes on along the minus strand of CM042158.1, from coordinate 21,748,523 downwards.
ATATAGTGTAGTCTATATAACTATTACCCGTGAAAAAAAAAATCGAGGACGTCTTTGAATTTCTAAAAAATGTTCCGAGTTAACATAACAGCAACATTTCGAATTGCTCTCTTGTGAGAATATAAAGTTACAGAGTATATTCACGCGCGTGTACGTATGTGTATGCATGTATGTATGTATGTATGTATGTGTTTGTATGCGTGTGTGCATGTGAAAGATGTTCATACTCGCACAGCTATCAGGTGACTGGTTGTTGTCGTTCTGGCATAGAATGACAACAAGTTATTATTTACTATTTGTTTTAGTTTTCACACCAGTCTCATCTGGTGACTTTCAATGAAGGTCAAGTGCCAGCAAGTCAGCCCCATTATTATTTCGGCGTTCTCTCAGGTATTCTAATTGACTTCCGTTCGATCACTTTCAAAAGTTCTGAAGTAACGTACAAAAAATTATTTTGGTTTGTTTTGTTTTGCGGCATATCAACCTCAGTGGGTCATTTAATGCCGATAAAGTTTTGAAATAAATCAATTCTTAATGGATAATACAATTTTTTTATAAATACATTTTTCTATTTAACCCATAGATGGGACCCTAACAGGTACTACCACTCCGGGTGAGAGTGGACCAGGGAGCAATGGTGATGAAGGGGTGCTCCACATTCCCCAAACCCCCAAAACTGGAACCTCACCATCAGATAGAGTTTAACGTCATTCCCAGGACATGTAGACCCGCAGCCACCGCCTTCTAGCACCCATATGATAAAAAGGGATTGGGGCTTGTCATAATCAAATCATATAGGTACAACAAAATTAGAAATGTAATACTTCGGTGAGTCAAAAGTTTTGCAATATTTTGGAAACGTGAGGCACAATTCGGTTCCTTTGGATGTTTTTGAAAAGGTCGTGAAGGTGATGAACTACACCGAACTGTGATACCGAGATCTCCTGATATTATCATAATAACTTAAGTTCCGTTATTTCTTAGATAACGTACAAAAATTAGAAATGTATTATTAGGGTGAGTCAAAAGTTTTGCAATATTTTGGTAACGTGAGGCATTATTTGGCTGCTCCGGTGCTTTTGTCAAGGTTGTGAAGGACACTAACCACACCGAACTGTGATGCCCAGCTCTCCCGATACTCTCCGAGTGCTACTCTCGTTTCGTTATATCTGAGGTAACGTACAAAAATTAGACGCTAGGTTGAGTCAAAAATTTAGCAATATTTCGGTAACAATTTGGCTGCTCAGAGTGCTTTTGTCAAGGTTGTAAAGGTGACGAATCACGCTGAACTATAATGCTGAGCTCGCCTGATACTCCCCGAGTGCTACTCATCTAATAACAAAAGTTCTATTATTTCTTTGTAACGTACAAAAGATTAGATTGAAATGTGGGACTAGAATGAGTCAAAAGTTTTGCAATGCTTTGACCCGACTAAACACGTGTGTATGTTTATAACCAGATCTCATAAACAAAGGATGGGTTTATGCAGGTCAATCACCAAGAAGTTGACCCCCACGTAAATGTAATGGGAAGTTAATTTTGTTACTTTTCAAGAATACCGTTTAGAATATGCTGACTGTATCCCCTACAAAGGGCTGGTTGGATTTTACGGCATATCAACCATTGTTGGGTTATTTTATGCTGAAGACGTTTTGTTTATTTATTCTTGATGTATATTCGATTTTTTAACTCAATTTTTTAAACTCATCTTTTTCTATTTAACAAATACTATCACCCAGTGGACCTAGGATTAATGGCAATGAAGGGGTCGTCCACACTCCCCAGAGCTCCAAAATTGGAACTTCACCATTAGACGCTGCAAAGGGATAAAAACCCCATCCCCAAAAGGGGATGTCTTGAGTAGGACACAAAACTGCATCTGATAGTGAGGTTCCAGTTCTTGAGATCTGGGGAGTGTGGAAAATCCCTTCATTGCCATTACTCCGATGTATACTCCACTCGGATTTAGGATCCCATCTATGTGTCAAATAGTTTGTTTTCACTCTAAACTTACCTGCGCATATCCTTTCACTCAATCGAGTCGGTTCTTGCACTCACTCGGGTAACATGGTTCACTCATTCAAGAGAAAGTGTATACTTGTTCGAGTACATTCTTACACTCACACGGATCCAAAGAGAATTGAACTCTATCCTGACTTGGCTCTTTTGCCCTGCTAGGGCAACCGATGGAGACCACAGCACTGTTAAAATTGGTTTGGATACTTGTTCCTGGGATCTGAGGAGACTTGCTCTCATCACAGACTTCAGCGAAAAACCATCAGTTGAAACTGGTGTTAAAAAACTCGGAAGTGGTGGTTGTGATGATGATGATGATAATGATGATGATGATCTGGAAATCAGAGGAATAATTAAGACCATCCAGAAAAATGCATTGCTGCAATCGGCCAGAATACTCAGAAGAGTCCTGGAGACCCGGGGAGACTTGTTGTTACTCAGACTCCAGTCAAATACCATTAGCTAACGCTGGTGTGACAAACACAAGGAGTGAAAAAATAATAGTAATAATAGACAAATACTTGGATCTTGCCAGAAAAAAACTGTGGAAGGTGACGGTGATAACAATAGTATTTGGTGACATGCGTCCGTCTCCAAAGGCTGTAAAGGAAACTGGATGATTTGGAAATCGTAAGAAAGGCCGAGCCTATCCAAGCAGCATTGTTAAGATCGGCGAGAATACTCAGAGTCCTTGAGACTCGTGGGAGACTTGCTGACACTCAGACTCCAGTAAAAGACCACCAGATAAAAAACCAATAATTACATTTTAATATTTTAAACAAACTAATAGTTTTTGTTGTAATTTGCATTTTAAATTTCGGGGCTTTTTTTTTTGGTGCATGTTTCTTTTCTTTTTTTTTCTTTATTCAAAAATTTATACTACAGGAATGAGAAAATTTTCTGGGAGCTCACATTAGAAATAATGTAGTACAAAAAATTCCATTGTGTGTCCCTAAGAACATTTTTAGCAATATATTTCAAGCTGCTAAATTCAGGTTTTCACTGATTGCCCAATAATTGCTGAATTGCTTATTCTTTATTTTCACATATAACATAAAAAAAGTCGTTGGGGTGGCCTAACCAGACAGCGAGGGATTCTATCCCCTTTTCACTAGCGTTAGACCAAGGCGGTTGTTTTTTAGCGTTTGGGGTGTGGCACCACACCTACCATCAACTCCTCACTTTACTGCACATATCCCTGTGTTATTTATATGCTGAGTTGTCGAGGACTGGTATCGATCTAGAGACCTTGTGGGTCCCAGGCGGGCGCTCTGTCGTCTGAGCTAAACCAGCCCCTATATATAACATAAACATTAATTGTTTACTGTTAGTCTTAATTTTTTTTTAGATGTGGCTTGATTATTTGGATTATTCGGACTATTGTCCCCATCCTTATATATATATATATATATATATATATATATATATACAGTTTCGGCTGATGTGCCCTCCGGCCTTCTGGTGTTTCTTGCCGGACTCGAGAACCTTCTCGAACTCGGGAACCTTCTCCCGAGTTCGAAGAGAAGGTTCCCGAGTTCGACAAGAAATACCTGAAGAAGGTTGGAGGGTACAACAGCCGATCTGTAGATAACAATAAAGATGAGGATAATAGTCCGAATAATCCAAATAATCCATTATTTATTTTTTATTTTATACCTTTCATAATGAGTGTTGAAAAAATTGCAATTACAGCAATTTTACGCTACCTGTGTGGAGGGAAAAAGGACTGAGTTCAAGGGCGGTGATAAAATTAATTAATAATGTGAAAGGGTCAGGAACTGTCAAGGAACGTGAGACACCAAAACTGGTTAAGTCATTTCATAGTAGATGTCACCAGACTCTAAAGAAGAAGACAATGGTTTATTTTCACACATTACACAATATGAATAATGTCACATAATTTTTTTTTTTTTTAAAGACGTAATGTTGGTTGTTGTAGTAATGTGTGGAGGGTGATCACTAATTAGGACTGAGCTTATTCTAGTACTGACCACCTCAGTTGTCGTTGGGTTTTTTTTTTTTTGTTTTTTTTTGTTTCTGAATGTTGGTTATAAGTTTACTTATTTGTATTAAAAATTTATATTTTGATAAATAATTTGAGTTGATGTGCAAACGTTTTGGTGAAATCAATGTTTGGAAATTTTTTTGTTAGTGTATTCCAATCGTTAATGCAGGATCCTCTAAGAAAAAACAAAGGCCTGGGAAACCTTTTGTTGTGTAAGATGAGGCCTTGCTTGAAATGGTTGAACAACAGCCAATTATAAAAACTCGTAAATTGTTTGTAGAATTTGGTCTTTCACAAAACACCAATCAACACTTACTTAAGCTCGGTCTTGTGATCAGAAACACGAAATAGCCAGAAATACTGCAACACTTTTGACTTAATCTAGTATTGATATTTTACAAATCATTTCTTGCAAAAAGAGGAAGAAGCCCTGTTAAAAAAAAATGATGACCTTAACTCTTTGCCTACTTTAAACCTCTCACAGTGGCTCTCTCACCACTGTGATTCTACCAAACCAGCGGCTCTCGCATGTATCACTAAGGAAATGGAGATCAACATCCAGAGAAATTAACTTTATGCATGTAGCGTTTTAACTATTTGCCTGCTTTAAACCGATCACAGTGGCTCTTCTATCTCTGCGATCCTACCGTAAACAAAGTACAAAAAACTGATTGTTAGTTTATTGCAATTGAGCAGGGGGACTCGGATTACAATAATATTGGACTTTATTTGAATAGATTGGCTTCGAAATATCCCATTTTACGGACCATATGACCTTAAGGCACCTCTTTTGCGATTTCGATTCAAGGGAACATTTTTTCCATTTACACCGTCAAAATCCGGTTAATTGTTAACAGACGATTTTTTAGAGTTTTTTTTTTCCGATTGAAAAAGATTAGCGTTATCGCATCCGTGCGCTCACCCCCTCTCTTTCCCCTATTCTATTTCCTTTTGGTTACATTTTTATGTGTCAAATGACATTTTTCTTTCCTTTCTTTCTATGATAAAAACGGAATGGTCCATTATTTAGCTGAGGTGACGATACTCAGAGGAAATAAGAATTCGGTGGATAATCAACATCAGATAATCAGGATTTATATTTTTGCATTTCATCTTGGACGATTTGGACGGTCTCATTTTTGACCAGAGATTGTTGCAATATGATAACGGTCGGAAGATTAAGGAACAAGCGTATTAATATGTAGATGTGTGCTAACAAAAGACGTTTATTATTGTGGGCAATCTAATTTGCATGATTTCAAAAAGCAGATTTTAAAGAATAACTGTCCCAATAGATTAATGTATAAATCGTATAAGAGGGCACCTCGCGTGGTGTAATGGTTAGCAAGCTCGCTTCGCAAACCATTGTTAGTGAGTTCGATTCTCATTGGGAGACCCATACTTCTGGCCTTGTGCCATATCTAAGCTAAGCTTAGTAAATAACTATAAATCGTATAAGAAATCCAGTAAAAACGAAATAAAGTTCTTAAGTGAGAAATTTAGAACAAATTGTTTTGTGACAACGATAATGAAAACAAACAAAAACACCCACACACACATAAAATATATGGGAACGGTTTTTATTTTTCGTATGGCACCACACAGGTTACATTAGGGGTGGGGTATTTGTATACAAAAGTCTGAAACCGAGATTAAGCAGGGTCGGGGATTTTTTTTGGGGGGGGGGTTCTTCATGATTGAAAATTGAAATTCTATCTCGAAGAAAAAAATCGCAGCAAAGCACGTGTACTACAGTTAGTTAATTAATAAATAACAATCATAGAGGGTCTTTCTTTTTTTTTTAAAGAAAGGTTGGTAGGATTTTACGACATGTCAACCCTTGGGTTATTTTATGCCGAAAACCATTTTGTTTTTATTCATTCTTGTTGAATATTCAATTAAAAAAAACTCCTTATCTTTTAAAGTTTTAACAATTTAAACCATAGATGAAACCCTCAAATGTACTACCTTTCCAGGTCAGTGGACCTGTGAGTAATGGCAATGAAGGAGTACTCCACATTCCCCAGAGCTCCTGAATTAAAACCTCCCCTAGATTCAGATTAGCGTCTTACCCGTGACACAAGAAATGTAAGATTCTCCATACTCATGTTGTAAAATTACCAAAGTTTGGAAAAGAGCTGTTTTCCGCGATTCGGTCGGTAGGCCTAGATTAACTTTATAATAGAAATACATTGGGCAATTTTTTTTTTTTTTGTCTAATTAAGTCATTTTGATATTCGGTTTACATATAGTACCCGCCATTGCTTAAATGGTCATCCATCTAAGTATTGAACAGGCTCGTTGCTGCTTAACTTCGGTGATCTAGCGGAAACCGATGCTTTCAATGTGACTTGAACATAAGCACACAATGGTTTTGCTATAGAAATGCACTGGGCAATGATTTTGCTATAGAAATGCACTGGTTTTACTATATAAATGCACTGGGCAATGGTTTTACTATAGAAATGCATTGGAAAATGGTTTTACTATAGAAATGCATTGTGCAATGCTATAGAAATGCATTGAAAATGGTTTTGCTATGAAAAATGGTTTTACTATAGAAATGAATTGGAAAATGGTTTTGCTATAGAAATGCACTGGGCAATGGTTTTACTATAGAAATGCATTGGGCAATGGTTTTACGTGAGCAAGTACTATTTTCAAATGGAAGTCGAAACAATGTTGTGAATTATATATATATTCACCACATGTTGCATAACGTAAGAAATGGAATCAACGACCCAAGTTCAAATCTTGGACAATGTTTGCGTTTCACTTCTCGTTAACCGCCCTATCGTCGATTGTGCCTCTACAGATGGGTAAGACCCCTCCCTTATGTTGTCATCTGTTAGCCATGGGTGGTGACCGTTATTCTTAAGGACGGAATCCTGGTGGATGTGCAGTCCATGACACGCAACACTCCACTTTGACCCTTACTTAGGTTAGACGTGCGGTCTGATTAATCGGCTAGTCACGTCAAGCCCCAGTTCCTATATGATTGTCCCGACCGTATTGATCTTATGGCAAACCCCAACCTTTTTATCATATATGTGCTAGAAGGCGGTGGCTGAGGGTATGATGCCAAACTGCATCTTGTGATGAGGTTTCAATTCTGGAGCTAAGGAGTGTGGAGTACCCCTTCATTGCCATTACTCCCAGGTCTACTCTTAAATTTACTCTAGGTTTACTCCTGGAGTGGTAGTACATATTAGAGTCCTATCTATGGGGGTAAATTGCTAAAAAAAAGTGTTTTATTTTTCTAAATTTGAATACCGAACAAGAATTGATAAAGCCAAAACGTCTTCGGTTTAAAATAGCCCAAGGGTTGACATGGCTTAAAATCCAACCAACCAACCAACATCGTGTTAATGTCTTTGGGAAATGTACGAACTTCCCAGCTATGGGTAAATGGTACAGTATACTGGGTTCTTAACTAAGTTGGTCAATGGTGTTGTAATATCACGAGGATAATTTTGGTTATTTCCTATAACCCCAACCTAAAAAAGTGGAACCACTCTGATTGATAGAAAAATTATCTATTTATTTATTGATCTACTAGGAAAAAAGAAGACGGGGTTAGGGTTAGTTTAATGGGAAAATAATTGGTAGATTAATTAACAGATAAAATTCATTCAGAGTGGTTCCCCTTTTTTAGGTTGGAGTTATAGGAAATAACCATAATTTTTTAAATAAGATTCACCCTTAACAACAGCAATGTGCCTCTCCATCATATTTAGTTTAGTCATATCGGGCGACCCACCTTTTTAGGGGGAGGATGTTCAACCCCATTTGCAGGGGATACAGTAGCGAGTAATTTTTTAAAAATCGTCTGGTCTTCTGTTCTCACACAAGCGTCATCGGTAAGACTGCCACGAACAACCAGTTCTCACAGCTCAGAACAGCAATTCGGTATTTACCTTAACCTCCCACCAAGGTCAGGATGTGACACGGGGTCTTTTTTAATGGGGGGGGGAATCTACGCACAAACTTAAGCTCATACGATGGTTAATATAAAGAATGCGTGAATCCCATCGGCATTCCCCTTTCGGGGTGCCTCGGGCACCGGGCAATAAACCCGGCCATGTCCCTTTAAATTTAGGGGACAAGTGTTGCCCAGGAGGATGGCCCCTGGGATCACGCTGATAATTTGACCGAGGCCAGTTGAATTCTGCTAAGAACATTAATCTCCTCCCCCACTGAGAGGAACTACCATGGTCTTTATGCCTCCTCGTTGGCCGAACCAGTCTAGCCAACAGGGGTGACAGGACGCTTACCAAGAGTCACCACTCACAACCTGGAGGTTGTGAGTTGTTCAATCTGTAGCATCGCGAGGCAATTCACTTTAACTCCCGCTATATTATAAGCCCCGATGACAGGGCGTTAAAGAAATCGAGAATGGGTTTCTGAAAACAGTGATACCCGTAACTGAGGATGCAATTATTTTTAAACGAAAGAAAGCAAAAATAAATAGGAGCTGGGGGGAGCTCTCAAAGTAGTTTTGACTAAAGGAGCTCCTTTGGTTTGAATTCAGTTTTCCTTCTCCTAGATCAGTTAGTATACCAAGGTTAAAGAGCCTTGTCTGCCTTACTATTCACTCATGATTGGAGGGATAATATAGCATCTTTTCCTAGGATATTAGTGCTATGTGAAATGCGGTCAGTCACGTCCAGGATTTGAATTCGTCTCACCTGCCCATTTCCTACAACGATCTTATCAATTCGCACCTCGATACTCGGATTAACCTTATTCGAATTTGAAATTCACCAATTGTAATGCTTCGGCGACTGGAGGAAAAAAAGGGACTCTCAAAGTAATTATGACTAACGAGAAGAGAGCTTATTAAGTTTGAATCCAGAGTTTTCCTTCTCAACTAATGCCAGTTTTTTTTTTAACTGTCTGTCCTACTATTTACACATAGATAGAGGGAGAATGGTTGGATGCATACCTTTCCCTAGAGTATTAGTACTATGAGAAATGCAAACAGTCTCGTCCAGGATTTTAACTCAATTCACCGGGTCCATTACACCACGCACCTCCACAATTCTCTAAGGAAGATGATTATTTACTGTTTCCCTACTTTGGAAAGGGGTTAGTTTAGCTCAGTCGGTAGAGCATCCGCTTAGGAATCACAAGGTTCTTGGTTCGATACCAGTCCCCGCCAACTCAGCGCACGAGTAGCACAGATTGGGTAATCTGACCTGTGCCTTAAAGTGGAGAGTTGACAGAAAAAAATCTTCCCGGTCTCACGCTAGCGAAAAGGGGATATACTCCCTCGCTGTCCGGCTGATACCAACAATATGCCATTCCGCCAACTTACTTTGGAAAGAAGTTGTTTGAATGGAGTTTTTGTCGAAATCAAGAATACAAAGTTGATTTGATTTTAATAGCATGTCAAACCGTCTAGGATTATTTTATGCTTACGTTCATATTTACATTTTTGTGTAGTTAAAATTTGGGGTGGGTGGGTGCACATGGTCCTGTCGAATACGAATATTTTTTTAACGGATCTATTTGACCCATTGACAGTTACTATCATTCCGGGTCAGAATGCACCTGGGCGTAATGGCACCAAGAAAACGGTAAGAGGTCCGCGAGACTTGGGAAACCGAACTCTTAGATTAGCGGGTGGGGTGTGGAACAAAGGAATAATGTTGATTTGAGTACCTGCCACGGAAGTAATGATTGAAATGTGATGGATTAATAAACATAACACCTATCGGGGAGTGGTTCAAAAGATTAAGAGTTTTCCCGGCGACGACTAGATCCTGTATGACACACGTGCAGGGATGAGCCAACCCAAAATGTGCTAGCAGTACTCTATTTTGGGGGGCGGAGCTGACATTTGTGGAGATATGCGGCAGACCCTCAAGTGTCAAAAAATATTCAAATGATTGACATGTTTTTTTTTTTAAAGAGAAATTAAATTGTTTTACAGGGACAGCCCATTTTTGCTCCTCTCTTTAAAGTACAAGCCCATATTTTGTGAAAAGATATAAGCTGTACTTGTTAGAATTATTTTTTTTGATCACTTGAACGCTTGGATCTCCAGGAATTCTTTTCATTTATTCATTTGCTCCTTCATAACTACCAAAGCTCCAACAACAACAGGTATTGTGCTAGTTTTTAATTTTTAGCTTTTAATCTCTGGTTTTAGTTCGTTGTATTTCGATATTATTTCAAATTCTTCCACTTCGCTATTTTTTAACAGAAATTACAGTAACATGTATGAATAAGTTATGTACCACCAATTCAAACGTTGAAGTCATTTTTTTTTTTTCAGTACTAATGTCAATTCTCCTAAATTAGAAATTTACTTTATTTAAAAACTTTCACATTTTTCCAATTCATTTATCCCCGTTATTTTGGGGGCGCCACATATATTGGTATTTAAGGCTCAATCAAATTCTTTTTTATAAATAAAAAGAAAACTGAAGATATGTAGGGAATTAATTTTTTTAATTGAGAGGAAAGTGGGGTGGAAAAATCGAAAAATTAAATTTAAAAACTTAAAATATTTTCAAATTTTTTAATTACTCTGATGTACTTGAAATTTAATTCTTTTATTATCAGAAAAATAATTTTTTTTTTTTTTTTTTTTTTTTTTTTTCAATCGAAATTACAATAACAGATATGGGTAAACTATGAATTCAGGGTTGTAAATTTACTGGACAGATGTTAGTGGAATATGGAATTTAGTGCAATGTATATATTTTTAACTTCTTAACTGTGATTGATACTTTTAAGAAAAAATCAAACTCTAAGGAACATGCGTTAATTCATTTATAAGTTTAAAAAATAAAATAAATAAACGACCGCATTAATTGATGTTGTATAGATTTAAAGTTGTTGCATAGTGATTCAGTTATACACTTTTTTTTTCTTTTTTTTACCTCAGAACTACAAAAGTGGACTGTTTTTAAGTTTTTATTCACTTATTTTTGCTACACTGAAATAAAAAAAATATATATCGTTTAATACTCGGCAAAATTAGCAGTGAACAGTAATTTTCAGTTTATTTCAGAATAGGACTTGATAAGTTTATAATCTCAATTCCCTTAAAATAACAACACTAAAGTCCTGTAGACAGTGATAAGAATTTACGCCCCTGAATTCATAGTCTATCCATTTATGAATAAGCAATAGTTTCGTCCTTGATTTTATCGCAATATTCGGTCTATTCGTATTTTTGTTCTATTGGTGTGGATTGAGAAGTCCCAAAGAAAGTGTTATCTATTTCAAACTCAAAGCCTGCTAAATGCTCATACCAGTCCCACGTTATTTTCTTTCTTGGAGTGTGCAAGTATTCACTAACGCTGTTACATCTGTTCAGATATTCATTGTTTTTATTATTATTTATTTAAACTCTTTACGAGTTTTTTTTTATTTATTTTTTTTTTTTATCCACTTCGCTTTAACTGGTGGTTTTCACTGAAGTCTGGGTGACAACAAAGTCTCCTCAGCTCTCCAGGACTCTTCTAAGTATTCTAGCTGATCTCAGCATTGTCGGCTAGACCAGTGTTTTTCAAACTTTTCCTTTCTTTCTTTTACTGTGATCCACAGCCAGAACGACAATTTGAATTGCGACCCATTAAACCTGTAAAGTGTAATGATACTGTGTTTCCCCGAAAATAAGACCGGGCTTGTATTAATTTTAACTCTGAAATATAATACTACTGGGGCTTATTTTCGGGGATGTCTTTTATATTGATAAATGAAATTACGAAATTTAAATCTAAATTAACAGAAATTACGAAAAACTACCTACATTTGATCATTGATGTAGTCGAGTGTTTGCGGCGCCTGATGTGATTGTGAAGAATTCTTATTTCCTTCATCTGTCTGCCGCTCTTAACCAGGGCTTATTTTAAGGTGAGGGCTTACATTAAAATCATCGTGAAAAATCACACTAGATCTTATTTTCTAGGAAACCCGATATAAAATGAGTTAATCAAAGACACTGTTCACAATTTTCCTTTATCTAACATCGATAAATGGCCATTTCTCATGATTCATTAAAAAAGAATTCCTGACCTCTAGGTACCACCAAAATAGGTCACGTGATCAGTTTAGGCCATACTGAAGGAAGAAACAAATATTTTTGAACTTTAAAAAAAAATCCCCCAAAAAATAAATAACGAACATAAAGAGTTGTTACAGAGAAAAACGCTTAATTCAAAGATTTGGGGAAAATTACTCACCGTTATCTTGAAAAATAAAACAGTATGTTTTTTTTTTGTTTGTTTCTTTTTACAACAGGGCCAGTTTCTTTATTGATATTATTTTAACAGAATTCTGTATTCATGATTCTTTTACTAAAAAGTTCTCGCATCAAAACTTATAAAAATATTCTGATATAATTATTCAGACTCTTATCTTTATAGAAAAAAGTAAAAATCGTTTTTTGTCTGTTAATTTTTTCATATTTCATAAAATAGGGGTGGGAGTAGACCTCGTAAAAAATAATTCCCCTAATATATTTTAGGAAAAAAACTATTTTATACATATTTACATCAAATGGAAATTTTCGTGAAAATCGGACCATTAATTGATTTTTCATAGCTTTTTTTTTTTTTTTTTTTTTTTTTTTTTTTTTTAAAGCTTCTAGTCATAACTTGTTTTTGGCTACGTTAAATTCGAATTGATTTAACGGTTCAAAAATGTAAACATTGTTTTTCGTTCATAATTTTCATTTCCGTAAGCTGAAGAAGAAAATCAAAAATCATCAGGAGTTTTTAATGTTTTTTTTCAAATGGAAAAAAATTTCAAGATAATTCATTGTGTTAAATTATAGGGGGGGGGGGTAAATTTCACAGGGGAAAATTGGTGGTACCTATTGAACATCCAGCGAGGATCAAACTCTCTGTTCCGTAGTAATGGACCTACAAGAGTAGCTTGCTAACTATTACACCACGACGGATATATCCAATCTTATGAAAATAAAGATATTATTTGAAGAAGACATTAACACTACTAGCAAATATATGCACCCTCCGGGTGCAAGTATATAAGTTTTAATGTAATAAAATATTGTATTAAATTAGAAAGGCTAATGAAACTAAATAAGAATACAGATAAAAAGATTTGAAACAGAGGGGGGTATAATAAAAGATTTGAATCAGAGGGAGTATAATAAAAAAAACTGAAACTTACTCTTCCATCACTCTCGTCTTTCATTGTTATTTTTTCTAATTTAAGTATTTAGTTATAAGAGGAAGTAAAGAATAAAATGACAGTTATTTTATCTTGTTAATGGATTTCATTTCAGATTCATTGAAGAGATTTTTGCTTATATTCATTAAAATAAAACCAAACAGTCAGAAATCAATAATACTAAGCACATATTTATTAAATTCGATTTTTTAATATTAATATGCAAATTAGCCTTCCCATTCACACTGTAAACCGCTATTTTGTTGTATATATAAATATAATTGCATGTTGTCAATATGTAGACATAGTTAACAGTATTAATAATGTATGACAATTTTATTAATAATTGAGGTTAAATAAAAATAAAATCATGGAGAATGTGATGTCTATAACTAAGAGATATGTGACTTAAGTAGGAATATAGTTTCGGTTACAGACAGAAAAACACACAATCTCCATTATAATAAGATTTTGCGAACCAATTTAATCTATTTCGTGACCCACTAAAGTGTCAGCACCCATAACTTGAAAATCCCTGGTTTAGACGGTCTCGATTCTTCCTCTAATCTTCAGTACCCACCCCCCTTATTGAATTTTCACCACTACTAACTCAGGACCGTAGCAGAGATGAATTATTTTTGGGCAGAACTTGCACAAAGGTGTCAATTAGATTGACCCAGAAAAAACAGAACCCAAATTATTCATTTTCCCATTAAACTAACATTAAACCCCGACCCTAACCCACCTTAGTTAAAATTAAGTTTTATTACAAAATTTGTGGGTTCTGTTTTTACTGGGTCACCGGTATACAGGGTGACCTAGAAAAAATAGAACCCAAATTATTTATTCATTTTCCCATTAAAGTAATCCTAACCCTAACTCTAACCCTCCATAGTTAAAATTAAGTTTTATTACAAAATGTGGGTTCTGTTTTTTTCTGGGTCACCCTAATTTTGACACCTTTGTGCAAGTTCAGCCGATTTTTTAGAAGGTGCAGTTTTTCTTTCTTTATTGTATTTTGTTAAAATAAAACTGTAGAAATATAACAAGTAGTAAAAATTGTGTGGGGGGGGGTGGACAGGGCTGCTGCGACCCTTTAACTAGTGAGTTAAACTGGTTATCTAATGATACCAATTCTCTTGAGTCTCCTTCTAACCAATTTCAATAATGTGGCTGTGTGGGATATTTTCGGTTTGTTTTCAGGATTCCAGCTCTTCTAGTTTTTAATTAGGCTTTAAAAATGTGCGGTTCGATCTCTGTGCTTGAAGGGCGATTGCATTGTCACCAAACGTTAATAATTCTGTCATCTTGATTTAACAAAAATTACTAAAATTCTCGTTAAGTTTGTAACCGTAAACAAAATATGACCAGTATTTCACGTGTTTTTAACATCCCACATCCGAATTAAAATTCAAACAAACACGGAAAAAATGAATGAAACTTAACATAATTTTTTTTTGCCAATGCACATAGACTTTTTAAAAAATTAACCATTTTTTGCTGTATTATAAAGAGTGATAAAAAAATCACATGTAAAAAAAATTATTTATTTTACGTCTTTAAAACGCAAGATGGCACATTTTGCTGTTTTTTTTTTTTTTTTTTTTTTTTTTTTTTTGTTTCTTTCCCCTTTCTTTCTCTCGCTTTAAAATGTGCTCTTTTTAATGTGATTTGTTTTAAGAAATTGATATAATTTTGTTATGTAAGTTTAAGCTCTGTTAAGGGGGGGGGGGGAGAAGTAACAATTTAAAAAAAATTTAATGAAAGTTTAAAATAAGGATGCGCTGTCGTACCTAAATTTTGGTCATATTTACCGTAAACCCAGCTAAAACTGCACATGTTGAGATTTTTATTGGGACAAATATACTTAAAATACTCTTAGCGAATAAAACAAATTCCAACCCAATTTGCCAGTCAATAATACCTTTTAAAAAGTATTTTTTAAATTCTCCAAATTCCCGATTTAACTATGAAATGATAGAATTTTTCACTCCTTCCTAAACAGAAGTATTACTATAATCATGGACTACTATCACAACGGTAGATCAAGTGGTTCACAGGTCGTCTAAGAATAAAATTCAAGATAGTTACTTTCCTATTCTGTCATTTATCCTGTTCCTTGTGAAATCCAGATCAAAATTTTTAGATTTTCAAATTTTTTTTTAGATTCTTTTTCATAATTTTTTCTTCAAATCTCTTGTTTTTTTGTTTATATATTTTTTTCACCTTTCACTTTCATTTTTTTTTTCACTTTTCTTTTTTTTTCTTTTTTACCTTTTAAAAATGTTTAAAATTTTCCTTAAAAAATTCTACAAAATTTGTTTTGGTCTTCTTCAAAAGTTTTTAGATTTTTTTCCCCCTCCTTTTCTTCTTCTTTTCCTCCTTCTTCCTCCCCTTTTAAGAACACCATCATCAATATCACATAGAGAATATAATTCTTAATTAAACATGACCGTTCGCTAGTTAATTGCAAGCAGATAATTTATAACAGGCAGACAAAATGTCGCAAAATAAATAGCCAAATGTTTAGATCATTTTGTGGGTCACACCTCATCGCTTGATACAGTCTCTCTTTCCTCTGTCTCTCTGTGTGTCTCCTCTGTCTCTATTTCTCTCTCCCTGTCTGTCTGTCTGTCTGTCTGTCTCTCTCTCTCTCTCCCCCCCCCCTCAGGGTCGTGCGCGTGATCCAGCTGTAGTGACTGGTTAGTGCGCGACACAAACAGCCCAGATGCCTTCACTTGACGCTCTACCAGTGCTAAAAGCATTTTAAACTATTTGTTAGTTTTATAATACGTTGGTTCTTTAACTATTTCAACTTGGATTCCATTTTTTAAAAATGAAAGGACAATTTGGAAAATTATAACTCTTCTCTGTACCGATTCCAGTTTGGTTTTTACTTCACGGATTCATTGATTTTTTTTTTTTTTTTTCTTTTTTTTTCTTTTGATAATTCAAAACATAAAATATGATAAAACAAATTTCAAAGTTTTCAATTTTAAATATTTGAAAATAACTTTATTGGACTTTTCCTATGGAAAATTGAATTAAGATTTTAACTAAAGGAAAGAAAAAGTGCGACTAGATTTGGTAAGTAAAATAGATTTAATTTTTTTTTTTTTTTTTTTTTTTCACAGGTGAAAAAAAAATCGCTTCTAAAATTTGAATGAAATTCAATTTGAAAAAAAAAATTAAGTCAATTTATTTTACGGACGTTTTAAAATTTAAATTTTTTCCGTTCCTATCTGTCTATCCGTTCCCGTCTGTCTATCGGTTGTCCGTTCCTATCCGTCCATCCATTCTTTGTCCGTTCCCGTCGTATATCCGTTCCCGGTCCCGGTCCGATATCCGTTCCCCGTCTGTATCCGTTCCGGTCCGTTCCCCGTCTGTCTATCCGTTCCCGGTCCGTTCCCCGTCTGTCTATCCGTTCCCGGTCCGTTCTCTGTCTATCCGTTCCCGTCCGTTCCCCGTCTGTCTATCCGTTCCCGGTCCGTCCCCGTCTGTCTATCCGTTCCCGGTCCGTTCCCCGTCTGTCTATCCGTTCCCGGTCCGTTCCCCGTCTGTCTATCCGTTCCTCCGTTCCGTCTGTCTATCCGTTCCCGGTCCGTTCGTCTATCCGTTCGTTCCCCGTCTGTCTATCCGTTCCCAGTCTGTTTAACCGTTCCGTCTGTCCCGTTCCCCGTCCGTTCCTATCGATCTATTAGGTATACTCAAATTTTCATCTTCTTTTTATTTTTTAAAAACGAATTAGAATAATTAAATCGATTATTTAAGGTCAAATTTTTGTCTAAATCGAAAAGTAGTAACAATGTGCATCAGTAAGAAAATAACTTACAAAATATTACACATGTAATTTATTTTTAATACACTTAAAACTCTTTTTTTTCTTTTTTTTTCTTTTTTTTTTTTTTTGTTGTCAATTTTGCTCTAACCGTTATATAAAGATTGCGTAAAATCAGTGTTTACAAAATAATTTAAACCACCCTATTGAAAAGAAATTTACCAAAAACAAGGGAATTATCCGATTTTAATAAAATTTTCAGTGTTGATTTATCAATGAATGAATTTTATAATGCATCAGTTATTTTATTTCAAAACTTCCTAATTTAATTAAGTATTTCTATGATAAATTGATATATAAAATTTATTTAAAATATGAATATCATGATGTTAAGTTTAAAATGTCATTTTAGATTCTAAAAACATTTTTTAATAACTACTTTAGTATCGAATTTTAATTTTTTTTTCAAAAACTCTATTGAAAATTTAGCGCGCCATTTTAAACAGAACAAAGATCGATGTATAATTTCTTTTATAAGATAATAACCAATTTAAATAATTACCGAAAATTAGTTTTCATTTCATTTTCAGTACTCATTTTCTACCAGAGTATCACCTTAATTCTTTTTTCTTCTATTGACAACTTCGGTCTTTTGTCTTTTTATTCATACTGTAATTAGTTTCGAAAGTATATTATTTTGCGAACCCCAAAATAATGCGAACAAAGGAACGAATGTGATTTGAGGACCTGCCACGGAAGTAATGATGAAATGTGATGGATTAATAAACATAACACCTATCGGGGAGTGGTTCAAAAGATTAAGAGTTTTCCCGGCGACGACTAGATCCTGTATGACACACGTGCAGGGATGAGCCAACCCAAAATGTGCTAGCAGTACTCTATTTTGGGGGGCGGAGCTGACATTTGTGGAGATATGCGCAGACCCTCAAGTGTCAAAAAATATTCAAATGATTGACATGTTTTTTTTTTTAAAGAGAAATTAAATTGTTTTACAGGGACAGCCCATTTTTGCTCCTCTCTTTAAAGTACAAGCCCATATTTTGTGAAAAGATATAAGCTGTACTTGTTAGAATTATTTTTTTTATCACTTGAACGCTTGGATCTCCAGGAATTCTTTTCATTTATTCATTTGCTCCTTCATAACTACCAAAGCTCCAACAACAACAGGTATTGTGCTAGTTTTTAATTTTTAGCTTTTAATCTCTGTTTTTAGTTCGTTGTATTTCGATATTATTTCAAATTCTTCCACTTCGCTATTTTTTAACAGAAATTACAGTAACATGTATGAATAAGTTATGTACCACCAATTCAAACGTTGAAGTCATTTTTTTTTTTTCAGTACTAATGTCAATTCTCCTAAATTAGAAATTTACTTTATTTAAAAACTTTCACATTTTTCCAATTCATTTATCCCCGTTATTTTGGGGCGCCACATATATTGGTATTTAAGGCTCAATCAAATTCTTTTTTATAAATAAAAAGAAAACTGAAGATATGTAGGGAATTAATTTTTTTAATTGAGAGGAAAGTGGGGTGGAAAAATCGAAAAATTAAATTTAAAAACTTAAAATATTTTCAAATTTTTAATTACTCTGATGTACTTGAAATTTAATTCTTTTATTATCAGAAAAATAATTTTTTTTTTTTTTTTTTTTTTTTTCAATCGAAATTAAATAACAATATGGGTAAACTATGAATTCAGGGTTGTAAATTTACTGGACAGATGTTAGTGGAATATGGAATTTAGTGCAATGTATATATTTTTACTTCTTAACTGTGATTGATACTTTTAAGAAAAAATCAAACTCTAAGGAACATGCGTTAATTCATTTATAAGTTTAAAAATAAAATAAATAAACGACCGCATTAATTGATGTTGTATAGATTTAAAGTTGTTGCATAGTGATTCAGTTATACACTTTTTTTTTCTTTTTTTACCTCAGAACTACAAAAGTGGACTGTTTTTAAGTTTTTATTCACTTATTTTTGCTACACTGAAATAAAAAAAATATATATCGTTTTAATACTCGGCAAAATTAGCAGTGAACAGTAATTTTCAGTTTATTTCAGAATAGGACTTGATAAGTTTATAATCTCAATTCCCTTAAAATAACAACACTAAAGTCCTTAGACAGTGATAAGAATTTACGCCCCTGAAATCATAGTCTATCCATTTATGAATAAGCAATAGTTTCGTCCTTGATTTTATCGCAATATTTCGGTCTATTCGTATTTTTGTTCTATTGGTGTGGATTGAGAAGTCCCAAAAAAGTGTTATCTATTTCAAACTCAAAGCTGCTAAATGCTCATACCAGTCCCACGTTATTTTCTTTCTTGGAGTGTGCAAGTATTCACTAACGCTGTTACATCTGTTCAGATATTCATTTTTTTATTATTATTTATTTAAACTCTTTACGAGTTTTTTTTATTTATTTTTTTTTTTTTATCCACTTCGCTTTAACTGGTGGTTTTCACTGAAGTCTGGGTGACAACAAAGTCTCCTCAGCTCTCCAGGACTCTTCTAAGTATTCTAGCTGATCTCAGCATTGTCGGCTAGACCAGTGTTTTTCAAACTTTCTTTCTTTCTTTTACTGTGATCCACAGCCAGAACGACAATTTGAATTGCGACCCATTAAACCTGTAAAGTGTAATGATACTGTGTTTCCCCGAAAATAAGACCGGGCTTGTATTAATTTTAACTCTGAAATATAATACTACTGGGGCTTATTTTCGGGATGTCTTTTATATGATAAATGAAATTACGAAATTTAAATCTAAATTAACAGAAATTACGAAAAACTACCTACATTTGATCATTGATGTAGTCGAGTGTTTGCGGCGCCTGTGTGATTGTGAAGAATTCTTATTTCCTTCCTCTGTCTGCCGTCTTAACCAGGGCTTATTTTAAGGTGAGGGCTTACATTAAAATCATCGTGAAAAATCACACTAGATCTTATTTCTAGGAAACCGTATAAAATGAGTTAATCAAAGACACTGTTCACAATTTTCCTTTATCTAACATCGATAAATGGCCATTTCTCATGATTCATTAAAAAAGAATTCCTGACCTCTAGGTACCACCAAATAGGTCACGTGATCAGTTTAGGCCATACTGAAGGAAGAAACAAATATTTTTGAACTTTAAAAAAAAAATCCCCCAAAAATAAAATAACGAACATAAAGAGTTGTTACAGAGAAAAACGCTTAATTCAAAGATTGGGAAAAATTACTCACCGTTATCTTGAAAAATAAAACAGTATGTTTTTTTTTGTTTGTTTCTTTTTACAACAGGGCCAGTTTCTTTATTGAATTATTTTTAACAGAATTCTGTATTCATGATTCTTTTACTAAAAAGTTCTCGCATCAAAACTTATAAAAATATTCTGATATTAATTATTCAGACTCTTATCTTTATAGAAAAAAGTAAAAATCGTTTTTTGTCTGTTAATTTTTCATATTTCATAAAATAGGGGTGGAGTAGACCTCGTAAAAAATAATTCCCCTAATATATTTTAGGAAAAAAAACTATTTATACATATTTACATCAAATGGAAATTTTCGTGAAAATCGGACCATTAATTGATTTTTCATAGCCTTTTTTTTTTTTTTTTTTTTTTTTTTTTTTTTAAAGCTTCTAGTCATAACTTGTTTTTGGCTACGTTAAATTCGAATTGATTTAACGGTTCAAAAATGTAAACATTTGTTTTCGTTCATAATTTTCATTTCCGTAAGCTGAAGAAGAAAATCAAAAATCATCAGGAGTTTTTAATGTTTTTTTCAAATGGAAAAAAATTCAAGATAATTCATTGTGTTAAATTATAGGGGGGGGGGGTAAATTTCACAGGGGAAAATTGGTGGTACCTATTGAACATCCAGCGAGGATCAAACTCTCTGTTCCGTAGTAATGGACCTACAAGATAGCTTGCTAACTATTACACCACGACGGATATATCCAATCTTATGAAAATAAAGATATTATTTGAAGAAGACATTAACACTACTAGCAAATATATGCACCCTCCGGGTGCAAGTATATAAGTTTTAATTAATAAAATATTGTATTAAATAGAAAGGCTAATGAAACTAAATAAGAATACAGATAAAAAGATTTGAAACAGAGGGGGTATAATAAAAGATTTGAATCAGAGGAGTATAATAAAAAAAACTGAAACTTACTCTTCCATCACTCTCGTCTTTCATTGTTATTTTTTCTAATTTAAGTATTTAGTTATAAGAGGAAGTAAAGAATAAAATGACAGTTATTTTATCTTGTTAATGGATTCATTTCAGATTCATTGAAGAGATTTTTGCTTATATTCATTAAAATAAAAACCAAACAGTCAGAAATCAATAATACTAAGCACATATTTATTAAATTCGATTTTTTAATATTAATATGCAAATAGCCTTCCCATTCACACTGTAAACCGCTATTTTGTTGTATATATAAATATAATTGCATGTTGTAATATGTAGACATAGTTAACAGTATTAATAATGTATGACAATTTTATTAATAATTGAGGTTAAAATAAAAATAAAATCATGGAGAATGTGATGTCTATAACTAAGAGATATGTGACTTAAGTAGGAATATAGTTTCGGTTACAGACAGAAAAACACACAATCTCCATTATAATAAGATTTTGCGAACCAATTTAATCTATTTCGTGACCCACTAAAGTGTCAGCACCCATAACTTGAAAATCCCTGGTTTAGACGGTCTCGATTCTTCCTCTAATCTTCAGTACCCACCCCCCTTATTGAATTTTCACCACTACTAACTCAGGACCGTAGCAGAGATGAATTATTTTTTGGGCAGAACTTGCACAAAGGTGTCAATTAGATTGACCCAGAAAAAACAGAACCCAAATTATCATTTTCCCATTTAAACTAACATTAAACCCCGACCCTAACCCACCTTAGTAAAATTAAGTTTTATTACAAAATTTGTGGTTCTGTTTTTACTGGGTCACCGGTATACAGGGTGACCTAGAAAAAATAGAACCCAAATTATTTATTCATTTTCCCATTAAAGTAATCCTAACCCTAACTCTAACCCTCCATAGTTTAAATTAAGTTTTATTACACAAATGTGGGTTCTGTTTTTTTTCTGGGTCACCCTAATTTACACCTTTGTGCAAGTTCAGCCGATTTTTTAGAAGGTGCAGTTTTTCTTTCTTTAATTGTATTTTGTTAAAATAAAACTGTAGAAATATAACAAGTAGTAAAAATTGTGTGGGGGCTGGACAGGGCTGCTGCGACCCTTTAACTAGTGAGTTAAACTGGTTATCTAATGATACCAATTCTCTTGAGTCTCCTTCTAACCAATTTCAATAATGTGGCTGTGTGGGATATTTTCGGTTTGTTTTCAGGATTCCAGCTCTTCTAGTTTTTAAATTAGGCTTTAAAAATGTGCGGTTCGATCTCTGTGCTTGAAGGGCGATTGCATTGTCACCAAACGTTAATAATTCTGTTCATCTTGATTTAACAAAAATTACTAAAATTCTCGTTAAGTTTGTAACCGTAAACAAAATATGACCAGTATTTCACGTGTTTTTAACATCCCCACATCCGAATTAAAATTCAAACAAACACGGAAAAAATGAATGAAACTTAACATAATTTTTTTTTGCCAATGCACATAGACTTTTAAAAAATTAACCATTTTTTGCTGTATTATAAAGAGTGATAAAAAAAATCACATGTAAAAAAATTATTTATTTACGTCTTTAAAACGCAAGATGGCACATTTTGCTGTTTTTTTTTTTTTTTTTTTTTGTTTTTTGTTTCTTCCCCTTTCTTTCTCTGCTTTAAAATGTGCTCTTTTTAATGTGATTTGTTTTAAGAAATTGATATAATTTTGTTATGTAAGTTTAAGCTCTGTTAAGGGGGGGGGAAGTAACAATTTAAAAAAAATTTAATGAAAGTTTAAAATAAGGATGCGCTGTCGTACCTAAATTTTGGTCATATTTACCGTAAACCCAGCTAAAACTGCACATGTTGAGATTTTTATTGGGACAAATATACTTAAAATATCTCTTAGCGAATAAAACAAATTCCAACCCAATTTGCCAGTCAATAATACCTTTTAAAAAGTATTTTTTTAAATTCTCCAAATTCCCGATTTAACTATGAAATGATAGAATTTTCACTCCTTACCTTAGAGTGTGGAGTACCCCTTCATTGCCATTACTCCCAGGTCTACTCTTAAATTTACTCTAGGTTTACTCCTGGAGTGTAGTACATATTAGAGTCCTATCTATGGGGTAAATTGCTAAAAAAAAGTGTTTTATTTTTCTAAATTTGAATACCGAACAGAATTGATAAAGCCAAAACGTCTTCGGTTTAAAATAGCCCAAGGGTTGACATGGCTTAAAATCCAACCAACCAACCAACATCGTGTTAATGTCTTTGGGAAATGTACGAACTTCCCAGCTATGGGTAAATGGTACAGTATACTGGGTTCTTAACTAAGTTGGTCAATGGTGTTGTAATATCACGAGGATAATTTTGGTTATTTCCTATAACCCCAACCTAAAAAAGTGGAACCACTCTGATTGATAGAAAAATTATCTATTTATTTATTGATCTACTAGGAAAAAAGAAGACGGGGTTAGGGTTAGTTTAATGGAAAATAATTGGTAGATTAATTAACAGATAAAATTCATTCAGAGTGGTTCCCCTTTTTAGGTTGGAGTTATAGGAAATAACCATAATTTTTTAAAAAGATTCACCCTTAACAACAGCAATGTGCCTCTCCATCATATTTAGTTTAGTCATATCGGGAGACCCACCTTTTTAGGGGAGGATGTTCAACCCCATTTGCAGGGATACAGTAGCGAGTAATTTTTTAAAAATCGTCTGGTCTTCTGTTCTCACACAAGCGTCATCGGTAAGACTGCCACGAACAACCAGTTCTCACAGCTCAGAACAGCAATTCGGTATTTACCTTAACCTCCACCAAGGTCAGGATGTGACACGGGGTCTTTTTTAATGGGGGGGGGGATCTACGCACAAACTTAAGCTCATACGATGGTTAATATAAAGAATGCGTGAATCCCATCGGCATTCCCCTTTCGGGTGCCTCGGGCACCGGGCAATAAACCCGGCCATGTCCCTTTAAATTTAGGGGACAAGTGTTGCCCAGGAGGATGGCCCCTGGGATCACGCTGATAATTGACCGAGGCCAGTTGAATTCTGCTAAGAACATTAATCTCCTCCCCCACTGAGAGGAACTACCATGGTCTTTATGCCTCCTCGTTGGCCGAACCAGTCTAGCCAACAGGGGTGACAGGACGCTTACCAAGAGTCACCACTCACAACCTGGAGGTTGTGAGTTGTTCAATCTGTAGCATCGCGAGGCAAATTCACTTTAACTCCGCTATATTATAAGCCCGATGACAGGGCGTTAAAGAAATCGAGAATGGGTTTTGAAAACAGTGATACCCGTAACGAGGATGCAATTATTTTTAAACGAAAGAAAGCAGAAATAAATAGGAGCTGGGGGGAGCTCTCAAAGTAGTTTTGACTAAAGGAGCTCCTTTGGTTTGAATTCAGTTTTCCTTCTCCTAGATCAGTTAGTATACCAAGGTTAAAGAGCCTTGTCTGCCCTACTATTCACTCATAACTGGAGGGATAATATAGCATCTTTTCCTAGGATATTAGTGCTGTGTGAAATGCGGTCAGTCACGTCCAGGATTTGAATTCGTCTCACCTGCCCATTTCCTACAACGATCTTATCAATTCGCACCTCGATACTCGGATTAACCTTATTCGAATTTGAAATTCACCAATTGTAATGCTTCGGCGACTGGAGGAAAAAAAGGGACTCTCAAAGTAATTATGACTAACGAGAAGAGAGCTTATTAAGTTTGAATCCAGAGTTTTCCTTCTCCTCAACTAATGCCAGTTTTTTTAAAAACTGTCTGTCCTATTATTTACACATAGATAGAGGGAGAATGGTTGGATGCATACCTTTCCCTAGAGTATTAGTACTATGAGAAATGCAAACAGTCTCGTCCAGGATTTTAACTCAATTCACCGGGTCCATTACACCACGCACCTCCACAATTCTCTAAGGAAGATGATTATTTACTGTTTCCCTACTTTGGAAAGGGGTTAGTTTAGCTCAGTCGGTAGAGCATCGCTTAGGAATCACAGGTTCTTGGTTCGATACCAGTCCCCCGCAACTCAGCGCACGAGTAGCACAGATTGGGTAATCTGACCTGTGCCTTAAAGTGGAGAGTTGACAGAAAAAAAAATCTTCCCGGTCTCACGCTAGCGAAAAGGGGATATACTCCCTCGCAGTCCGGCTGATACCAACAATATGCCATTCCGCCAACTTACTTTGGAAAGAAGTTGTTTGAATGGAGTTTTTGTCGAAATCAAGAATACAAAGTTGATTTGATTTTAATAGCATGTCAAACCGTCTAGGATTATTTTATGCTTACGTTCATATTTACATTTTTGTGTAGTTAAGATTTGGGGTGGGTGGGTGCACATGGTCCTATCGAATACGAATATTTTTTTAAACGGATCTATTTGACCCATTGACAGTTACTATCATTCCGGGTCAGAATGCACCTGGGCGTAATGGCACCAAGAAAACGGTAAGAGGTCTGCGAGACTTGGGAAACCGAACTCTTAGATTAGCGGGTGGGGTGTGGAACAAAGGAATAACGTTGATTTGAGCACCTGCCACGGAAGTAATGATTGAAATGTGATGGATTAATAAACATAACACCTATCGGGGAGTGGTTCAAAAGATTAAGAGTTTTCCCGGCGACGACTAGATCCTGTATGACACACGTGCAGGGATGAGCCAACCCAAAATGTGCTAGCAGTACTCTATTTTGGGGGGCGGAGCTGACATTTGTGGAGATATGCGGCAGACCCTCAAGTGTCAAAAAATATTCAAATGATTGACATGTTTTTTTTTTTAAAGAGAAATTAAATTGTTTTACAGGGACAGCCCATTTTTGCTCCTCTCTTTAAAGTACAAGCCCATATTTTGTGAAAAGATATAAGCTGTACTTGTTAGAATTATTTTTTTGATCACTTGAACGCTTGATCTCCAGGAATTCTTTCATTTATTCATTTGCTCCTTCATAACTACCAAAGCTCCAACAACAACAGGTATTGTGCTAGTTTTTAATTTTTAGCTTTTAATCTCTGGTTTTAGTTCGTTGTATTTCGATATTATTTCAAATTCTTCCACTTCGCTATTTTTTTAACAGAAAATTACAGTAACATGTATGAATAAGTTATGTACCCCAATTCAAACGTTGAAGTCATTTTTTTTTTTTCAGTACTAATGTCAATTCTCCTAAATTAGAAATTTACTTTATTTAAAACTTTCACATTTTTCCAATTCATTTATCCCCGTTATTTTGGGGCGGCCACATATATTGGTATTTAAGGCTCAATCAAATTCTTTTTTATAAATAAAAAGAAAACTGAAGATATGTAGAGAATTAATTTTTTTAATTGAGAGGAAAGTGGGGTGGAAAAATCGAAAATTAAATTTAAAAACTTAAAATATTTCAAATTTTTTAATTACTCTGATGTACTTGAAATTTAATTCTTTTATTATCAGAAAAATAATTTTTTTTTTTTTTTTTTTTTTTTTTTTTTCAATCGAAATTACAATAACATATATGGGTAAACTATGAATTCAGGGTTGTAAATTTACTGGACAGATGTTAGTGGAATATGGAATTTAGTGCAATGTATATATTTTTAACTTCTTAACTGTGATTGATACTTTTAAGAAAAAATCAAACTCTAAGGAACATGCGTTAATTCATTATAAGTTTAAAAATAAAATAAATAAACGACCGCATTAATTGATGTTGTATAGATTTAAAGTTGTTGCATAGTGATTCAGTTATACACTTTTTTTTTCTTTTTTTACCTCAGAACTACAAAAGTGGACTGTTTTTAAGTTTTTATTCACTTATTTTTGCTACACTGAAATAAAAAAAAATATATATCGTTTAATACTCGGCAAAATTAGCAGTGAACAGTAATTTTCAGTTTATTTCAGAATAGGACTTGATAAGTTTATAATCTCAATTCCCTTAAAATAACAACACTAAAGTCCTGTAGACAGTGATAAGAATTTACGCCCCTGAATTCATAGTCTATCCATTTATGAATAAGCAATAGTTTCGTCCTTGATTTTATCGCAATATTCGGTCTATTCGTATTTTTGTTCTATTGGTGTGGATTGAGAAGTCCCAAAGAAAGTGTTATCTATTTCAAACTCAAAGTCTGCTAAATGCTCATACCAGTCCCACGTTATTTTCTTTCTTGGAGTGTGCAAGTATTCACTAACGCTGTTACATCTGTTCAGATATTCATTGTTTTTATTATTATTTATTTAAACTCTTTACGAGTTTTTTTTTATTTATTTTTTTTTTTTTTATCCACTTCGCTTTAACTGGTGGTTTTCACTGAAGTCTGGGTGACAACAAAGTCTCCTCAGCTCTCCAGGACTCTTCTAAGTATTCTAGCTGATCTCAGCATTGTCGGCTAGACCAGTGTTTTTCAAACTTTTTCTTTCTTTCTTTTACTGTGATCCACAGCCAGAACGACAATTTGAATTGCGACCCATTAAACCTGTAAAGTGTAATGATACTGTGTTCCCCGAAAATAAGACCGGGCTTGTATTAATTTTAACTCTGAAATATAATACTACTGGGGCTTATTTTCGGGATGTCTTTTATATTGATAAATGAAATTACGAAATTTAAATCTAAATTAACAGAAATTACGAAAAACTACCTACATTTGATCATTGATGTAGTCGAGTGTTTGCGGCGCCTGGTGTGATTGTGAAGAATTCTTATTTCCTTCATCTGTCTGCCGCTCTTAACCAGGGCTTATTTTAAGGTGAGGGCTTACATTAAAATCATCGTGAAAAATCACACTAGATCTTATTTTCTAGGAAACCCGGTATAAAATGAGTTAATCAAAGACACTGTTCACAATTTTCCTTTATCTAACATCGATAAATGGCCATTTCTCATGATTCATTAAAAAAGAATTCCTGACCTCTAGGTACCACCAAAATAGGTCACGTGATCAGTTTAGGCCATACTGAAGGAAGAAACAAATATTTTTGAACTTAAAAAAAAAAATCCCCCAAAAAATAAATAACGAACATAAAGAGTTGTTACAGAGAAAAACGCTTAATTCAAAGATTTGGGAAAAATTACTCACCGTTATCTTGAAAAATAAAACAGTATGTTTTTTTTTTTGTTTGTTTCTTTTTACAACAGGGCCAGTTTCTTTATTGATATTATTTTAACAGAATTCTGTATTCATGATTCTTTTACTAAAAAGTTCTCGCATCAAAACTTATAAAAATATTCTGATATAATTATTCAGACTCTTATCTTTATAGAAAAAAGTAAAAATCGTTTTTTGTCTGTTAATTTTTTCATATTTCATAAAATAGGGGTGGAGTAGACCGTTAAAAAATAATTCCCCTAATATATTTTAGGAAAAAAAACTATTTTATACATATTTACATCAAATGGAAATTTTCGTGAAAATCGGACCATTAATTGATTTTTCATAGCCTTTTTTTTTTTTTTTTTTTTTTTTTTTTTTAAAGCTTCTAGTCATAACTTGTTTTTGGCTACGTTAAATTCGAATTGATTTAACGGTTCAAAAATGTAAACATTGTTTTTCGTTCATAATTTTCATTTCCGTAAGCTGAAGAAGAAAATCAAAAATCATCAGGAGTTTTTAATGTTTTTTTCAAATGGAAAAAAATTTCAAGATAATTCATTGTGTTAAATTATAGGGGGGGTAAATTTCACAGGGGAAAATTGGTGGTACCTATTGAACATCCAGCGAGGATCAAACTCTCTGTTCCGTAGTAATGGACCTACAAGACTAGCTTGCTAACTATTACACCACGACGGATATATCCAATCTTATGAAAATAAAGATATTATTTGAAGAAGACATTAACACTACTAGCAAATATATGCACCCTCCGGGTGCAAGTATATAAGTTTTAATATAATAAAATATTGTATTAAATTAGAAAGGCTAATGAAACTAAATAAGAATACAGATAAAAAGATTTGAAACAGAGGGGGTATAATAAAAGATTTGAATCAGAGGGAGTATAATAAAAAAAACTGAAACTTACTCTTCCATCACTCTCGTCTTTCATTGTTATTTTTTCTAATTTAAGTATTTAGTTATAAGAGGAAGTAAAGAATAAAATGACAGTTATTTTATCTTGTTAATGGATTTCATTTCAGATTCATTGAAGAGATTTTTGCTTATATTCATTAAAATAAAACCAAACAGTCAGAAATCAATAATACTAAGCACATATTTATTAAATTCGATTTTTTAATATTAATATGCAAATTAGCCTTCCCATTCACACTGTAAACCGCTATTTTGTTGTATATATAAATATAATTGCATGTTGTTAATATGTAGACATAGTTAACAGTATTAATAATGTATGACAATTTTATTAATAATTGAGGTTAAATAAAAATAAAATCATGGAGAATGTGATGTCTATAACTAAGAGATATGTGACTTAAGTAGGAATATAGTTTCGGTTACAGACAGAAAAACACACAATCTCCATTATAATAGATTTTGCGAACCAATTTAATCTATTTCGTGACCCACTAAAGTGTCAGCACCCATAACTTGAAAATCCCTGGTTTAGACGGTCTCGATTCTTCCTCTAATCTTCAGTACCCACCCCCCTTATTGAATTTTCACCACTACTAACTCAGGACCGTAGCAGAGATGAATTATTTTTGGGCAGAACTTGCACAAAGGTGTCAATTAGATTGACCCAGAAAAAAACAGAACCAAATTATTCATTTTTCCCATTAAACTAACATTAAACCCCGACCCTAACCCACTTAGTTAAAATTAAGTTTTATTACAAAATTTGTGGGTTCTGTTTTTACTGGGTCACCGGTATACAGGGTGACCTAGAAAAAATAGAACCCAAATTATTTATTCATTTTCCCATTAAAGTAACCCTAACCCTAATCCTAACCCTAACTCTAACCCTCCATAGTTAAAATTAACAGTTTTATTACAAAATGTGGGTTCTGTTTTTTCTGGGTCACCCTAATTTTCACACCTTTGTGCAAGTTCAGCCGATTTTTTAGAAGGTGCAGTTTTTCTTTCTTTATTGTATTTTGTTAAAATAAAACTGTAGAAATATAACAAGTAGTAAAAATTGTGTGTGTGGGCCCCCCCCCCCACACACACAATTTTGGACAGGGCTGCTGCGACCCTTTAACTAGTGAGTTAAACTGGTTATCTAATGATACCAATTCTCTTGAGTCTCCTTCTAACCAATTTCAATAATGTGGCTGTGTGGGATATTTTCGGTTTGTTTTCAGGATTCCAGCTCTTCTAGTTTTTAAATTAGGCTTTAAAAATGTGCGGTTCGATCTCTGTGCTTGAAGGGCGATTGCATTGTCACCAAACGTTAATAATTCTGTCATCTTGATTTAACAAAAATTACTAAAATTCTCGTTAAGTTTGTAACCGTAAACAAAATATGACCAGTATTTCACGTGTTTTTAACATCCCCACATCCGAATTAAAATTCAAACAAACACGGAAAAAATGAATGAAACTTAACATAATTTTTTTTTGCCAATGCACATAGACTTTTAAAAAATTAACCATTTTTTGCTGTATTATAAAGAGTGATAAAAAAAATCACATGTAAAAAAAATTATTTATTTTACGTCTTTAAAACGCAAGATGGCACATTTTGCTGTTTTTTTTTTTTTTTTTGTTTTTTTTTTGTTTCTTTCCCTTTCTTTCTCTTGCTTGAAAATGTGCTCTTTTTAATGTGATTTGTTTTAAGAAATTGATATAATTTTGTTATGTAAGTTTAAGCTCTGTTAAGGGGGGGGGAAGTAACAATTTAAAAAAAATTTAATGAAAGTTTAAAATAAGGATGCGCTGTCGTACCTAAATTTTGGTCATATTTACCGTAAACCCAGCTAAAACTGCACATGTTGAGATTTTTATTGGGACAAATATACTTAAAATACTCTTAGCGAATAAAACAAATTCCAGCCCAATTTGCCAGTCAATAATACCTTTTTAAAAAGTATTTTTTAAATTCTCCAAATTCCCGATTTAACTATGAAATGATAGAATTTTTCACTCCTTCCTAAACAGAAGTATTAATATAATCATGGACTACTATCACAACGGTAGATCAAGTGGTTCACAGGTCGTCTAAGAATAAAATTCAAGATAGTTACTTTCCTATTCTGTCATTTATCCTGTTCCTTGTGAAATCCAGATCAAAATTTTTAGATTTTCAAATTTTTTTTTAGATTCTTTTTCATAATTTTTTCTTCAAATCTCTTGTTTTTTGTTTTATATATTTTTTTCACCTTTCACTTTCATTTTTTTTTTTCACTTTTTCTTTTTTTCTTTTTTACCTTTTTAAAATGTTTAAAATTTTCCTTAAAAATTCTACAAAATTTGTTTTGGTTTTCTTAAAAAGTTTACTTAGAATTTTTCTTCAAAAGTTTTTAGATTTTTTTCCCCCTCCTTTTCTTCTTCTTTTCCTCCTTCTTCCTCCCCTTTTAAGAACACCATCATCAATATCACATAGAGAATATAATTCTTAATTAAACATGACCGTTCGCTAGTTAATTGCAAGCAGATAATTTATAACAGGCAGACAAAATGTCGCAAAATAAATAGCCAAATGTTTAGATCATTTTGTGGGTCACACCTCATCGCTTGATACAGTCTCTCTTTCCTCTGTCTCTCTGTGTGTCTCCTCTGTCTCTATTTCTCTCTCCCTGTCTGTCTGTCTGTGTCTCTCTCTCTCTCTCTCTCTCTCTCTCTCTCTCTCCCCCCCCCCCCTCAGGGTCGTGCGCGTGATCCAGCTGTAGTGACTGGTTAGTGCGCGACACAAACAGCCCAGATGCCTTCACTTGACGCTCTACCAGTGCTAAAAGCATTTTAAACTATTTGTTAGTTTTATAATACGTTGGTTCTTTAACTATTTCAACTTGGATTCCATTTTTTTTAAAATGAAAGGACAATTTGGAAAATTATAACTCTTCTCTGTACCGATTCCAGTTTGGTTTTTACTTCACGGATTCATTGATTTTTTTTTTTTTTTTTTTTTTTTTTTCTTTTGATAATTCAAAACATAAAATATGATAAAACAAATTTCAAAGTTTTCAATTTTAAATATTTGAAAATAACTTTATTGGACTTTTCCTATGGAAAATTGAATTAAGATTTTAACTAAAGGAAAGAAAAGTGCGACTAGATTTGGTAAGTAAAATAGATTTAATTTTTTTTTTTTTTTTTTTTTTTTCACAGGTGAAAAAAAAATCGCTTCTAAAATTTGAATGAAATTCAATTTGAAAAAAAAAATTAAGTCAATTTATTTTACGGACGTTTTAAAATTTAAATCTTTCCGTTCCTATCTGTCTATCCGTTCCCGTCTGTCTATCGGTTGTCCGTTCCTATCCGTCCATCCATTCTTTGTCCGTTCCCGGTCCGTATATCCGTTCCCGTCTGTCTATCCGTTCCCGTCCGTTCCCCGTCTGTCTATCCGTTCCCGGTCCGTTTCCTGTCTATCCGTTCCCGGTCCGTTCCCCGTCTGTCTATCCGTTCCCGTCCGTTCCCCGTCTGTCTATCCGTTCCCGGTCCGTTCCCCGTCTATCCGGTCCGTATCCGTTCCCGGTCCGTTCCCCGTCTGTCTATCCGTTCCCGGTCCGTTCCCCGTCTGTCTATCCGTTCCCCGTCTGTCGTTCCCAGTCTGTTTAACCGTTCCAGTCAGTCCGTTCCTATCGATCTATTAGGTATACTCAAATTTTCATCTTCTTTTTATTTTAAAAACGAATTAGAATTAATTAAATCGATTATTTAAGGTCAAATTTTTGTCTAAATCGAAAAGTAGTAACAATGTGCATCAGTAAGAAAATAAACTTACAAAATATTACACATGTAATTTATTTTTAATACACTTAAAACTCTTTTTTTTTTCTTTTTTTTTTTTTTTTTTTTGTCAATTTTGCTCTAATATGGCCGTAACCGTTATATAAAGATTGCGTAAAATCAGTGTTTACAAAATAAATTTAACCCACCCTATTGAAAAGAAATTTACCAAAAACAAGGGAATTATCCGATTTTAATAAAATTTTCAGTGTTGATTTATCAATGAATGAATTTTATAATGCATCAGTTATTTTATTTCAAAACTTCCTAATTTAATTAAGTATTTCTATGATAAATTGATATATAAAATTTATTTAAAATATGAATATCATGATAAGTTTAAAATGTCATTTTAGATTCTAAAAACATTTTTTAATAACTACTTTAGTATCGAATTTTAATTTTTTTTTTTCAAAAACTCTATTGAAAATTTAGCGCGCCATTTTAAACAGAACAAAGATCGATGTATAATTTCTTTTATAAGATAATAACCAATTTAAATAATTACCGAAAATTAGTTTTCATTTCATTTTCAGTACTCATTTTCTACCAGAGTATCACCTTAATTCTTTTTCTTCTATTGACAACTTCGGTCTTTTGTCTTTTTATTCATACTGTAATTAGTTTCGAAAGTATATATTTTGCGAACCCCAAAATAAGGGCGGGGGTCAAAGTTAAGTGACCTGAAAAAAATCGGGAAGTTTTGAAATTAAATAACTGGTGCATTATAAAATTCATTCATTGATAAATCAACACTGAAAATTTCATTAAAATCGGATAATTCCCTGATTTTTGGTAATTTTTTAAAACGTGTTGTTGTAAAAAAAGAAAATGGATTTTTGGACAAATTGGGTATACTTAAATCAGTTCCCTGTCCGTTCCTATCTACCTCTGTCAGTCTATAACTATCTAAGTCTAAAAAATCTTTTTAGAATTATTTTTATTTTTAAATATAAGAAAATGTTTTTTTCTTTTTGTTCTGGAATTTGTTTTGTATGCTGTGTTTTTATTTATTTATTTTTATTTTTTTTATTTTTTTTCTAATTTTGAGACTTAACAAAAAGTTTGTTTATTGCAATAATCGATGAAGTGCGCATTTTTAGAGGTGAAAAGGTTTTATTTTTCTCTAATTTAGGAAATTTAAATAAAATAAAATAAAATAAAAATTGGACGATATAGAGTATTAGACATTTTGACAGTACAATTGTTCTTTTTTTTTCTTTTTTTTTTTTTTTTTTTTAATGTATAAAAAACAAAAGAATGTCAAAAACCCTTGAGCCAATATCGCGAAAAATAGAAGGAAGGAAAGAGTCAAGGAAAGAAAGAAAAAAGAAAATGAATTAGATAAAGGTGAAAGAAAAGCAATAACGAATGTATCAGAAAATAAGATTTAAAAATAAAACGAGAAAGACGAAAGCTAACAAGGGCGGGGGTAGCTAGCAGCAAAGAGTGAGGAGGAAAGTAAGGGAATGCAAGTACGAAATATAAAAAAGGAAAAAGTCAGGGAAAGAAAGTAGAGAAAGAATGAAAGAAAAACAGGAAACAGTGAAGTAGGAAAAGAAAACAGGAAAGAAAGTGTGAAAGAAAGCAGGAAACAGTGAGGGGAAGAGAAAGTGGAGAAGGAAAGCGAGAAACAGTTAGGGAAAAGAACAAGGTAAAGAAAGCAGGAAAAGAAGAAAAGTGGGGGCAGGAAAGAGGATATAAAGTAAGGAACTGTGAGGGAAAGAAAGCGGGAAACAGTGAGAGAAGGGGGTGAAAGCAAGGAGGAAGCAGGAGGAAACAGTGAGAGGAGGGAAGGAGGAAACAGAAGGGAAGGAGGAAACAGTGAGAGAAGGGAAGGAGGAAAAGAAAGAGAAAGAAAGTTGAAAAAGAGAAAACAAGGAGAAAAGAATGTAAAGTAAAAAGAATTACATAAAGGTGAAAGTAACTAACGTAAGTTAGAAAATAAAATTTAAAAACAACAAAGAAAGACGAAAAAGAAAGAAAGATATAGATGACACTTTTTCCCACACTTATCGCAGTTATTTTATTTTATTTGTTTTTTTTACTTTTTGCAGTAACATATTTTGTCCCACATTTTTCTAGTGGAGTACAATTTCTCTCGCAAAAGACCTTCACCTTTTCTGAATTCCTATTTTCCTTCTACTTAGAAAGAGAAAAAATTTCCTTTTCTTTTTAAATTTATTTTCACTTATTTCTTTTTCTTATTTCTTTTCTTTTCCTAAAAGAATTAAATGGACAATTGCGACGGCGACAATAAAAGTTAAAAACGGGTCCCCACCCTCGAAGTGAGAAAAAGCGGGGGTGACACGTTGCCATGGAAACGAAATAAAAGATTAAATTAATAAATAAAATTGATATATTTGCTGACGCTAACAGCATTTGAAAAGAAGCATTCTTTACTTCACTTCATATTCTGAATAAACAAAAATCTTAACGTTCCTTTCTGTCTGTCTTAGTGTGTTCGTGTCTCTAATAATTTTTGTTCAATCTTTCAAATTTTCAATGTAATAGGCTCAACGATAATTTAGACTCGTTCCTGCCTTCCTAAATGAATAGAAATACCAATATCATCATGGACCGCTGTTACAAAAACCTAATGGCTTTACAGGTGGTCTAGTCAACTTTTGACATTCAAAAGAAAATGAATAGAAAAAGGGGTGAATAATCACCGTGGGAAACTGATTTCGAAATTTTTTTAAAACAAATAGAATCTCTCACTCTCACTCTCACTCTCACTCTCACTCTCTCTCTCTTCTCTCTCACTCTCTCTCTCTCTCTCTCTCTCTCTCTCTCTCTCTCTCTCTCTTTCTCTCTCTCTCACTCTCTCTCCTCTCTCTCTTCTCTCTCTATATTTAGATATATATACTTGTGTATAGGTTGAATTTTGAAAAGTAAATTATTCAAGTGTAGACATGTTAATAAATTTCTCATGTGTCATTTACCACCTGACTAATTCCATATTTCTTCTTTATTTGGACTGCCATAATGCACTCTCTCTCTATATATATATATTTTTTTCTATGTATTATGTATACTTCTAACATCTGACTACACACCACACAATAAATTACGATTGATTAGCCACTTTTCTCATATTTCCATCTGATTGTGCACAGCATATGAAACTTCAATTAATAGACTTTTAGTATTTATAATTATTTTTTAGACTTTATAGCTGCTCTGTTATGATAGCATCAACAATTTCTTTATGCAAACGTTTCAATTTTTATCATATAAATGGATACCTTAGTACATATATAATGTTAGTATTATTTGGACTATTGTCCTCATCTTCATTATCTGTACAACGTTTTGGCCGATGTGCCCTCTGGCCTTTTTCAAGTATTTCTTGTCAGACTCGGGGACCTTCTTTTCGAACTCGGGGACCATCACGGAACTTTGAACCCAACCCTTTATTCAGTCCACGGGGGTATCCTGTTCTCATTCCACTAACCATAGCTGGGGTAGAGGCATTAAGCTGTGTAAACTGCTGCCCCTGACCAGGATTGAACCTGCAGTATAGAGATAACTGTCACTTAGAACTGTCTTAACTTAACTCCTTTATCCATTTTGATATTTGTCACATTGGCCGAAATGTTGTACAGATAACAATAAAGATGAGGACAATAGTCCAAATAATACAAATTATCAAGCCTCATCTCAAAAATTCAGAGAAATGGTATAATTCATGTTACTCATCTCAACAAGATAATATATATACCTAACCCCTCTGCCCTTATAATCAAGTCATGTTGAAAGCACTGGTTCCTGCTAGATCACTGAAGTTAAGCAGCGATTAACCTGTCCAGTACTTAGATGGGTGACCATTTAAGCATCAACAGCAGATACTGTAAGCAACTTGATATCAAAATGACTCCTTTATCCACTAGGCCATGTGTCCAATTGGATGAATAATACAAATAAATTATTATTCTGTTAGTGCTGCCCCTGACCAGGATTGAACCTGCAGTATAGAGATAACTGTCACTTAGAACTGTCTTAACCTAACTATCTACTAGGCCATGTGTCCAATTGTGAGAAATAGATATGTTATTTTGGCATTTGAGGAGGTAAAGAAATGGTGAAATAAATTTATATCTGTACCAAGGTATTCATTTATTCATAATATACCATATATGCTAAAAGATATACACAAATCTTTATATGTACAATTGAGTTTTGGTTGAATCCTATCAAGGAAACAGTTCATATCGACTTTATATATATATATATATATATAGTAAAGAAATAACAAGACTTAGAGATTTTGCTTTATAGCCTATTTCGGGGAGCTTAGACAAAGTGTCTAATTCTGCCAGCTCATCAGATGCGAAGGTTGAGCTGGGAGAATTAGACACTTTGTCTAAGCTCCCTGAAATAGGCTATAAAGCAAAATCTCTAAGTCTTTTGTTATTTCTTTACTTATAAATTTGCTCTGTGACTCTAACAATAAGAGCACACATTGAACTCTCAAACTGCGACAGGTTGTTTAAAAAACTCCTATGTCGTAAGGAAGATTTCTTCTTTGGACTTTTGGATTATATATATATATATATATATAGAAAAGGACTGAATTGATATTCAACTGTGTGTGTACTGGTGTATATATTTCATAGGGTGTCAAGTGGATTTAATGTGTGTGAAAATGTAGTTGTTTCCATACATAGGTGTATTTTTAGGCTAATTGGTGTATGTGTGGTCATATTGTCCTATTCGGTATGTGTGCACGTGTGGTTATGATTTATTTAGTGATGGTTTATATTTATCTATAAAATATTTTTATTTGATTTTTAAGTAGTGAATAATCATCTGTATGATAAATCGGCATTACTTTAAAATTCCCTTTGCAGCATTCATAGAGATATTTTAATATGTTAAGGTATGTTATTCAATAATTTGATGTTTTTGTGGAGGGCATGCTACTCATACACTGAGTTGGCGAGGGCCTGTATCGAACTAGGAACCTTGTGGTTTCTAGCCGAACACTACTAACTGAGCTAATAATTATTACATTTTATGTTTACTTAAGAGCTATAGCTAAATAATTCAATATGTAAAAAGTATAATAATCTTGATTTAACTCCCACACTTTTTTTTTTTTTTTTTTTTTTTTTTCATCTTTTGATTATGTTCAACTGAAACAGATTAATGTTATTGCTTCCACGTGCTCACCCTTTCTCTCTCCCCTACTCTTTCTTTCTTATATTTTTTTCTGTGTAGCATGTCCTTTTTCTTCCCTTTCTTTATAATAAAAACAGAATGGTCCATTATTATTATTGTGATAAAACAAGAAATAAAAATTTGGCCGACAACCAATACCAGATAATCAGGATTTACATTTTTGAATTTCATCTTGGATGATTTGGATGGTCTCCTTTTTAACCAGAGGGTGTTGCAAGATAACAGTTGAACAAATAAGGGACACTATTAATATATAGATAATGTTGTTTTCCTGTATATTCTTTAAGGTTTGTCTTTCTTTGGGTGAGAGGTTTTTATGTGTATTTGTTTTTTTTGCTTTGTTTTTTCTTAGAAGTTGGTGCTCAGTTTTTATGAAAATATAACTTAATCATTTGCATTATTTGTGCTATTGTCCTCATCTTTGTTAAAGTATTGTTTACAGTTGCACCTGCTGTGCCCAGTACTTTTTATTTACTGGAGAGTTAGTGTGTTATGTTGAGACTGATTCTATGCTAAAGAAATTCAAGTAACCATCATTATTATTATTATTATTAATAGTTTTTACTAACATTATTCATCTTTGTTGTTGCTTTTTATTGAAACTCACACAGGGTGTCACTTCCTTGACAGTGAGGTGCAGCAAAATTGTAGCTGAGCCATTATGGCAGCTGGTGTGTTGAACGAGGCTTCCTAGGGTGTGAATTCAATTCTTACCAGAAACTTATTGTTTATTCTTGTTTCTGGTGCGTGCTGTACCTCGCTGTGATGACACTACAAGAATTATGAAGATGAAGGATAATACAAGTCACAATTATTAATAAAAAGCAACTAGAATTAGGAAGATGAAGGATAATAAGTAAAGTCGTTGGGGCGGCCTAAAGTCGGTATCAGCCAGTCAGCGAGGGAGTCTATCCCCTTTTCAATAGCGCTAGACCAAGGAGATTGTTTTTTAGCATCTGAGGTGGAGCGCCACACCTACCATCAGCTCCTTACTTTACCGCACAGATCCCTGTGCTACTCATACGCTGAGTTGGCGGGGACCGGTATCGAACTAGGAACCTTGTGGTTTCTAGCCGAACGCTCTACCGACTGAGCTAACCTGGCCCTCTGAAGGATAATACAAGTCACAATTATTAATAAAAAGCAACTAGAATTAGGAAGATGAAGGATAATACTAGTCAAAATTATATATATATATATATATATATATATATATATATATATATATATATATATTATATATTATTGAATTTGATGTTTACAAAGTTTGGTAATATGTTCAAGTGGGAAAAATCTTTTTCTATTTTGAAATGGCTCAAAAAGTGGGAACAGTCTGTCTGAATTAAGTAAACATTAAAAATCCTGGCTTTTATTTTGAATCCCCTCTCTCACTAAAGAAATAACTTTATTAGTTACAAAACAGGCTAACTGGCTGGCGTAATTAATATTTAACATTAATTACTTTAAACATGCACGCACACACACATTTATTTATCACTGGACGAAAAATAATTGAAAAAACTGAAACATTTTTTATTATTGCCACAAATTATAATGAAACTTCAATGACTTGGACACACATAGGAAGTGATTATTTTCTTTGGTTATTGCTGTTAAAGTTCTTAGTTTTGACAAGTCATGATTTTCTGGAGAAATAAAATTCTCAGAAATATTTTTTAAAAATAGGAAATTTCTTGGGATTTTTTCCTTGATTTGATATCTTAATTTGTGATTTGTACTTTGCTAGGGTCTATTTGCAGTCTAGGGTTATTTTATGCCTAGAAGCAGGCCCCAACACTAACATTTTTGATGACCGTCCTGAACAAAAATTATCAGCCGTCCCGAAATCAAAATATTTTTGTTTAATTCATTAGCATCATCTATACTTGTCAGTCATCAGTAGCATAATAACATGTAAGTAAAAAAAGTAAAGTCGTCAGGGCAGCCTAAAGTCGGTATCAGCCAGTTAGCGAGGGAGTCTATCCCCTTTTCAATAGCGCTAGACCAAGGAGATTGTTTTTAGCATCTGAGGTGGATCGCCACACCTACCATCAGCTCCTTACTTTACCGCACAGATCTCTGTGCTACTCATACACTGAGTTGGCGAGGACCGGTATCGAACTAGGAACCTTGTGGTTTCTAGCCGAACACTCTACCGACTGAGCTAACCCGGCCCCTACTATAAATAACATGTAATAAAACATTAAGATGATAATTCTGGATATTTGGACAAAAAATCCATTTCCTAATGTTTTGAGCTAAAAAAATACTTATTTACTTTAAGTTACCCTGAGTAGGGTTAGTAGCACATAATTTGGTCCTTTTAAGCTATCTCCCTCCACCATTATTCATTACATGGCTTTGAGAATAGACCTGCGGTCCCGTGGCCTCATTTTGAGGTCAGCATTCGTGAAATCACTGGAGGGCCAATATTGGAATATAGTACTAACTTTTATGAAAATTTTTTACCGTCCCTGGCAAACTGTCCCGGATGACGTATTGATCGTCCGGATGTAATTTTTATCATTCATTACATGGCTTTGAGAATAGACCTGCGGTCCATAGCCTCTTTTGAGGTTAGCATTCGTGAAATCACTGGAGGGCCAATATTGGAATATAGTACTAACTTTTATGAAAATTTTTTACCGTCCCTGGCAAACTGTCCCGGATGACGTATTGATCATCCCGGATGTAATTTTTATCATCCCCGGGACGACGGGATGGCGTTAATATCGAGCCCTCCCTTGAAGTTAGGGAATTGCACTCATTGTACATTGATTTTAACGGCATTCCAACCCGTCTAGGGTTATTTTATGTATAGAGGATAGGAAATCATACTCTTTGTATGTTTATATTTACATTGTTTATGTAGATATTTAGGGTGGTGCCCATATGGATAATTTTTAAATGGATCTATTTGAGCCATAGTTGGGACTCTAACAGAATGTAGCAACCTAAAACAAATACGAAAAAAATACTACCAAACAACAAATCTAAAACAGATATTCTACCAAATAAACCCAGAAAAACTACTTGGATACATAAAAGAAGCACACATCTACAACAAAATCTAAAAATCTTCCCAAAAAAATGAAAACCCAAAAATATATGTTAAAAAAAAATCATCTAAAAGTTTCATTCACAAAAAATGTCAAAAAAAAAAAACCTTTAGAAAATTAAACATTATCACCAATTCATTTCAAAAACGTAGTCGGCATTAAATGACCCATTGAGGTTGATATGCCGTAAAACAAGAACAAATCAAATCTAACAGGTATTACCACTCTGGCTCAGAATGAACCTGGGAGTAATAGAAATGAAGATGTGCTCTACATTCTCCAGGACTGCAGCCACACCATTAGATGAAGTTTAATGCCATACCCAGGACACACCTTTTTGGTATGTCTTACCCCCTCAACAGGGGGACACAGCATATTCTAATCCCTGTTTACAGGGTAGTTTTTCAGTGTCTTTCAATTTTCTGTGTTCATGATGTCTGTCTGTCTGTATATATAATATATATATATATATATATATATTCTTCTTCTTATAATGGAGATTGTGTGTTTTTCTGTCTGTAACTGAAACTATATTACTACTCAAGTCACAATTCCCTTAGTTATTGACATCACATTCTCAATGATTTTTATTTTTTATTTAAACCTCAATTATTGATAAAATTGTTTTACATTATTAATACTGTTAACCATATCTACATATTAACAACATGCAATTGTATTTATATATACAACAAAATAGCGGTTTACAGTGTGAACGGGAAGGCTAATTTGCATATTGATATTAAAAATGTGATTTTAATAAATATGTGCTTAGTATTATTGATTTCTAACTGTTCGGGTTTTATTTTAATCAATATAAGCAAAAATTTCTTCAATGAATCTTAAATGAAATCCATTAACAAGAATAAATAACTGTAATTTTATTCTTTACTTCCTATTTTAACTAAATACTTAAATTAGAAAAAAATAACAATGAAAGATGGGAGTGATGGAAGAGTAAGTTTCAGTTGTTCTATTTTTTCGATTATACTCCCTCTGTTTCAAATCATTTTATCTGCATTCTTATTTAGTTTCATTAGCCTTTCTAATGTAATACAATATTTTATTTCATTAAAACTTAAATACTTGCACCCGGAGGGTGCATATATTTGCTAGTATATATAATGTATGTTGGGAAAGTTCTTTGGTTGTATTGGAAGTATGAGATTATTTAGATTGAAACTACGGTAGACCCATAACTCTTTTCCACTATTACTATTACGTATATTAGCAGGACCTGTTGATATACCACAGTATGATAATTCAATTATTACAATACTTGATATGTATACTTTAAGAGCTATTGCAAATTATTCAATATGTAAGAAGTATAATAATCTTGATTTAACTCTTTCTCTCCTTTTCATCTTTACATTATGTTCAGTTGAAATTGATTAGCATAATCGCTTCTGCATGCTCAACCCTCTTTCTACTGTCTGTCTGTCTTATATTTTTTCTGTGTAGCATGTCCTTTTTCTTCCCTTTCTTTATAATAAAAACAGAATGGTCCATTATTTAGCTGTGCTGACAACTCATGAGAAATAAAAAATTCGGTGGATAAGCAACACCAGATAAACAGGATTTACATTTTTGTATTTTTAATCTTGGATGGTTTCATTTTTAACCAGAGGGTGTTTCAAGATAAATCGTACATTTAAGGAACAAGTTTTAATATATAGAGGATCTCGATAATCAAAAATAAATGCCTGATGTTTCCTAAAATTCAACTCTTATCATTTCAGAAAAATGCTGCTGACCAAAGTTTTATTCCTGATTTTGGTCCAAGTCGTCTTCCAGCTTTGCT
This sequence comes from Doryteuthis pealeii, assembly GCA_023376005.1. Classification (NCBI taxonomy): domain Eukaryota; kingdom Metazoa; phylum Mollusca; class Cephalopoda; order Myopsida; family Loliginidae; genus Doryteuthis; species Doryteuthis pealeii. Next base: position 21,705,513 of record CM042158.1, on the reverse strand, counting down.
GTAAGTTCCTTCTATTGTTTTTTTGCTTTAAAGTCTTTTCTTTCTTCTTCAAAATTGTTGCACAAACAAATACTTGAAGAAAAATATTGCGCCAAAAAAAAACAAAAAAAAACATGTGATGACAATAACGGTTTTATGGAACAGACAAGAAAAATAAAAGAACAATTCTTCAAAACAGTCCAAGAATTTGTCTGCATAAACTAAAATTAATTTTAGGGTTTATCAAATGCATATTCATCTTTTTTTTTTTTTTTTTTTTTTTTTTTTTTTTTTTTTTTGCAGACATTTATTCCAAAGCTTTATATATACACCATCTTAAATGGATGATTTCAAACAAATATATTTTACCCTGAAGATTAGAAATGCATACTATATACATATTTTCAAATGTTTTGATATAGTGGATCCATTAATCAAAACACTCGGTGTCGGAACATTTTACCAAATATCAAATAATCATTATTTTCTTATTTTTCACTTTTACTCATTTTTCAACATACTGTCAGATACCTTTCCTTTTTTTATTCGTGTGTGTGTATATATATATATATATAATATATATATATATATATATATATATATATACACACACACACACTCAAAAGTGATAGGGCAAATTGGAATTTTTGTTCTATTTACTTTTTAAATGTTCTCAATTAATTTTGACTTTAGGTCATCGTCAGAAAAATCTTTTTTATAAATTTATTGAAATAGATTTTAAGAGATTAATTTTAATGGCATGTCAACTTGTCTGTAGTTATTTTATGCTTAGATTTTAGAGAATTGTGTACATTGTATATTTATATTTACATTTCTTTGTGTAGGTTGTTTTTGCGCACAGTAGGTATTTCTAATACAAATAATTTGTAAACAGATCTATTTGACTTAAAGATAGAACCATAACAGGTGCTACCAACCTGGAACGTGGCAATGATGGGATATTCAACTCTCTCCAGAACTGGAGCCGCTCCATCAGATGCAGTTTAGTGTCATAGCCAGGACACTTTTTTTTTTCTTTTTTTTTTTTTTTTTTTTTTTTTTTTTTTTTTTTTTTTTGTGTTGGTTGGGGGTCTTGCTTCTCTGCAGGGGATGCTTATTCTAAGTCCTGCTGTGAAGGGTGGAGTTTTTAAAAATGTTGAAGTGACAAAAAATTAACTGGTGACGTAGCATATGCATTCGTTGTATATGACTTTTGAAATTTTTTAAATGTCATGTGCTCAAAAATTTAAGTTATAGTTAAACGTTAAACAGCTTTGTAAAATTCCTCAAAGTTTATTGTTATTGTCTTCATCAGGTTCATGATGACAATGATGATGATGATAGCATAAGAATTAAATGTTGTTTTAGCTTCAATAGCTAAATCTGCTTCTTATAATATGTTAAGAGGCTTCAGAGAAACCTCCAAATGTAGGTGAATATATATGCAACAAAATCCAACAAAGAGGTACATATAAACAATAATACAGACTTTATTGTCTGAGCACATGTAACCTGAAATATAGATACAAAACAAGACGAATTTCCTAAAGAAAGAGTTCTTGTTGAGTTAATTTTGAGACCACTAAATGTAGATTAGAAGAGCCACTTACTGTATATGAGCCATGTGGTTAGGGTTTAGAAAGGGCTATATACATACATGGGTATGAGCCTATAGTTGGGGTTCAATGGACAGACACAACTTGTCTAGTGCATCTTAGTGGATGCCAGATGAAAGAGATAGCTTCCCTGGCTGAATTTAAATAGCCAGGTAGTAATGCCATCTAGTGGCAAGTCCTGGCAGCAAGGGAAGATAACCCTTTTCCACTAGCAACAGCAACAGTAATTCAGGTAAAAATGAGCTTAATCCAATCACTACAAACTGCTAAAAAAAATTGTATCCATATTGACTAACTCCCACCATCTTTTTTCCCCTGATTACCCTCCTGACCCTAAATACAAACATCCCACCTCCCAGTTACTTCTGCTTCTGGGACTGCATTCACCCTGGGTCAGTTGAGCTGGCTCTATCAATGAATTCACCTGTTGTGAATTCATGGAAGAAGTAAAAAGGGAATAGGAAATTTACAAGCTGTCCCAAAATCCCTGCATGCATATCTCGGTCGGGGGGGGGGAAGATGCCCCCTGTTTGCTGCTGATTTTCCACAAATGCAACAAGTATGGCAAAAGCCATTGATTTTTGCCTGAGCCCCTTTGGCCAGGTTGTGGCCCTAATACCACTGGGTGTCTCTATCCGATGGCATGGCTTTGACACTATCAAGTTTACATGACCCTGTTGCGATGAAGATGGATTGTACTTGAGAAATATTGTGCTAGATAGACGTTGAGCAAAGAGCTACCCCTGTCCTTTACACGTCTTGTTTTTTGTTCTGCAGCATGTCTAGCCACCCTCCTCACCAGACAAGTATAAACATCTGAGAGTTTTTCAAAATTATAGATTTTTTTGACATTAGAATTTCATTGTAAAATTTTTTTAAATGCTAAAACTTATTATTTACAAAAAAATATTGAATTTTTTTCATTTTTTAAAATCTTACTTTTTAATTTGAATCAGAAGTTTATGGAGATTTTGCGTTTTAGAGACGCATTTTTATATCGATAGTTTTTGATTTTTAATTAAAAAAAGTTATTTCATGTTAGCATAAGTGAAAAATTAATTTTGCAGTAACGATAAATTAATATTGTTTTTTTTATTTTTGGAAAATATAAATTTTTAATTTGATTACATGGTTGGTACACGTAATCAAATTAAAATTCAATAGCAAATTCTTTTTAGATCATTTTTTCTAAATTATAAAACATTAATTTTTAATTTGATCCCGTGATACAAGTGTAAGATGATAATGGAACATGAATATTAATATATGGATTTTATTACATTAAAACTGAAATACTTGTGCTTGAAGGATATATATTTTCCTAGTTCATATAATCACTATCTAATTACATCTCCTTAGTACAGTTACAAAATGTTTATATATAAATTAAATTGTGATCTGAAGGGAACCATTTAGGTCATTGGGTCTTGTTACCATGATAGAACAAAAATGTTAGTATGTTTTAATGTACCTTATTGGCAAAGCTTTAAAAAGAACTTTTTTTTTTTTTTTTTTTTTTTTTTTTTTTTTTTCTTTTCGAACATTTCAAAAATTCTCTGCGTTCTGACGAATTTTATCTAAAAAATAAGGATTTACTCTGAGGAAGGTCGATATCTCTTTGTGTGCGGAGCATTTCTACATTTTTTTTCTATTATTTCATTTCGTTTTGTTATTTAAAAATAATAATAGATTGAATAATGTACACATGGATAAACTCGTGACCAAAACACATGTAAGTTAAATTAATTAAAATAATCTTATTTTCCATTCTATACTTTCTTTCCTTTATTTCTCTTTTCAACATACCGTCGGATTCACTTCCATTTTCATTTCACACACACACATGTGTGTGTGTGTGTTCATGCACATAACCTAACCCGATGACCAGAATTCAGATCCTGAATGCTAATTTTAATTTTTCATTTTGGTAAATGCTTCCCTCAAATCATAAAAACACACAAATATTAGGAATTCAATGTAATATATGCATAATTTTTTTTCTTATTGAAAGATGCTGGGGAAATATGATAAGTTGTGTTGCAAAAATAATTTATTTTCAAGATGTAAAAACTTTGCTAAGTTGTGTTTATTCTTTTGGCTTAATTTTTTAGTATCAAAATAAAAAATGAGACCAGCTGTTGGACTGTTTGTTTGTTTCAGCTGTAAGTTTTGTTCAATGGGAAGGGCTCAAAACAACAACCCCCTTCCTTTTACACATAAACAAAATGTTCACCACCTGTTGTTTTTTTTTTTTTTGTTTTTTTCTTCTAGTAAACTATGTAGATATAAATGTAGTAATTTGAAATGAAGGCACTTAATAATGGTCTGATGGGATGGGTTTACAAACTAGTATTTGTTTTGTTTGGAAAAGAGAAATATATGGGTTCTCCAATGTTTTATATTAATGCTTCTGTTCCTTAATCTTCATGCCATTCCACAAATTTTACTTTCTGTTTTTTCTTTATATTTCTCAAAGAAAAAAAATTCTTAGGATTGTGCTTATTTATTGTCAATACTGAAATAATCTTTGAAATCAAAGATAGAAGGATTTTATTATTTCTAGGGAACATTATACAATCAAAACAGACATCTTAATTCCTTAATTGTACTAAATAATGGACCCTTCTGTTTTTATTATAAAGGGAAGAATAAGGGCATGCTACACAGAAAAATATAAGAAAAAAAGAGTAGAGAAGCAATAACACTAATCTTTTTCAATCAAACATGATGAAAAGATGAAGAGAAAGAAAAAAAAGATAAATCAAGATTATTATACATTTTACATATTGAACTATTTAGCAATAGCTCTTAAATAAACATGTCAAACATTGTAATAATTAAATTATCATAGTGTGATATATCCACAGTTCTTGCCCGTACTGAAATAATCTTTGAAATCAAAGATAGCTGGATTTTATTATTTCTAGTGGAACATTATAAAATTAAAACTGAAGTATTATAGTATATCACTCATAAATAAGTACACCCCGTTTAATAAAAAGTTAATTTTCTTATAAACTAAAGATAGGATTTTATTTCTAGTGGAACATTATACAATCAAAACGGACATCTATATATATATATATATATACTCGTGTTCCTTAATTGTATGGCCGATGTCATCTCGCAACACCCTCTGCCTTAAAAATCGGACCATCCAAATCATCCAAGATAAAATGCAAAAATGTAAATCCTGATTATCTGGTGTTGCTTATCCGCAGAATTTTTATTTCTCATGAGTGTTGTCACCTAAGCTAAATAATGGACCATAATGTTTTTATTATAAAGAAAGAAAAATGGAAGAAAAAGTACATGTTGCACAGAAAAAATATAAGGGAGAGTAGGGGCAAGACAGAGGGGTGAGCACGCGGAAGCGATAATGCTAATCTATTTCAATGGAACATAATGAAAAGATGGAAAGGAAAAAAAGAGTTAATAATGATTATACTTTTACATATTTAACTATTTAGCAATAGTTAAGTAAACATATAAGACGTAATAATTAAATTATCATACTGTGGTATATTCACAGGTCCTGCTAGATGTACTTTGAAATGAAGGCATTACATAATGGTTTGATGGGATGGGTTAGGTTTACAAATAATTTATTTTACTTATATGTATTTGAGATGAGGCTTTGTGTTCTAGCAGGACCTGTGAATATATCACCGTATCATAATTTGATCATTGTTTGATATGTTTACTTAAGAGCTATTGCTAAATAGTTCAATATATAAAAAGTATATTAATCTTGATTTAAGTCTCTCACTTTTTTTTTTTCATATTTTATGTTCGATTGAAAGAGATTAGCATTATTACCCCCTTCTCTCTCTTTCTTTCTTTATCGAAATATTTCTGTGTAGAATGTTCTTTTTCTTCATTTTCTTTATAATAAAAACAGAATGGTCCATTATTTAACTGAGGTGACAACACTCATAAGAAATAATTTGACGGGTAATTGACACCAGATAATCGGGGTGTTGCAAGATAACATTCGGAAGATTAAGGAACAAGAGTATTAATATATAGATAAATACAACATTCAGGCCACTGTACCCTCGGGCTCTGTTTAGGTGTTTTTTAAATTACCTTAAAACAAGTCAACTTCAGACAATTACGCACAAATTCAAATGTGGTTTTGGAGCTCAAATTGTTACCAGTAGCTTAAGGGAGCTCCAAACAGTATAAATGACACCAGACTTATTGAATAGAAATGTAATTAGATATAGAAAAAATAAAATGGAAGAAGTCACTTATTCAAAAAGCAGAAATTACAAAATGTTTTTATTTTGTTTGGAAAAGAGATATTTGCGTTTTCAGAACACGTGTGGATTACGATAAAGGAGGCTTCTCCAATTTCATTAATTGCAAAATTATGTGTGCAAAAGTTCCCAGCACCTTCATTATTTATTGCAGAATTTGGGGCTTTTAATTTTCTGCAGTTAATCATGGGGCCCTATATTATATTGTTAGTGGTTCCCAGACTTTTTCAGGCTAGCACCACCACTTCAGCTTCCCAGTGTATTACTAGTGCCCCCCCCCTTTTTTTTTTTTTTTTTTTTTTTTTTTTGAGGGGTATGCTTCAAATGGAAAACAAGATTAAACACAAAGATGTATTTCACAAATAAAACCTAATTTATTATATATAAACTGCATGTGTTCCTTTACCTTATTATTTGACATATATTTTGTCCCTTTTGGAGATTTTTACCCCTCTGCAGAGGTATATTCTAAAGCCCCAGTTGACAGGGCTGCCCTGCTCAGTTATTTGAATTAACTCTTAAAGTCCTATACTGCCTCATTCCACCTTGGCTGGAAGTCTCCTTCGTTTTCCTAATCTGCCACAAATGAGAGCCTTTTTTTTTTTTTTTTTTTTTTTTTTTTTAATGTAATATTAAACATATTTAGAAGTCTTTGATTTAAGGGAAATAACAAGTAACTTTAGATGCAAAGGTCATTTTTAGCCATTTTTTTTATATATCCTTATAGGAATGTTCTGGACTTAGAAAATTCTCAACAGGATGTTAAGAGTTAAATAGTTCATTAATAATTCTCAAATAATGTAAAATTGGAAAAAAAAAAATTTGGTGTCTGCAAAAATTTTGAGCAAAACTGTCTGTTTTTGAAATTTAAAAAAAAAAAAATACTGGAACTTTTAGCCACATATTTCTGTAATTTATTTCATGAGGGAATAATCTTTCATATTAACCAAATGTTCTAAAAATAGTTGCCAAAATTTTTTGACCAGGTTGTTTTTTTTTTTTTTTTTTTTTTTTTTTTTTAGCATACACAGATCGGAAATAAATAATAAAACTAATGGCCTGAGAGTTATAATGAAATTAAATGAAAGGAATGCTAGTCAAAATTTGACAATGCTTCCTCTAAGAATGCATTTACCCAACCCCTCTGCCACAAGCAGGATGTGACACAAGGTCAGTTCTAAGTGGAGTAAAGCTAGTTTAAATTCTTTTTTTTTCCCTTCTCCTAGACTGGTTGCTGTAACCAGGCTAAAGATCTTTGTTTTCCCTATTATTTACATATAGCTGGAAGGAGAAGAAAAGGATTCATGCCTTCTCAAAGGCATTAGCACTGATGTAGAGATTTGACGGACAGATAGTATTAAAGTTTGAGTTCTTTTGTGAGTTACAATTCTAGTATGTTGTATTTTGGTCATCCTTACTTCAGCTGTCTCATGAGACACTCGTGGATTTAAGCAGGCTTTCATCACATATGAGGAAAGCTATGTCTTGTCATTTTTGGTTATGCATATTTCAGCTGTCTTATGAGACATAAATTCAATCCATCTAAAGAACCCAGTCTACCCTAATATTTATGCATACCTGGGGAGAGAGTATGTGGACAGTGACGCTGATAGCTTTTTCTTTTAGTGTGTCCTGAGATGCACATATTTGCTTTGAATGAGTCCCCAGGAAAATTTATGGGTCCCAACTAAAGTTTTCTAACTCCTACCTTGTAATTCATTTCTAAGAAACTATTGAAATGTATTTACAGTTAGCTTGAAATGGTGAGGGAAGAAAAAACACTGGGATGAATGGATACGAGTTTAAATCCTGGACGCATTTGTTTGTATTTCACATAGCGCTAATACCCTTGGGGGAGAGGTATGAATAGGACTATACTTGCTCTAGCTATGGGTAAATATTAGAGCAGACTAGGCTCTTTAACCTTGGTATGGCAATCGGTCTAGGAGAAGGAAAACTCTAAATTCAAACCAAAAGGGCTCTCTTCTCATTAGTCAAAAATTACTTTGAGAGCTCCTCCCCCTCCTCCTATTTATTCATTTATTCTTATAAGTATACTAGCAAGAATATGTGCCCTATGGACAAGTTTTAATGTAATGAAATATATTAGATTAGAAAGACTATTGAAATTAAATGAGAATGTATATAAAAAGATTATACTTATTTTAATTATATTTTAATTGGTTTCTATATAAAATCATTCATAGGATTGATTTTAATATGTTGAAGAATAAAACAATATTAGGAATCAATAACACCAAGTTATTATTTATCAAACTCAGTTTTGTTAAAACCTGTATGCCAATTAATTACACCTTATATTATGTAAACCATTATTTTTTTAATGATATACAAGACACATTGCAAGATTTTAAATGCACTTATAACATGGGCTGTTTTGAGGCAAATCTAACTCAGATTTTCATAGACATTATTAAGATTTATTCTAAGTATTAATGATTTTGACAAATTAAATACTCATTGATAAACTTCAGTAATTCCTGTGGACATTGTGACGTAAACAGTGACAGTTTCAGTCATAGTCTCCATAAGATATATTGCTTTGGTGTTGTCATCTAGTCATCATTAGAAGAAATTCTTTGACAGACAAGGGTGCACATATTCATATTTTGTGTAGAGACAAAGAAAATTAGCAAAAACAACTCTTAAAACAAAACTAGTCTGCGGTCGTTTTAATAAAACACATTTAAGAGCTAAAATCTAGTTTATATACACGCCCAGACAGTGTACGGCCATTTTTGTAGGTGACACTTTGAGTGCCACCCATTGTGGCATTCTGTTGAATCCTTGCGTTGCTGCAGGGAGGGTGAATCTCATTTTGGCTGACACACGGAAAAAATTTTTCCTTTTCTCTTTTTTTTTTTTTTTTTTTTTTTTTTCTTCTAGGTTTTGTTTTGAATGAGACTCAGGAACTTATTTTCATGTATGCTCTTTTGGAAGTGAAAATTTGGTGAGAACGGTTTGGGTGGGGATAGATGGTTGGACGCACAATTCTAAATTTAGACATTTAGGAAAGGGACGTCCAACTAAGTTTGTGTTGTTTACTTTAGACTCAATGGTTTCACATTTTTTAGATGTTCTTTTTGACAGCACTTTGCCAGGAATTAATTTACTTTTAGGAATTAGGGAGACAAGATGGATGATTTTCGTAATCAGTTCGGTCATTGGGTTGGGGCACTAGGGTAGGTTGATTTCTTTTTTTTGGGGGGGGAGGAAGGTCTAGTGGTAGTGCATATGCCTAGGAACCAGTGTTCCTGGTTTGATACCGGCCCTTGCCAACTTGGCGTATAAGTAGCACAGGGATCTGCGGAAAAGAAAGATAGGCGTGGTGCTCCACCTCAGATGCAAAAACAATCTCCTTTGGTCTAGTGCTAGTGAAAAGGGGCTAAACTCCCTCGATTTCTGGCTGATACCAACTTAAGGCCACTCGATGACTTTAGTGGTAAGCACGCTAGGTAAGCACACAATTACTGGTGGGGGACAAAATATAGAAAAGTTCTTGGATCTTTAGCAGAGAGCTGAAAAGGCTGTGGGACATGAGGATGACTGATACCAATTGTACTTAGTCCTTGGAACAGTCCCCAAAGGCCTGGAAAAGAAACTTAGTAAACTGGAGATTAGACAAAAAATTGAGACGATCCACACCACAGCATGTGCAGAAGTTGGCTAGAATACTTGGAAGAGCCCTGGAAACCTCGGTGATTTGCTGTCACTCAGACACCAAGAAAAGAAAAAAAAACACCAATTAAAACTGGTGTGAAAAACTTACAAGGAGTAAAATCGTGAAACTGTCACTACTGATATCACAATTCCCTTGGTTATTTACATTATATCATCGATGATTTATCAAATAATAATCATTCAATCTTAATTGGCATCTTATTTATCAACATTGTCTCTAAAGTCTAGCTGATTTAGATTTTCCCCAAAACTGCCCCGGTTATTAATGCATTTAAAATCCTGCAATGTATCTTATATATCACTAAGAAATAAATGTTTAAATAGTATATGGTGTGGATAATTTGCATACTGGTTTTAACAAAATTGGATTTAATAAATAATTACTTGGTGTTATCGATTTGTAATATTATGGTTTTATTCTCAAATTTATTAAAGACAATCTTATGTATAATTTTATATAAAAAATCAATTAAAATGAAATGAAGATTTTTTTGTGTTCATATTTAGTTTCATAATTCTTTTTAATATAATATTTTTATTACCTTAAAACTTAAATGTGCCTGAAGGTTACATATTTTTTTGCTAGAAGTAATGATAATCTTAAACAATTACAGCCTCAAGTAACTATTCGTAAAACAATTTGCATGCAGTTAAATGGTTTCAAGTATTCCTATTATTGGCATTTCAGTCTCAGAAGACTATAAAATAGCTTTTGTGTCCCTGAAGTTACAGCGCCTCCTGTGACTGTAAAGTCCATTGTTAGAAAAACACTCGACCACAGATGTCGCGTGTGAAGGCTGTCCCTGAAGACATGGATGTGCTGGTGTCTTGTTGCCGCTGATTTCTTCTGGATCTTCCAGCTTCATGGTGTTGCGCCGGACATGAACAGTCCTCTACAGAGAGCCTACTGCCACCAAAGGCGGTCCTGAGCCAAATTTTCCCCAAGTATTCCTATATAACATTAATAATTGTATTTAATAATAATTTGTTTGCACACAGTTATGTGGTATCTAGTATTCCTATCAATACTAATAATTTTTAAACACATCTATTTGACCAATTGGTGGGACCCTTTCAAGTGCTACTTTGGGTCAGTAGAACTGGGAATAATGGCAGTGAAGGGGTACTCCATACTCCCTATATCTCCAGAACTGGAGCCTTACCACCAGATGCAGTTTAGTGTCATAGCCAAGACATATGTATTCATCTTGGAAGTCATTTTGCTGAATTAAACTGTTATAGTCGCATTGATTCATATCAGTTGGTGCAGCTTTCGTTTCCTTTTTTTTTCTTTTTTTTTTTTTTTCTTTTTTTTATCAGCTTTAAAAACAGACACGCCCTTTGAAGGAAAACAATTTGTATTTTCACCAGCTTAAAATTTACACACCATTTACTGCCAGATAAACTTTTGAAAGAAAACCAAATTAAAGAAAAAAAAGTGTGTAATATATAGTGGACTCTCCTATCGTGAACGATAAAGGAGGGTTAGCAGTGAGGGATTTGTTTCCTTCCATGTTGTGCATAATATCAAGACATTGTGTTTTTTCGAGTGTGATAGCAGCCCATCCTTGCTGCGAGCTATGAAGCCACACTGACAGATGAAATTTTCTAAAGCGGTAGCCAGAAGTTTTTGTTTCAAAGTTAGACGGAGCTGATCTCAAGGTTTCAATCTATTTTCTTCAAAGCTCTTTAATTTAGCAAAACATGTTTTACACCATTCTTTCCGATTTAATGCTAGATTTTCCCAGGCACTTGGGTCAATATTGAGGCATTTCAAATTGTCCTTCAATTTGTCTCTATAGCATAAGAGTGGATGTCATATATATATATATATATATATATATATATATATATACACACACTAGAAAAAACATGACCCGTTGGGTCACCCATTGAGCTCAGGTTGGATTGTTGAAAGAAAATCACAGGATTTCGTCAATTTAAAGTTTTCCAATACCATACAGCTGAAAATCTCTTCATTTACGAAGATTAAGTTTCCTATTTATTTTATTTTATTTACATTTATTTAGAAATAAAACAATCTAATTCTGTAATTTTATATAAATTTTTTGAATAGGCTAGTTAGCCGGTTTCAGTAAAATAGACTTACTTTTAGGCTTATTTTGCCAGCAAATATATTTGAAATATATTTAAATATATCTAAAAGCTAAAAGATTAAAATATTTTTGACAAGCAATCTTAAAAGTAATTGCTTAAAAAGTAGTTGTGCAATTCAAACAAACTTTAAAAGAATCTATCTTAAATCTAATTTCTTAAAATGGTACTTGACAAGATTTTAATCTTGTTAGGGTTAGTTTTAGGGCTGGGTTTGTGGTTAGGGTTACAATTTTATGTTTTAACAATTGAAAGTAGAAAATGCCATTTTTCCACTTTGGAAAAAATTCATGATAATCAAACTGACCTTCATCATTTCCTATAATTTTTTTTTTAATTTTGTAAAAATTCACATTTTTGATCATAAAGTCATTAGACGGTATGTATATTTTTCATTTAGAATAATTTATTGTATCTTTATCCTTCACAAAATATAGATATAAATGAATATAAATAATTCTTTTGTGCCAAATCTGTTGTTATTTTTAACATTATTTGAATTCAAAGTAGAAATATTTACAGGGCCAGTAAAATAAGCAAAAAATAGGCACTGCCAAAATGTCTGCTTTTTATTTTAAAAATGAATTAAAATCAATTAAATCGATTATTTAAGGTCAATTTTTTTTTTTGTCTACGGCGAAAAGTAGTAACATAATGAGCATCAGTAAAAAAAAACAAAAAAAAAACAAACTAATATTACATATGTAATTTATTTTTGATACATTTGAAACTATTTTTTCAGTCAATTTTGCTCAAATATATCGTAAACATGGTCGCCAAAGATGATGTAAAATCCGTATTTTACAAAATACTTAATCCGATTGAAAAAAAAATACCAAGGAATTATCCGATTTTAAGGAATAATTGTCGAAAAGAGTAAAAAAAAAAAAAAAAAAAAAAAAAAAAAAAATATATATTTTATAATGTATTTTATAACGTATTTTGTAAAATAAGGATTTTGCAGCAAATTTGATAGTGCCGAGCAAGTAGGTTTTTATATTTTACCGAAACCAGCTAAATAGCATCTTCCTAATTTTTTTACTAATAAATATTTGATGTGCTTACCCCTATAACTCTATAAATTTAAAAAATTAATAATTAAAGTAATTTAGTATAAATTTTGTGTCATTAAGCTCACCAGGAAAAAAGCCTTTAGAGATTGAAAGGTGAAAATCTCATAATAGATCTATTTATGGGAGTAAATATGGAAATAAATCCGACAATATTAAGAAATTTGAAAAAACAAGTGTTCCAAAAATAAGATAAATTTATTTATCAATGGGTGAAGAAATTGATGAATGTTTTATAGATGACAGGAGATAAAAAATCTTTATAAAATTTTTTTTGTTATAAAGATTTTTTTATCTCCTGTCATCTATAAAACATCCATCAATTTCTTCACCCCTTAATACATCCTGATGAAGGTTCAAAGAAACCGAAACATTTAAGCGTTGATAAATAAATTTATCTTATTTTTGGAACACTTGTTTTTTTTTTTCAAATTTCTTAATATATATATCCTTTAAAATAAATACCACTTTGTGCAATCCCTATCACTGTGCATCTCTGCAGAGGGATAACAGCACCCCACAATGAGGCCATCTGCTGACCAAGGGTGGTGAAACATGATACTTAAGGACAGAATCCTGGTAGCTGAGCAGTCCATGACATACAACACTCCACTTGGTCCTTTCTTAGGACCTAAATAGGTGGTCAGATCAATTTGCTGGTCATGTCAAGCCCTAGCACCTATATGATAGTCCCAACATTATTGCTCTTACTGCAAGCCCAAAAACCTTTTTTCATATGTAGTAAAGGCAGTAGTTGAGGGTCTTCAGTATAAAATAATCCAACACCGGTTGACATGCCATAAAATACAACCAACTCCTCTTTGAATTGTTGTTAGCTTTACGGGTGGGATCGCAGCCCAAACTTGAATGTGCAGCAACATCATTCACTGTTAGGTGGGTACGTGCCTGTTGTTTGTTCCTTCCCTGGCAGTGATCCTTTTGTTTTTCTTTCTCCTAATTCCAGTTTGTATAACATTTTAAAGACCTACACACAATGTAGAAGGGATAAGGGAGAGAATGCAAAGATACAGGCCAGTGACCCAAATGCATTTGTCATCCATTTGCACTTCCTTTCATTCAGAATCTGTTAGAATTGAGATCATCACTAGGTCATCACACATCAATCACATCTCTGGCTTTTATATCATACCTTTTCATTCTTTCTAATTTTCTAACGAAATTAGATAAAAATCTTTCAAAGGACATAGAAGAAATAAAAACAAAAATGCTATACTCTAAGACTTTTTGCATACATATGTATGTATATATGTGTGTGTGTGTATATATACACACTGCTGATGAGACCTAATATAGGTTGAAACGGCTGTCCAATGTTCTACGCGTGGATAATCGCAGAGTTTTCTTGTCATTATTTGAATATATTACTTTTACAATTACAAAATACAAAAAATTAAGATGACTTTAAAAAAGAGGAGATGAATTTCTTTAAACGAACTGGAGACAGATATAGTTTTTCCGATTCCAGTGACCCCTTAATTGCTACTCTACAAATTTGACTTCACAGCCCTGAATTAATGTCTGTCATTTTTATCTTTTCAGCTTCAAATGAAATCATCTTCCCATTGAATGGACAAAGAGAAGCTCAACTTAACAAGAATTATTCTCTTGTCTGTGATTGGGGAGGTGGACATACTATAGAATGGATCGATCCAGAGGGGAAATTCATTGATATCCTATTTAATTGCCAACGAACTGGTACATTAAATACCGTACTCTTTGCCAATGCCACCGTTACATGCGATTACCCTACAAGACGTTCCACACTGAATATTCCACTTATTACCAAAAATCACGATGGCATGAAAATCAAATGTTACACAGACCAAAAAGAGGAGATATTTCAGATCAAAGTTTCAGGTAAGTTCATTTTGAAGTGTCATTATTTTTATTTTTTTATTTTTTAATTTAATTTTTTTTTTTTTTTTTTTTTTTTTTTAGATCTAAAATTAATCTGGAATGTTTTGTTTTTTTTCTTTAAAAAAAAAAAAATATGCTCATAGATCATTTCCTATAAGTCTAACATGATCAAAGGGGAACCACTCTTGACTGATAAATTATTTATTTTCCCATTAAACTAACCTTAACCCTGTCTTCTTTTTTTTCCTAGTAGATCAATAAATAAATAATTTATCAGTAAAGAGTGATTCCCCTTTGATCATGTTAGACTTATAGGAAATAACCATGCTCATATTAGTTGCATGTCCTAAAAATATGCTAAAGTAAAAAAAATAACACTGTTATGATCTTAAATTATTAACGTTTTATTTGTAAATTTATTTGTGAATGTAGATTTCAGAATAAGAAAAGTAAGAATTTTTTTAAATTAATGAATAAATTATGAATTTATTTGTAAATGTAGGTATTAAAATAAGCAAATAATGCTGTTATGGTCTTAGTTGAAAATTAATATTTTTTTAATTAATTTAACATAAATTTAACTGATTTACTCGTATCTATAAAAGTTGTTTTTTGGAAATTTCTTTGACTAATTTTTAAATTTAAAAATGTAAGATAAAAGTATTTAAATGAAGGGCTCAAAAGGAATTTTCCGGTTAAAATGTCACACATTCAGTTTATATATTATCAATAAACAAATTGTATAAATCAACTTAATCACTACTCATTTTATTGAGTGAATGTCATAATGACATTTGTATGGCTTAAATCCAATCATTAACACAAATAAAAAATTTAATTTCAAAATATATTAATGCAAAGGTCAGTAAAAGTTGATGAATAAATAAATCTAAAGTATAAAAATATTATGAGCCAATTTGAACATCAAGAAAATTTAACTGATTTACACATATCTATAAAAGTTGGTTCTTGGAAATTTTTGTGACTTTCAAACCTGAAATATCTATTACAGACAGTAAGATTTCCTGAAAAATATGCATTATGATTTTAGCTGAAAAAGAATATTTTTAATTAATTTGATATCTATTAATAATGGAGATTTGCTTCCGTTTTTTGTCTGTAACAAAAACTGCGTCATTGCTTACGTCATATTACCCAACACATAATCCAACGTCATAACATATATATACTCAAAATGTGAGCATGCAACGTTAGACAATCCTCATTGTTTCAATAAATAGATGACCAGCCTTATATGTTTATATATAGATTGTTTTATTCTAACATAATATTTAAAATTATCAGAACTGTTTCCATTTCAAATTGTCTTTCTTTTTTTTTTTTCTTTTTTTTTTTTTTTTTTTTTACTCCTTTAATAGATTTGACGATTTTTACATACTTATGGTACACACTCTATGACATTGAATTTTCAGCTCCCATCCCCACAGGCAATATCTTTCAAAAAATTATTTTTACATCGCCCGGAGGGTGTCTTTTTTTATTTTGCTAGTATAAATAAGAAATAATAACATAAAATATTATCTTAAACTTTCTATTTTAAAAATGGAAAATAAAAGTATTTAAATGAAGGGCTCAAAAGGAATTTTCAGGCAAAAATATTTTACACATTTAATTTGCTAAAATATCATCAATAAATAAACTGTATACATGTACAACTTAATCACTACTCATTTAACTGAGTGAATGTCATAACGACATTTGTATGACTTAAATGGAGGCGCGTGGTGTAATGGTTAAAGTGGTAAAAAATGGACTCGTGGACCCGAGTTCAATTCTTAGACGACGCTGTTTACATTTCACATAGCACTAATACCCTTGGGAAAGGTTTGAATCCAATTCTCCTTCCAGCTATGAGTGAATAGCAGGGCAGACTGGGCTCTTTAACCATGGCTAGGTAACAGTCTAGGAGAAGGAAAACTCTGAATTCAAACCTCTTAAACTCCGCTTTAAAAAATGACCTTATGTCGCATCCTGCTCGTGTGGAGGGGTTAATAAATATATGTATGGCGTAAATTCGATTATTAACACAAATAAAAATTTTCATTTCAAAATATATTAATGCAAAGGTCAGTAAAAGTTGATGAATAAATAAATCTAAAGTATAAAAATATTATCAGCCAATTTGAACATCAAAAAAATTTAACTGATTTACTCAAATCAATAAAAGTTGGTTCATAATTTATTCATTGTATACATAAATTTAATCACTACTTAAAATAATTACAGGATTAATTAAAGATAATTAAGAGGTAATTAAAAATTAAATTAAATGCATCACTTTACCTCTAAAATGTCCAAAATTAAATTTTTTTCCAATGTTTGTATTTACCTCCAACATAATTTTCATAACAAAATTTTACTATTTCAAAATCTTTTAACCAATCAATTAGGATTTCTATTTGCATTATTAAATTGACTAGCAAAATAAAAAAAAACACCATCCGGGCAATGTAAAAAATAAATTTTTTTGAAAAATATTGCTTGAGAAGGTAGAAGTTAAAAATTAAATGTCGGAGAGTTTGAACCATAAATCATAAAATTTATTAAAGGAGTAAAAAAAAACAAACAAAAAAAAAAACAATTTAAAATCGAAACGAGTTCTATTAACTTTGTTTTATTTTAATAGATATTCAAACTATATATAAATATGATACCGGGGATGTATCTATTAAAACTTGTTTTAAAAAACAATGAGGACTGTCTAATGTTGCATGCTCAAATTTTGAGTGTATTCATTCTATTTATGACGGGTATAGTGACGTAAGCAGTGACGTAGTTTTTGTTACAAAAACCAGAAGCAAATCTCCATTATCAATAGATAATGTTAAAATCATTGAACTTGGATAATAGATAATGTATTTAAATAGAAAATTAGCATTCAAGAATTATAATAAATTCAAATAGAAATTTTTTAAATTTTAATTAACTGCATCCAAAAAACATTGGAAGATGCAGAACATCCAGCTGTCTGTAGCTATTTACCTTGCCTACTTGCTACAGGCAGGTTTTGACACAAGTAGGAGTTGCTGCTGCTTCTAGATGCTCTGCATACTTCTAAGTTTAGTCTTCCCCCCAATTCACTCTGTATTTTTTTTTTCTGGAAGTTTCATATAATTTTAATGTGGAAATTCAAAAAAAATTAAACTGTTAAATTATAATTTCTATTTGTATTATTAAAACTAGTACAAAATAAATGCCCTCCAGGCAATGTAAAAATACATTTTTGAAACATATTGCCTGAGGGGTGGGAGTAAAAATTCAATGTCAGCAAGTTTGTACCCTAAGTAAGTAAAATCATCAAATTCATTAAAGGATTAAAAAATAAAACAATTTGAAATGTAAACTTTAAAGTTTACATTTCAAATTGTTTATTATTATTGTATTAAAATAAAACAAACTATATATAGATATATAATACCAGTCATGTATTTATTAAGACTTTTTTTTAAAAAAAACAATGAGGACTGTCTAATGTTGCATGTTCAAACTTTGAGTGTATTTATTCTGTTATGACGATTTTGGGTAATGTGACGTAAGCAGTGACGTAATTTTTGTTACAAAAACCGGAAGCAAATCTCCATTATTAATAGATATTTGTTAATTTTAATTTTCAAGAACTATAAGTAATGAATCAAATTGAAAATTTATTTTTAAAATTATATTTTCTGAGCACTGGTTTTGAAATACACTATGCATATTGGCTCACTTTCTTTTTCACCTAATCAGAAGCAGCTGAATGCTATGCACACTCCCTGATTTAAATCGGTACTCAAATTCACTCCATATTTCATCAAGAGGTGTTATATCATTTTATTATGGAAAAATATTACAGCAAATCAAAATTTATCTGAGCAAGTTTATGCCTATCAATCTGAGTCAGTTTGTATCTATCTAAAAAAAAAAAAAAGTGGGTGTTTGTTTATTGGCATGTGGGATTCAAGGGAGATAAATTCATGACAATTGAATACTGTATTACAGAGTTAGTATTTATCATATTAGCATAAAAGGTTATTGTGACAAAATGTAATTTAATATTGTGGCCGAAAATTCTTATAGGTAACATTTGATAAAAGGTAAATTCTCTAATTATAAATTAAACATGTACACGATAAACAAATAAAAGGAAGTTAAGTTGAACATTTTCTTATGCATTTATGGTAATCTATAATTTACAGATGTTTTTATGTTTGTATTAAATTTGTATGTGTACAGTGTACACATAAATGTTTTTAGTTTAGTTGCTTATGTACATAGTTGCTTATGTAGACTGCATGTAGTAGATGACAATGGAAACAATGTGGTTCTATAACCTTTTCTAAAAGACACAGCAAAATGACACTTTCTAAAAGACACAGCACAACCTTTCTCCACACTGATTCTCCACAAAAAACAAAGACTGGCTCCACACTTCTCCCACAAAAAACAAAGACTGGCTCCACACTGATTCTCCCACAAAAAACAAAGACTGGCTCCACACTGATTCTCCCACAAAAAACAAAGACTGGCTCCACACTGATTCTCCCACAAAAAACAAAGACTGGCTCCACACTGATTCTCCCACAAAAACAAAGACTGGCTCCACACTGATTCTCCCACAAAAAACAAAGACTGGCTCCACACTGATTCTCCACAAAAAAAACCAAAGACTGGCTCCACACTGATTCTCCCACAAAAACAAAAAAAAACCAAAGACTGGCTCCACACTGATTCTCCCACAAAAACAAAAAAAACCAAAGACTGGCTCCACACTGATTCTCCCACAAAAACAAAAAAAACCAAAGACTGGCTCCACACTGATTCTCCCACAAAAACAAAAAAAACCAAAGACTGGCTCCACACTGATTCTCCCACAAAAACAAAAAAACCAAAGACTGGCTCCACACTGATTCTCCCACAAAAACAAAAAACCAAAGACTGGCTCCACACTGATTCTCCCACAAAAACAAAAAAAAACCAAAGACTGGCTCCACACTGATTCTCCACAAAAACAAAAAAAACCAAAGACTGGCTCCACACTGATTCTCCCACAAAAAAACCAAAAACCAAAGACTGGCTCCACACTGATTCTCCACAAAAAAAAACAAAAACCAAAGACTGGCTCCACACTGATTCTCCCACAAAAAAAACCAAAAACCAAAGACTGGCTCCAAACTGATTCTGCCACAAAAACAAAGACTGGCTCCACAATGTTTTGGCGAAAGTGCAGATAATTTTTCACTCTCACTCATATTCTGATTTCTTTTTATTTCATTTCATAAATCTATTTTTATCTATTTTATATACATATCTATTTTTTATTTCTACTAACTTCTTTCCTAGAGAAAATGTTCTTGATATTTTTAATATCTATTATATCCATATGGTAATGGTGAAAAAAAAAAAATTATCTTTAATTTTCTTCTATTTTCTAGATGAAACAGACTTAAAACATTATCTTATGATCACCTCTTCTAAAAAAGAGATCTACAATGGCCAGGATGTTGAAATTAAATGTTCCTGGAATAATGAGACTAAAGATACGAAAGCAAAATTAACATGTGGGAATGAAACAAACACTGGAATTGGATCAACTTCTCTTAAATTAACTGTAACAAAAGAATGGAATACAAAACGTTGCGTGTGTGAAGGGAATTATTTAGGAAAACATATTTACACACATCATCAAATATTTGTTTATTGTAAGTATCAAAAATTCACTTAATAATTCTTTCAAGATTATTCTACCACAATGTTTCTATTGTATTGCTGTATTGGGGCGTTTTTTCCAGTGTAGTGTGCTGGTCAGCCGCGTTGTTTTAATGACTCACAATACTGACTTAATGACTTGCACAAGAGATCCTGACCCAAATGCTCAGGCAGACCACATACAAAAATATGGTAAATACTGACATAGAGTTCATACTACAATAGCACTGATTTTTTTTTTTTTTTTTTTTTTTTTTAATATGCATTAATTTTTTCATCTTTTATCATCAAACATTCATCTTAACTTTTGATGATAGTCCCTCAGAAATATTGGGCTTACAGTCTTAGCAATATATCGCTCAACCTGAAATATTGGGCTTACAGTCTTATCTTATTAATATATCGCTCGGCCTGAAATATTGGGCTTACAGTCTTATTAATATATCGCTCGGCCTGAAATATTGGGCTTACAGTCTTATTAATATATCGCTCGGCCTGAAATATTGGGCTTACAGTCTTATTAATATATCGCTCGGCCTGAAATATTGGGCTTACAGTCTTATTAATATATCGCTCGGCCTGAAATATTGGGCTTACAGTCTTATTAATATATCGCTCGGCCTGAAATATTGGGCTTACAGTCTTATTAATATATCGCTCGGCCTGAAATATTGGGCTTACAGTATTACTGATATATTGCTGAACCATAATTTGATTGGATCAAAGTAATAAAATAACTTCTACCTTTTTTTTAAAATTTTGTTTATTCGTAATCTGTTATAATTTAAAATTTGTTTCCTTTTCATCAGTTCCTCCTGAAGTTTCTGTGAGTAATGTAACAGTCGCTGCTGGTTCAATGGCTGTTTTGAATTGTTCGGTTGATAGTGGACACCCGGGAACTTACTCTCATCTTGAATGGCGTCATTATTTCAACAAGATTTTATTAGAAACCCGACCACCAAGCAGTGTGGATGGATCTCTGTTGATCCCAAATACGACGTGGCAAGATGCAGGTACCTGGGTTTGTTTTGTCACCAATGGCAAATACAATCGGAGTGATCGGGGATATCTCACAGTAACTGGTAATTATCCTTTTTTTTTTTTTCTTTTTGTTAGAATGTGTGAAGCCATTGTTGGGGTTGTGTCATTGTTCTTGTCAAAAGAATTGTGGTGTTAATCCAATGATGAGTGTTTCTGATATATAGGTTCAATGTCTGTAATAAGCTCTGGTGTTAATCCTAAGTCTGTAGTCTTGGTGTTAATCAAAGGGCTGTTATCTTTCGGATGATATATAAATCCGATGTCTGTAATAAGCTCTGGTGGTAATCCAAAGTCCATAGCCTTTCTGGTAGAATGTTCCTGCCAGTAAGTGATCTTGATCACACTGCAAACAATCTTAAAGGCTTTTTTATCCTCTCATCCCATTACCAAATTTCTACTGGAAGCTTGCTGCTACTGTTTGGTAGTCAATAAATAGAAGTGGTGACTTTTTTCTTTTTTTTTCTTTTCCCCCTATACCTACTAAGGCACATGGTGTAATCGTTAGTCTTAGGAAATGGACTCGTTGATGTTCAAGTCCTGTATGAGGTTGTTTGCATTTTACATTGTGCTAATACCCTTGGGAAAGGTATGTATCCAACTACTTCCCCCTCCAGCTATGGGTAAATAGTAGGGTAGAGTGGGCTCTTTAACCTTAGCTAGGTAACCAGTCTAGGAGAAGGAAAATCTGTCAAACTCTGTATAGTAATGATTCAACTTGGGAAATCATTTTGGATAATTTGACTGTTGTGCAAACAGTGTTGAAGAATTTATAATGATCTCATTTAAACTGACAGCACCTCATTATTATTATGAGTTACTTTTAAAATTAAGAAATTTTAAAGCCTCTATCGTGTGTGTGTGTGTGTGCGCACTTCATCAAGTTTAAAGAAAGCTTGTCTAAATTTATGACAACAAAAAGCAACATGTTTATTTTCTTAAACTGTCATGTTTTCTCCTGACGCAAAGAAAAGATGATCTCATTGAATCATTTTAACTTAAACATTTCATGAAAATTAAACCAAACACAATTTTAAACTCCAGTCAATGAACAATCAACACATAAAATACGGTTAACATATCAGCTCATTTTGAGGAAACTTTTTTCTAATAATTTACTAAGATTAGCTTAGTTTGGACAGGACCAGAAGTATGGGGTGCCCAGTGAGAATCAAGTTCACTAATAAGTCTGCTAGCCTAGCTTGTTGGCCATTACACTATGGTGAGGTGTAACTGAAAACTAATTGTGGCTTAGATTTGGCTTAAGGTCACCAGTATAGAACACCCAGTGAGAATCATGCTCATTAATAATGGTCTGCTAACCTAGCTTGTTGGCCATTACATTATGGTGAGGTGCACCTAAAAACTAAATGTGGCTTAGATTTGGCTAAAAGCAACAGATATGGGGCACTTGGTAAGGATCAATTCACTACTCAACAATAGTCATTTAATGTTTAATTCATTTAAATGCAATAGGAATAAATATTTGTAAAAAAATATGCTGGTAACTTACTGGCAACTGGAGAAGGATTTTTAAGTTGTCCAGTTAAGTGTAGGCCGCATGTTTAGAGCAGTACAAGATGTTGTAATTCGTATAAGAAAGAGAACACATTTTTGGAAAATGGCATTCCAATTGGCCTGAAATATTGGGCTTAGAGTCTATAGTAAAATAGCACTCAGCTTGAAATATTGGACTTACAGTGTATGGTAAAATAGCTTTCAGTCTGAAATATAGGTCTAGCAGTGTATGGTAAAATAGCTTTCAGTCTGAAATATAGGTCTTGCAGTGTATAACAAAAATTGGGCTTACAGTCTATAGTAAAATAGCACTCAGCTCGAAATATTGGACTTGCAGTGTATGGTAAAATAGCTTTCAGTCTGAAATATAGGTCTTGCAGTGTATGGTAAAATAGCTTTCAGTCTGAAATATAGGTCTTGCAGTGTATAACAAAAATTGGGCTTACAGTCTATAGTAAAATAGCATTCAGCTCATTAAATTTAATGAAGATTAGTTCTTTGCTATAGAACAAAAGACTTAAGAATTGCAGACCCTGGAATATATTAACCCGACTTTCATGGTCAAGTCATTCTCCTATCACTGATCCTGTCTGTGACTATTTTAGGTTGGCTATTAAGGTAAGTAGTAAAACTATAGTTGTCAAGATGGCTTAAATTCTGCATCAGCCAGACAGCGAGGGAGTCTATTCCCTTTTCCCTAGTGCTAGACCAAGGAGATTGTTTTTTTTTTTTTTTTAGTGTCTCACTTTATCAGCTCCTCACTTTACTGCACAGATCCTTGTGCTACTCGTACACTGAGTTGGTGAGGGCTGGTATCAAACCCCAGGAACGTTGTGGTTTCTAGTTGGGCGCTCTACCATCTGAACTAATTGGATGCATACCTTTCTCAAGGGTATTAGTGCTTGGTGAAATGCAAACAGCCTTATCCAGGATTTGCACATCAATGAGTCCATTTCTTATGACAAACCATTACACCCCACATGCCTCTATAGGTAGAGGATATAGGCGAAATTGTCACTTCTATTTATTGACTTTAACCAAACAAAGTAAAATTGTTGGGTTGGCCTGAAGTCAGTAACAGCCAGACAGCGAAGGAGTCTATCCCCTTTTTACTAGCGCTAGACCAAGGAAATTGTTTTTTTAGTGCCTCACTTTATCAGTTCCTCATTTTACACCACAAATCCCTGTGCTACTCATGTTGTATACCCTTTCTTTACTTCTATTATTCTTCTGCTCATCTTTGGTATCTTACGTTCTTCTTCTAGCATCTCTTCTAACGTCTCTGTTTTTGCTGGTTGGTCGTCCTTGATTCATTTCTTCTTCTAGGTCAGTCTTGTTGCCAAGACATTCATCAACCACAAAACCATATTATTTATGTAAACTTTTTATTTACTTAACTAAACATATTTCTCTAACTACCACAACGCGCGTGTGCAGTGAGCCCCAGCTAAAGCAGACATATCTTCTCTGCCTGATGACCAAGCTGGAACTGAAGAGCCAACCAGGTCCCACGTGACTTCACGTATTTCGCGGGCTTTCTGTAATATTCCATAGAAAGTCCCGCCCGTGATATGAAAAGGGGTCATCCCTTCAGAAATACAGGGGGTTGACAATAATCTATACATAAATTATGTAACACTCATACACTGAGTTGGCGAGGGGGAGTATTGAACCTGGGACCTTGTGGTTCCAAGGCAAATGCACTACCGACTGAGCTAAATCTATAAATAATTCCATTTTTCTTAACTTGAATTAAACAAAACTGTCTAATAGAATCATGACATAAAACCTATGGAACATTTGATAGCATGTCTTTAACAAAAAAATGAATATGCTTTTGTTAAAAAATTCTTTTTTTTTTTTTTTTTTTTTTTTATTAATTTTTTTACTATTTTCTTTTTTTTTTATTGTTGCTTTTTATAACATCTTTCACGGTCATAGACCCTGCAACCTTTAAAGTAAATTGCATGAAGTAAGAATACGAAAGTAACTTCTGACATGAAGTTGCATTCTATATTCCAAGGGTTTGTCTTTTCATGGTTAACATCTTTACTAATTAACTAGCAAACCATAGGCTTCCATGACCAAATTGGTTAATACACTGTCCTTAAAAAAATTATCTCTGAGGATATAGGATGCAGGTTACTTGTGAGGCAACATTTTTATTCCTCAGGGAACAAGTTCAAATCCTGGATGAAACTCTTTGCATGTCACTTTGTACTAATTTCTTTGGGGAAGGCTTGAAACCAACTGTTCTCCCCTCAGCTATGGGTAAATAATAGGGCACACTGGATCCTTTAGACTTGATTAATCAACCAATTTAAGAGAAGAAAAATGTTTTTGGGAAAGGTTTGAAAATAATTTTTAAATGAATATTGTATACATGTAAACAAAACAAGATTGAAACCTGGTGTTGATTTATAAAATGGCCATTAATTTCATCCTCACTCTCATATATTTTTCCATTTTCATTCATTGACATTTTTCTTGCATACATACACACACACACACACACACACACACATACACACACATAATTTTTTTTTTTTTTTAGGATATGTGCTTAATTGAAGTCGTACCTAATTTTGAAAATTAATTAGTTAATAATTAATGAATTTTAACTAATTAATTTTCAAAATTAGGTACGACTTCAATTAAGCACATATCCTCCAAAAATTGTTAGCTTAAAGCCATATAAAAATAAACACGTTTGTTTACTTAACCTCGTATATATATATATATATATATATATATATATATAAAAAAACTGATCTGCTACCATATTGGTTTCATGCTCTTTAAACTTGTTTAAACAGCAATCTTCAGGCAGTCAAAGATTTTGAAAAAGCGAAAAAATATGGACGAAAAGTTTGTGTGTTGGTGATTTGCATTCATATTTTTTCCCTTTTTCAAAATCTTTTGCTGCCTGAAGATTGCTCTGTTTAAACAAGCAAGTTTAAAAGAGCATGAAACCAATATGGTAGCAGATTAGTTTCCATACAATTAAATATATACAAAAAATTATATTTATTATTATTATTATTAATATTGCTCTATCACACATATTGAGCACTCTCCTAATAATACTGTATATATCGGTTTACTACTGTCTCATCAAGTGAGATAGGGTTAACTATACACTGTTTTATTTATATATATATATATATATATATATATATATATATATATATAATCGATCGCAAAAGCGATAATTCATGAGAATAAAATTATTACTCAACATGAATATGGTTAATAATATATAATGTGTGTGTGTTCAGCAATTCATTGTATGGAGTAATTTTAATGTTTCTTTATTGTGGTATGTATATGTACATTTGGCTGCTGTATCCTCTGGCCTTCGTCAGGTGTTCCCTTTGCATCTGAGTATAGTAAAGACCCAACCTGAGAAATTATTTTTAAGAGTTTGTTGATTAAACAGGTGTCGAAGACTTTTGAAGATATCATTCAAATAATGACGTCATTGTTTTTGAATGCCTATCATTTAGGAAAAATGTTTATTGCCGTTTCCTGTACAACTTGAGGTGTAAAATCCAATGAAATCAGTTTTTTATGATATTTTTATTTTTAAAATAATTTACTTTAAAAACAATTTGATTTAGCTTTTTCTGAATAAGATCTTCAAAAGTTCTTTGATGCTTTGTTTGATAAAGTCAAACTATTAAAATTGATTTCCCAGGTTGAATAATTGCTATGCTTGGACACACAGGATACACCTATCTATGGGTTAAATAGAAAATTTGTTTACAAAAAAAAAAATAAAGTTTAAATAATTTTCTACCAAACTATCACTACGAATCTTTCAAAACTTGATGGCATTAAATGACCCACAGCGGTTGATATGCTGTAAAACGAACAAACCTGAGGAAGGCCAGAGGATAGTGACCAATACGTTTATACATAACACAAAGATGGGATGACAATCAAGGCTCATCTCAAAAATATAGACAAATAACTCTATATACTATTTACCTTAATTTTTAGAAGATATTTGACTAAGAAAGATGTGATAAAAAAAAGCAACACTAAGATAAAGAAAGAAAAGCAAAAAATTAACAATGAAAATATTCCATCTTAAAAATTCCATTAAACATTTTGTTTTTGTCAGTGTGTCTTTGTTTTTCTTTTAGGCCCACCGATTCTACAAGCGTTGAACGCAAATGTGAAAGCCATTTCTGGAACGAATAAGAAATTAGAGGTTCAAATCTTTCCCTCCTATGACAATATTCAGATAACATGGAACCACAATGGCCAAAGGATTTCCAAGGGAACTCCTGGAAAGTTCTCTTCAGCTTGGCAGCAGACAATCAAGGGCCAGGAAGTTTATCTCTCTGGACTTATTGCTAGCCTTTCGTTAATTGATATTCAAGAAAGAGATGCCGGCAATTATTCAGTTTATGTGCTCACAAAAGACGGCGTAAGCTCGTATTCTTTTGATATGCAAATATGTAAGTTCTTTTTTTTCTAATTTTTAAAAAATTCCGAAATAAACTTGTGGTTAGATACTCCCCAGTTAGGATCTGTCTGATTTTAATTGGATTCAAAAATTAAATGTACAGCTTTTGAAAATTGTAGCTGGTTAGGCCAAAAAAGTTACTAGGTTGATAGAAATCATAGATATAGTTAAGGGTGGACTGAGCAGTTAGGCAACTTGATAGTGCCCAAGGGCTGAATGCAGCACCTATATGATTTTCCCAACCCTATTGCCCTTATGGCAAGCCCCAACCCATTTTTATCATATGGGTGCTAGAAGGCGGTGGCTGCGGGTCTACATGTCCTGGGAATGACGTTAAACTCTATCTGATGGTAAGGTTCCAGTTTTGGAGGTTTGGGGAATGTGGAGCACCCCTTCATCACCATTGCTCCCTGGTCCACTCTGACCCGGAGTGGTAGTACCTGTTAGGGTCCCATCCATGGGTTAAATAGAAAAATGTATTTATAAAAAAATTGTATTATCCATTAAGAATTGATTTATTTCAAAACTTTATCGGCATTAAATGACCCACTGAGGTTGATATGCCACAAAACGAACAAACAAGGGCTGAATGCACCAGAAGCAAAAGGCATATTTTTGAAGTGGTCTCAATGGAATCAATGTGTAATAGTAAAGATGCTTTAACACTAAGCTGTTCTATTATAAGGGCGAACTGAGCAGTTAGATAATGCCCAAGGGCCGAATGCACCAAAGTAAGATATGTTAACTGTAAGCGTCCCAGCCCTTAAGTAAACATATTAAATATAATTAGATTATCATACTGTGGTATATCCACAGGTCCTGCTATTATTATCAAAATTTCACTTAAATGAAACATCCTGTTGTATCATTTATTTATTTCTAAATGAAATCTTTTTAAGAGTGTTAAACAAGTTAGGGAGGTTAGCAGATTTTAAAAGGTAATGAAATAGAACAAGGATTTCTCAATGGAAAGGTCCCCCCGCCCCCATTGGACAGAGAAACATGGCCACCAGCCTGGTCAAGTTGGAAGCAGCTAACAGTTGAAAGAATAAACTAAAGCTAGTCAGAATGATATAAGGAACTGACCAGTACTCAAATCTTTGTCCACTGTCCATGTTGTTATAGTTAGTAAAAAAAGTAAAGTCGACGGGGCGGCCTAAAGTCGGTGTCAGCCAGTCAGCGAGGGAGTCTAACCCCTTTTCAATAGCGCTAGACCAA